>CM042748.1:26553152-26572786 GCA_022496165.2 Catalaphyllia jardinei
TTGTGCCGCCCCTCACGCGGTTGTAAGGGAGAGTGGCTCTTAAGTGTAATAGTAGAACTACAACCAAAAGATATTCTAATCCGTTTGTTATTCGAAGCATTTGGGCGAAAAAAGTTTTGAATTATGTTGAATCTTCGATTTTCTATGCCCTTTCATTGTCGCGCTTGAAGCTGTCGCCCGACTGCTATTTCTTACTGATTGAATCAGTCCCATTGATAAGTCATCTGGGCTTTTTCATTTTTTTTCGTTCGATTTTTATAGGGGGTCAGTAGGGGGGTTAGTAGGAGATCAGTAGGGGGGTCAGGAGGGGGTCAGTGTTTTGTCGAAACCCTTGAAAGCCTGTTTACATAATTGTCTGTATTTTGTAAAGGTATGGTTGTTCTATTTAATCCAGTTTGTGTTTTACTTTCTGGAAACTGGACACTTGCCACTGAAACTGGACACTTGCCACTGGACCCATTCTCCCCAAACTCGGTCGCGAAACAAAATGGGCGCAGGGCACAGGAAACCAAGGATTTAACTGAATCCAAAGTTTTTTCAAATAACATGAGATTCGTTTAAGCAAAAAAGAAAACAAAAAATTGGGGTTAGGTGTACCTTAACGCACTTGACGAAGGGCACAAAATGTTCTTGCCATTTTGGTTCTACAGTTCTGGGAAAAACTCAAAATGATATCTTTTAATTACTGAACAATGATGTTAAAAACGACTTTCTACAAACTTTTACTAAATATTCGTTTGTGGGTCAATGAAAATAAATATTGCCCAGAAGCGGAGCTAGTGACAAACAGGGTGAAAAGGAGTTCAGTTGAGTGGCCTTAACAGTGTTTTAGAATATTTAATTTTATGAATTCAGTAGCTCCTAGTTCAGGCAGCCCTTGCTGCAGCTGTGAGATGATCATCTTACGTAAAAGCGCTCATGGTGAATCGTAAATACAAGTCTATGGAAATTCTTAGGAAATACAAATATTGTCAAGTTCTTGATAAATATACCTTACCTTACCATCCACATTGTATGGCTTGTTATCTGTTCGCTTACTTTGTTGAAACAAGGCCATTTTAGTGAGTTGTCTATTTCTGGGTTTATCTATAATATGGTTTTGGGTTAGCAAAGTAAGCCAACTTCTTGTCTTAGAAAACGTAGTAGTAAGTATGGCAATGCAAACAAAACAAAATCAAACAACAAATTTTATTGAAAATTGGAAATATAACCATTTACATTACTTTGCGACTTGTAGAATCGCATGTTTAGTGACTCCTTGTACCTTACGCTGTGCTTATCGTTATATGACGTCGTCCCCTTGACAATAAACGTAAACTGAAATTACTAACCATCTTGTTTGCTGCCATGCTCATAATTTTGACTTGTCTTGTCCTTTTTTTTAAGCTCTGGAGTGTGCTTCTTGAAGTCTCGGATGGCACTCAAGGATTTGAAGAGTACCGAAGATATTTAACAGAACAATTTGTGCACCGAGCAAAAAAGGTAACCACTTGACATAAATAGTAACAATCTTTAATGAGGAAGCCTACATCACAAATTGCTTTACTGAAAAGTTCCCATTTGGTATCAATCCTGTCGTAAGACAAATAACCGGACGATAGATGGAGTTTTACAATACAATATATACTAGTTATATGCAACCCTTTCGTGTGGTATAAACCGTGGAATATCCCACGAGTCACTTGTATTTTCTGGTATACACACGAGCCTTTAGGCTAGTGTGTATACCAAGAAAATACAAGTGAAGAGTGGGATATTCCACGGTTATGCCACACGAAAGGGTTGCATAACAATTTTACACCATATGATACAAAATACAGTGTCCAGATGGGAAGGTTGGTTGTGATACAGTAGGATTGCACTGATCGATGGGAAGGTTCGGTGGAATACTGACGAATATACAACGGCTTTGCTGCATTCTGATTGGCTGTATTTTCTATGGCGTGGTATAAAGTCCAATACAATGCACTGTGTTCACCAGCAGGTACAGACAAGAACAGGGCCAACTTGGCAAACACAATGAACACACTTTTTTCAGGCTGTCGGCCATGCTTTTCTACACACTCCACACACACTCTCGCTCCCATGCGCAACACTGCTGACAAATTACATCAGTCCTGCCAACATCCTCCTGTTTTTCAAAAAGAAAGTATTAACGCCTTGATATGTTTTGAACAAAACAAAATAATAATAACTTCGTACCAGGAACAAGCAACGTTAGTCAACAGTCCGAGTTGTGTGTGTCACTTAGTATTTTCGAGCATTAACTGTTTGCTGTTAAAGTTCTAGCCTCTGTGGTGGGCGGATCGGTCGGCCGTAACGATACTTTTGCATTGGATTGGTGATGGTGTGGCTCTAACTGAACGATCAGTGTTAGGCACTGTTTTGGCTGGCGTAGTAGGGGGAACAACAGGGCTGTCTGAAGTGGGCACGTCTTGCTGTATGACAGGGGGCACTGCCTGTTGTGTGAGGGGTTGCCTATTATATGAAATCGCAGCCTCAGCAGGTCTTAGGTGGGTTCTATTCCGTCGAACCAAATCCGTTTTAATAAGGTATGAGCGTGGTATCACTCAATTAAGACCTCTTTAAAGTTCCCTCTGTCATCCGGTGATGATCATTGGGTTTGCCATAAACGAATTGCCCAGGAATCTTACTCGCAGTTTTGTCATAATGCTCTTCTGGCAAGATGCTCATCGCGCACCACTGGCACTGGTGGCACTGACTGGCGTAAGAATGATTCAGAAACGGGTAGACTTGACTTTGTGCAACGACAAAAAAACCTCTGTGCCGAGGCGAAGGTCATACCCTGAGGTGGTGTATTTCTATGTTCTAAGAGACCAGTAAGCAGGCCAGACTTTTTCAGCATCCTCTTAGCCTCCTTTACCGCGGATTCTGCTTTACCGGTGGCTCTCGCGTAATACGGCGATCGGGTGATCAACTGAAGCCTCGGCAAAATTCGCAAACTCATCAGAGATATTGGAGCCCATGCATTGTCTGACAGAAACGTATCCGGAACACCATAGCGGGTGAAATGTGCTGTTGTAACTGAGATAACATGTGCAGCAGTAATGTCCTCATTTAAGAGGTGAACCTCAAACAAGTCACTGCAGTGGTCTATTATTTTGAGAAATTTCCGCATAATCTGGCGTCTTTTCCGCATAATCGTCACTTTCGTCCGCATGATTTTGCCGAAAATTTCCGCATAATTTTCCATTTCTTTCCGCACCCTATCAGATGGCCTGTGGACTATAGTAACAGCATACCACCGTCGTCCTCTCTTGAACAGGTCTTGTGAGTTGAACTTCCAAGGACCATGTGGAATTCATGAGACAACATCGGTTCTTTTGGTAGCGATGAACTGTACCTAGCACACACAGAGCAGTTGGCACTTTCTTGGAGAATTGATGCTCGCATTCCAGGCCAATAAATCACTTCTGGGGCACGATGCACCATTCTTTGTGAAGTTTTCTCGCCATAGTCGATTGTAGTTCCAGGGGAATGACGACCTTATGGGACTTGTACAAAACACCTTGATATACTGCCAGCTTATCCCGGCACGGGTTATAATGATGGAGCACTGTTGGAACATAGGATTTGTCAGGCGGCTAACCATGGGCTACAAACTGACAAAGGACAGACAGCGTACGATAACCTTGTGTTGTCACTCTGATTTCCTCTAAGGTACTTGTTCCATTTTGGGGCAATCTAGTTCTAGGGACTTGCGCTCTGCTCTGAACAACTCTTGAGCATCCCCCGAGTAACGCTGAAACATTTCCCATTGGATGCCCGAAGGTGCAGCCTGCTACGAAGCTGCTCTTAACAAAGTGTCTGCCAAGCACATGTACTTGACCTTCTTATCCTGGATACACCACCGTGAACTTGAATGGCTGAAGCTGAAGAATCATGCGCTGCAAGCGCTTGGGGCACTACTCAACGGTTTCTTGAAGGTGGAGGTCTGAATGAACTACAACATCTTGCTTTCCATACAGTAACTGGTATAAATTGGTGCATGCTGCTTTGATGGCCAAACATTTTTTCAATAGGAGCATAGTTTATTTCAGTGGCTGATAATGTGGAGCTGGTGAAAGCCACAGCTTGTCCCTCTTGTAACAATGCTCCTCCCAAACGTGTGTCGCTGGCATCTACTTGTAACACACATGGTTTGTTTGCACAAAAACACTTCAACGTCGTGGCTTCTTTGAAGGCTTGGTCATGCTGCGAGGACCACGACCAAACTGCGTTGACGTGGGTTCATGTCAACAATGGCTTGGGCACAATTAGGATGTGGATCAGTCCCGTTGCTACTGAGGAGAAGTCCCATCCAGGTAACTTGCTTGGCTTTGAATTGAAATTTCCTAGGGTTTAACTTAAGGTTTACTTCTTTGCAGCGCAACATTAAGTCCTTAAGTTCATGACTAAGTCCTTAAGTTCATGTCATGATCCCTTTCTGCCTCCTCGACAGTTTCTCCACTTCTAAAGACTAAGATGTCATCTGCCTCGTTAGCAACACCTTTCAAGCCCTCCAGCACTTTGTGTTGCCTTTGCAGATAGTCTGGCCCCAGACTTACGCCAAACGGCCTTGGCAACCAACTGTATTTCCCTATTGAGTAACAGCGTTAGTGAATCTTCTGTACACTTCCACGCATGAAAGAATTTTGGCGTTGCGCAGCTTTGGTAGTAACTCTTCAACAGTTGGAACAGGATACTTTAGGACCTCAAAGGCTTTGTTTATGGTTTTACTGGGGTCGATACACAGGCTAACATCCGGTTTTTCTTTGTAGACACTATTAGAGATCTACGCTGTGTGCTCCGTGATTTTCTTCAAGATACCGTGTTTTTCCATGTCTCGTATTGCCTCTGCTACTTTGGGCTCTTTAGCTGCAGGGCATCGATGGGGGTTAGCTTGAACTGGAGTCAGATTAGGGTTCATGGAGATATGCAAAGGCCGGCCTAATGTTCCTAATCATGTATGGACATCCTTGAAAACTCCCAAGACAATGGAATTGACGTCAAATCCTGCTGGGCACATACTCCAGAGATCCTCCACTACCAGGGTATTGGTTGTCGAAGCCGTATCCAACTGGAGTGTTTTCTAAACAAAATGACATTTAGCTGCAGATAATTTGATCGCGGCAAAGTTCTCTTTCCTTTTCTTCACCAAAACAGCTCTTACAGAGTTAATGTCCAAAGTAAACAAGTGATACACGTTTTGTTCACTAGCAGACCCAGATTCATCCACTGCATTCACATTCTGGGGTTTTCTCATGCACTTCCTGGCCACATGCCCTTCCTTGCCACAGTTCAGGCACATGTACTTAAATATAACGGCACGACACTTTTGTCAACGGTGACTAGGCTTGGCTCCACAATAACTGCACTCATTTTGGTACAATCATTTGCGTTGATTATCACCTGGGGGCTGAGGATTCTTCTCTTTTAAACGAGAGGTTTTATCTACCCCCGTTGACTTGCTCCTTGTCTCCCTGCACCTGCCTCATTAGTCTTTTCGCATATGTGGAAGATTCATAGTTCTTAGCTATTTCAGCGACCGTACGAAACGCTACAATGACTGCTTCCTTGTTCCGATGGCCATTAGTATTCAACTTTCCTTGCAGAGTTTCATCCACTAAACCAGCAATGAACCTGTCACGACAAGCGTGATCCTCAAAGTCCCCATATTCACAATACTTCGCAGATGTAAAATTAAAGCGTGAAAACAATTCTGGCCTAGACGCGATTTGAACCCATGACCTGAAATGACCCATGAGCCCGTGAAATTGTATATATTAACTTGTGTAGCTGACCTTCTAAGCGTATATTACGAACTGGCAGAGTGGCCAGCTCCCAGATGGCTTGATAGCTCATTTGGTAGAGCACTCTACTGTTATCGCAGAGACCATGAGTTCAAACCCCGTTCAGACCTGAATTTTCTTTCTCAAATGTGATTGGTGCATAAACTGCTGTATTTTATTCTTATTAATCTGCAAAGTTGTAATCGAACAGTGGGCTGTAATTGGACAGTTATATGAGCCAATCATTTTAGGTCCTCTTCACTAAATCCACTAATAACAACATTGATTTTAATCACTATAGTAACCAATTCAAGAGACTGACTGTATAAAGTAATTGTGGAGGTTAGGTGTAGGGACAAGTTTAGAGCTCATCGAGGTCTTGTGTTTTTTTAAGTTGACCGCTGACAAAGTACTAGCTTTCGAATAGATTGCGGGCTCAGGTACCACTAACTTGTTGTAATCAGGGCCAGTTAACGCTAACTCAGGGTTAAAAGTTAACCGAAGTATAAATTTTTCTTTTATAAAAATGTTTTTCACTGCTTATGTTTTGTGTAGTTTAAGGTTATTCAAACTCAGAAGAGAAGGCTAATCACTATAAACAGAAAACCTCACTGCAAAGGTTACAAAACTCAAATCAAGTCTTGGGCTTGCTTAATCGGGCTTTAAACTACCCTGTCTAGGAGCTCCGTTTTCAGACTTGGCTAAATCTATATATTACTCCAGTATTCCCCCTAACATAGGGGGATAGGTGCTCGAACATTTCCTGTTTAGCAATCAACAAACTGAAGGACGCCGCCTGGAGAATAGCCTCACCAAATTTATTTGACCCTTGTTATGACCGACAGCACATAAGTAAAAGTATTGTGGGCCTCGTAGACAAAGCTGTTTAGTGTCGTTTTCAGTCTTACTTATTACTTTTCAGATGAGAGATCCCTGCCTCGTTGAGATTTTTTGTGAACTTGACCTGGAGGTATACGACAGAGCCGTTGGGGAATCCATCAGCAAACTTGCGTTTGAGGCCGTGGAAAAGATAATACAGGTAGACTGGTGCTGTTTTACCAACTTACTGCTCTGATGATCTGTACTTGAATTTATTGGGTAACTTAAAAGACGTACTACCACTTGCCATTTTTTCGCGGCATGGTTTTACGCGCAAGTTTACCTTGACTACAAAAAATGTTCCTTTTGTAAAGTCAGGACAGGGGGCAGACGCTGACCGTGCTTTCAGGACTTTAAGAAGTTCTACTCAACGAAGTGACGCAGGAGCAGCCAAGTACGGCCACCTTTTGTCAGAGTTGCTTACAAAGTCCTGGCGTAAAATATCTCACAACCAGAGTAGGTCTGGCTTGCACCCTTGTACTGTGGATTTTCTTCTCACCTGGAACCCGATGGCTGGATATTTCCATTTCTTTGGTAACTAAATGTGTCAGTTACTTTCTTGTCCAGTACTTAGTCTTAAGACGCTACTACTACTCCGATTTTCCTCCCGCCACAAAAATTAACACTCTTAATTCAAATTCGACCTGGAAACGAGGGCCACAGGTTTGCTGTCTAGTGTCACCCTGACTAATTAACGTTATTTCTTATTTTTATTATTTTTTATCGTGGGCTCGAATTTTGAGCTCATCAACTTTACGTGGTTTTTGAAGTTGACCGCTGATCAATTGCTGTTTTTTTAATTCGATCGTTTGGAAGCCTGTTAACGTTAACCCAGGAATCTAGAAGTTAGCTGAAATATAATTTTTTCTTGTGTACAATTCTTTTTGGCTGTTTTTGTTTTGTGTATTTTGAGGACCTGGAGATTATTCAAAACAGAAGGCAAAACTCAAAACAGAAGGCAAAACAAAACAAAAACAAAAAAAAAACGTGAAACCTCACCATAAAGATGCAAAATCCAAATCAAAATTATCCTGAGTTAGCTTAGTCGGGCTTTAAAGAATCCGGCCCAGGGGTTCCGGTTTTAGACTTGGTTGAATCAATATAGTACCTTTGAGAGCTAGAATCTCAACAATATTTTGTTTAATGAAGAAGGAGCATACGTTGAAAACTTATCAGTAGAAAGGACGGCTGTAAGTTGAAACCAGAAGCCGCTACTAGATCTGACATTTTGTATTTATTTGGTCAGGGAAATCTTATTTTTGTCAAGGAAAAGTCAGGAAAAACCAGGGAATTTTGATGTCTTTGACAACCAAGACATAGAAATGTACCGAATTTGCAGGAGTATTGAATGAATGATGTAAATACAAATGAAATGAAGAAGTTACTATTGCAGTAGTAATTTCAATTGCAACTTTAAAAACTAAGCCTGAAAAAAATATTTTGGGGCCTCGACGATTGAAGTCTCAGAATCTTCTTTTTCTTTATCTACAATTACGTTTCATCTGCACGATTGTAATAAAAGGTTTCGACAAGGTCTTGGTTTGAGATTTTCCCGTAAGACCGAACTTTGAGCGGTTAGTAGTTTTTTTAGCTTTGCTTTTGCAGTCCAAGAGTATTATGGGAGAATAATGACCTAGAATTAGCCAATCAGAGAGCACTTTAATCGGCTACAAATGCGAACCAATATAATAATCAACAAATATTCAATGCTTTACCGAGCCGCGAAGTGGGGTGGTAAAAATCCTTCACTTTTACCGACATCGAGGTGAACAATTGTTGCATTCACGTAGTGTAACGCAGTCCTAATCTAGTTTGTATCGATAATTTTTCAGACGTATTTGTTCAACGATTCGGCCTTCCCACGGCAATGGCAAATTACATCATGACTGCATGCACGCAGTCACGTATTCGCCGTATGGATTCGAAGTGTATGATTTCTGCACAGCTGCATGTATTTTGACCCGCGACTGCCTTGGACAACAAGTAACTGAAGGAAAGAATGTTTTGTAGCTTGGCGACGGCGAATGGTCAGTTGTCGTGTAGCTCGGCAAAAGGCCATGATGGCCGTCAGATCTGTGGTCAGAAAATAGATTTTCCGATTTGTAGCTCAGCGAATTCGTTGTCGCCGTAATTGGTTGTCAGAAAAGGAACTTTCCGTGTTGTGTAACTCGCTTAATAAAGACCGTGTTTTGTGGTCAGAATGGTTAATTCACCTTTTTCATTTGAGAAAACAAGATGGAAAGTCCAGCAATATAAACAAATACAAATACAAATTTAAAAATGTTTTGGGCACGCGCTGTCTTGCAGGATCACTTGTCAAAACTTTATTTTCTCAAGAAATAAGCTTATTTGTTACAAGTATTGGCGATCTGACATTGAATTCCAAGTATCGCCAACAGTTCAAATGCCTTCCTGGAAAATATTTTGGCCAATTAATTAAAATCACTTTTATTGCAGGCTTCAACTTCACGTGCAGATCGTTGACTATCATTCGATCAAACCACAGGGAGCACACAATCTTGCTGAGTAGGGAGAGAGTAAATAAAGGAACGCAAATAATGAATAGTTTACCCTTGTCTCCTGTTTACGCGATTACAGGAAAACCGCTGCTTACAAATCCTGCGTAACACTGTAGCGCTAAAACTCATACTTAGGCCTTTCCACATTTAGCAAAAATTATTTTTGGTTTGTATATAAATTTGACAAGGTAGGCAACTCTTTGCAAAAACATTTTGAACGCAGTGCGAACGTTCGCTCGGATCTCTAAATTTCGTCGCTTTCACGAAACCAAACAAACTCAAAATGTGGTAGGAAGGTCTCCCACATAGGTTTCTTTCCAAAATCCTTCCCCTTCTCCCATTGTTATCGGTAAGTCTCGCTAAAACGCTTCTGGTATTAGATCTCGACATGTTGTTTTCGTGCAAAGATCGGGCAACCTCGTAAGCGGAAAAAAAAAATTGCGAATAGGGGGAAGTGTTTGTAAAGTTCTGTCGTGTCAAAAACGCATGTGTGGGAGATGGAGGGGAGCGCGAGCGCGCTCTGGATGACGTGTTTGGGGTTTGGGTAACGGTATGATCATGTTGCGAAAAGCGAATTGAGACAAAACTTTGCAAAAGTCTGTAAAATTCTCCGACTGTCGCAAAAGTATTCGAAAACAAATTCGGCCAAGTTGTAGAAAAACCTTTCGACCACATTTTGTCTTTGTTTGGCTTCGTGAAAGCAACGAAATTTAGAGATTCGAGCGAATATTCGCAGTGCGTTCAAAATGTTTTGGCAAAGAGTTGCCTCCCTGTCAAATTTATATACAAACCACAAACATTTTTCGCTGAGCACGGAAAGGCCTAGGTACGAGCTTTAGCGCTACATTTATATTACGCAGGATTTGTAACCAGCGGTTTTCTGTAATCGCGTAAACAGGAGACAAAGAAAAACTGTTCATTTTCTTCGTTCCTTATTTACTCTCTCCCTGCTCAGCAAGATTGTGTGCTCCCTGTGTGATCAAACTTAGGTTTCTATCGAGCCATTAGAACGTCCTTAAAGTATACCAAACATGCAAAGTGCGCGCGTGAACACGTCGCTCTAATCTTTGGTTACAACTAATTTTAGTATATTACCACACAAGATGAATAACCAGCCAACGGAACAGCCGCCTCCTTTATCGATAAAATTTGTTCCTCGGTAACCGAAGCGAAACGGGAAGTCCTTTTGTTTTTCTCTGTTTGCCCAGAGGTGAATAGTACTTGCTATTCACCTAGCTCTGTGTTAGCGAATAAGAATGCGCGGAAATCACTTAACGTGGTATATACTAAGTAATGGTAATAGGACTGAGTGGAGTCCGGTTCGGTCTGTTGCCATAAAAGTGAGAACAAAATTGGACGACCGCACAGCGGGAGTCCGATTTGTTTATCACGAGTATGATTATAGACCGAATTTGACGACACGAAGTCTTATTACCAGTTAATCATAAAAATTACAACTTCCGAGAAAACAAGAATAGCCAAGTTATGAAAGAAAGAGAAAATTTGCACAGGAGACTCAAACATTCCAAGGCCACCGCGCCTCCTACTGCAATTAGGTGCCAAAAACACAAAAGCGCACGCACGCACGCACGCACACACACACACACACACACGGAACTACAACTTTGAATGCGATTGGTTGGTTTAAACTTCAACTTTGAAAATCCGATAACAAACTGTCCAATTAACAGGTATATTAAAAAATTATCATTAAAAACTATCAAACATATTAAAAAATTATCATTTCCTATTTCATGGGTGCTACGCGGTTCCCATACTATATGTCTATATCATTTGAACAATTACCCCGACCTGCTCCCGTACTAGCCCCGTCGCTCAGTCGGTAAAGCATCGGAAGATCTAATCCGAAGGTCGTGGGTTCATAACCTCACCGAGGTCAAATTTTCTTTGGCCTGTGGGGACTCCCAAATTTCCCGGGGGATTTGGTGTATCGGCACTATTGCGTACTTCCGGCACCCAAACATATTAAAAATTATCATGTTCAATTAACAAATTGGCATCAGTTTTTCATGCGTTTGTTGTGTTATTGATCATGAATTTCGTCTTAACATTGTCAAAGTAGCTGTGGATCGACGAGGCGATAGCCAAGTAGATCTGCAGACTTCTTTGACGAAGTTATGACGAAATTCATTGTCTCTAACGGGACAGACGCGTGGAAAACTGACGTTCATTTGTTTTTACGATAACAAACTGTCAAAATGTCCGTTCTCGCTCGTTCCCGCATCGCATAAATTATAAATTCATGTGTCTGTCCGCTTATTGGCGATAAAAATACGCCAATGAGCGCATGGGAATTTTGTGTTTGTTATCGCAAAACAACAAACTGTTCGATAACAACTTGGCTAGTGAATTAGTGGAAAATAGGAGTTTTTTGAACCAATCACAATCGAGGAAAATGTAATTGTTACGATTACTTCAGATATTAGTTTTGGCTGTGTTACGTGACCTGTTTCGACCAGTCGCGCGCGATCAAGAGAAATCGATGGATTATGATGTGCAATGTGAAAGCACGAGCTGTCTTACCGAACGACACGCTAAAAGTCTATTTCTTTCCAGCTAACAAAAAATAAAGACAATGCTAATGTATCTTTGGCCTCTTTTAATGCTTAACTCGAGAATTCTGCGTTTAATTTGACGAGGTATAGCATATTTTGGTCAAAATGACACAACTAATTTCCCACGTGGTGACAGCGATCGAAAAGCGAGACGCCGAACGCGGGCGACTAAGTTTTGGCGCCGAATTAAAAGCTTGGTAGTTTCTGATATTGATTTTAGAACTATAAATCTCTTTTCATGAATATTCAGTGACCCTTCAATAAAAAAAGAAAAGCCATCAAATTCGGTCTATTAGCCGACTTTATGGCTTTCCCTGTTAACATACATTTGACGTCAGGTCCGCAGAGTTTTTCCCGCCTGCCGAATCTTGATTGGTCCATTCAAATTTCATTCGCACCTGCCTTATGAAAGGTGACTGTGAAATACTGTCAATACTCAGAGGGTATTTTTTTTTCCTCTCAAAACAGGACATGAGTCTGGAAGAGGAAGTATTTTAACCGCTGAAGGTCAAGAAACGCTGTCAATGGCTCAGTCAGTTCTTACGGCTCTAGTAGAAAGCATTTCAAATGCATCAGTGACAGTCGAAATTTTAGTTCTATTACAGAAATACAGAAAGAAATTCTTGGATCTCTTGTCAAAGACAACTTTCCCTTCTGCCAAAGAGGAACTTCAAGCGAACACGAGGCAAGAATGTGAAAAAATCCTAGATGAGCGAATTGGTGAAATCGAGGAATTCCGAGCTGCAAAAGAAAAAGTGGTTTGCTTCGTCAACATGTGTGACTTGATTGGACCAGGTGAGATTTCACTTAGCAACAAGAAAGTCTTTACAATCTGCACAAGTTCGTTAATGTCCTAAACATGTTTTGTTCCAAATCGAACTGTTGAGTATATTTACGACTCACGATTAGAAGTTTTTGCTGGCATGTATTTTGTAGCCTGCGTATACCGGGGTTTAGTTTCGTCAGCAACGCAGGCTAGTATTTTGTCGAAAGAAGAATTAACGTCTCACCTCGTAACCCAACTTGAGTTCAGACTCAGGTTGACTAATGCTATGTTGTTTGTGCTTGAATTACAGATCGATAATATTTTGCTACTTTAAATACTGTGTAAAATCATTGTTTGTTTTATCGACAGTCAATATTGCCAGTATTAAGGAGAAATCGCTTCAAGATGTCTCCCTTTACCAAATACGTGATTTGTGCGAGCGTAACGATAAAAAGCAAATTGAGGTTACGTTCATTAAACTACCTTCAGCGGCTAAAGAAGTTATTTCGCCACTTCATAACGTGCAAAAAAGTTTAACTTTCCAAGAGCTTTGGACACGGTATGGAAAGAAAGCACAAACAGCCAGAAAGAATGACGAGGCAAAGAAACAATACCTTACCATCTCCGAAGTTGTTGAAAATATCTGGAAACCAGCTTTTCAAGATTGGAACCAGCATGCGGCTAGTACCATGGACGGAACGATATCCCTCGGAAATGTCGACAAGCTCTTTGGCACTTACAAGAACCGGGAAAAAGAGCTTGAACGAGAGCTGTTGTGCTTGTTTGAACTGAGCCAAACTCAAACTGCCAGTAGGGCAAAGACGCTGCAGAGAACAGCTAGTGAACGCGTCACTCAAATACAGCGATATCAGCAACTTGATCAGTATGCAAGTGCCGCAGACACAATCTGGGAATTTAAGGAGGCAATGGGCTTCACTGGTGACTTCAAAGTTATCGAGGATCTACGTAATCAGGTATCTAAACTATGTTTCCACTTTTTTCATTCAGACTCTGCATTTTATTTCACTCAAAATACGAAAACGGGTTTCCTGACGTGGGAGGAATATGCTCGTTGTCTTTGCTCTGAGATACTACTGAAAAAATTGTTGTTATTTTTTGGTACTGATTTTATTACCTTCTTTGATCTTGTACTTTAAACATATTCATTTGTGTGCGAATATTCCTGTTAGTTGTCAAAAGAGTTCAAACAAAAGCCCCTACACAGCATTGGAAAAAGGTTTTCTGAGGCTGGTCGTGCACTTGAGTGTTTGGATATGAAGAAAGAAAAGTGCTTCAGGGCGGTGGTAAAGAGCAGACAACTGGTGGATTGGCTACGCACTACCATCAAATGTAAGCACACTGTCTGTTAGGGTCGCCAGTTGGCTGGCTGAATTAACGCGCTAGTGAAGACATAGGCAGCTGTAAGGACATTCGCGCGAAAATGTTCTACTCGATAGATTTTCTTCAATTTTCTACTACGGACAAATAATGCATTGTTTCAGAAATCAAAACAATTGGAAGTCACGGACTTCGTTTCAGAGATAACGCGTGTGAAAAACTAGATTGATTTTGAAAAATTGGTGCGGGTAAATCAGCAGGGTGTCCAGGGTTTATAGCGTGAAATATCAAAGATGAATCAACTGTGACAAACTATTCTGGTAATATTTAGAGAATCTGTTACGTTAGTAATTCCAAATGTTGCCAACGTTTTCACCAAACGTAACCGTTAAACGAAGAGCTAAAAAGAGAATTCAATGGTGCGTTTTACAAAAAAGTTCAAACTTGCAATCGATATATTTTCATTTTTGACTAACGTAAAAAATCGGTAGAGAAAATGATCTATCTAAGGCAAAACAGGGATCACCGAACGTCCCAAGACTGTTAAATTCAGGCAAAGCTATAGCAATGGCCATCTGCCCTATCATTCTCCGTTTTATTACTTAGTGCGCGCTCGATGCAAGACGTGGCGTGTCAGTTTGCGTGTTGTTAATCGTTCAGATGTAACTTCTAAAACTATTGGGATCTCTTCAAGAAATTTAGAAATTTGAATGGGACGTATAATGTAGTGGTTTCTCAGTACTGAAATAGCACAAATTTTGTAGCAGTATGATTTCTTTAAAAACTACCACTTTAATGTTTTGAATGGTTCCGCAGCAACTCAGGAGCTTAAGGTTCTTGTTGACCTGGCCTTGATCTCAGCCGGGGAAAGCGACATGGAAACTGACCGCATTTCCAGTCTACACACAAGCTGCTTAGGTTTCGCTCCTTTGATCTTTGACCTCAGAGAAAGTGAAGAACAGAAAGTGAGCTTTGACGATCTGGTAAAAGCCTGCGATCCCGTGTGGAAAGCTGTAGAGGCAGTTCACAGTTTACCCCAGAAACTAGTAAGAAGTGGAATGCACTTTGTGCTCTTTGATATTGATTTTTCTTAACTACGTTCGAGGAGGTCTTCCTCTATCGTTTACAGATTTTAAACCAATACCTTTAAACGGTTCTAGTTCTTCACGTCAAGTTCTTTTTTCAGTCGTATTTCTTAATTTTGGTTATTAGATAAAAAATATCATCACTTGATAATGTTGCTAATGACTCAGTACAACGAAACCGTAGACAAAAGCAAACTTGATAAATTCAAAAAGGTAAAAATTTATAAGTAGTGCAAGCAAAGTCGAGACCTTCTCTCAACATCCACGTTGAGATTTATAACTATATAACAATTTAAACACGCTATATGACGCGGTGAGATTCAACAATTATTAGGCGTTAGTTTTTATGGTGTCCTTTTCCTAAGGACCCGTTTTCATTTTTAACTGACATTGTCATTTAATTTGTTTGTAGTATGACACTAGCAGGCATCTGGAATGGCTTAAGACCGTCAAGGAATCCCATGGTTCGGTTGCCATGACGTCCTTAGTACAGGCTAAGACCATCAACTCCAGTGGTGTGTACGTTGTAGGTCACGTGGACACAAAGAGTTGTTCGCCAACAGAGCAAGGAAGACGGTTGTCATTTAATGATGTGATCCGACTCACAGTTTCTACGAAAGATGGAAGTGAAGAATTGCAGAGCAAAACGTACTCTGTTGATGAATTGAAAGATTTGCAAAGTAAATTGATGCTGATTGCTGGGAAGGCTGAAAAGGGGAAGGATGAGGTTGAACAATTTGTAAAGGCAAGTTTAGACTTATTTAAGTGCCACTACGACCAAAAAAACAATTCTTTTTTTCTTTGGATTTCAAAACTATGTTAACTAAACACTAACTGACCCAAGTTTTAAAAAGACTTCTGTTTATTTTGACTGGAATTTTCTTATCATTAAAATCTTGAGAGAGTTGAGTCGATGAGAAAATTACGTCAACGACTCGCTACTTTAAGAATGCAATGCGTGTGCACGCGGCTGAATTAATATGCAGCACGGGAGTTTTGGGCTTTCAGACTTTTAAACCCGTGTTTTGCATGTATAATAAATTTCTTTGTTAAATTTTGTTCTATCCAACAACTATTTCGTCTACAACGACATTGTTTATAAACAGATCCATGGTTGTGCCATGGACAGCCCTGTTAGTCCTGTGGTTGTCAATTTATGTATGGAAGCAATCGAAGAGGTGGCCATCAATACAACTTCCGTTCCACCCAAAGTATGGAAACGAAATGTTGACGATAGTTTCTGCATCATTAAAAGAATCGAAGTTGACTCGCTCCACAACACACTCAACAGTATCGATCAACACATTTCTTTTACCATTGAAGAAGAAAATGACAACCAGATCGCTTTCTTGGACGCCCTAATTACTCGCAAAGATAATGCTCTGATTGTTGATGTTTACGGTAAACCAAACCATACCAATAGGTATTTAGATTTCTTCTCTCATCACGACAAACGACACAAGATCAGCACAACTGAGACTTTACTACATCGTGCAATTAATCTCCCGAACACGAAACAAGGAAAAGAGACTGAACTTATTCATGTGACCCACGCTCTACGATCTAACAATTACCTCCAACTAGACTTCTTAAAAAACGACATTCGAGTTGTCAGCAAGCCACTGAGGACATTACAACAGGAGTTTCCCTCTCCTAAGTCCCCACCTCCGATTGATTTGCAACCAAACGTGGTAGGCGAGACTGGCAGATTCTTTGAAACTAGAAAAAAAGAACATATGAGGAATGTGAAGTCTTACGCAAGAGGTTCCAACATCGCTAAACACGCTTGGTCTACAAATCACTCTATTGACTTTAAAAATTCCCAAGTGATCGACAAGGGTTCTTATCGTATCCGAAAGACACCAGAATCATGGCACTCCGCTTCGATAGATCATGCAGATAACAATTCAAAGCCGCTCTCTAATCAATACTCTATTCTTTTTAAAAAAAAAACTTAATTGAATTACGTTCTTTTGACACTTACAGACATATTTTACATACATACATATTTTTTCTCCTTTTTATACATTCTTTTTATTAGTCTCACCTATTTTCGTATATTAAGTAGTTGTCGATTTTTTCCATTTTATCCATTGAAGGCTGTAGCCTGACAGCCGAAAGCTTGAAAGGTTTTTATCTATATATAGCCAGTGAGCGTTCTTTTTATAATTTTTTATAATAAATTGCGTTTACACGCTGAAATTTTAAGCTAGTGAGTAAATGACGTCATTTTCTCTGGATCCAACCCTCTGAGGTCTAATCAGTCAGTTTTTGAACGTGAGCAATGACGGACCGTGAAATCCAAAACTTACACTCAAAATAAACAGCCTTTGAGTAAAACGCAAAGCTCAAAACTTTGCCAGTTAGGTGTTAAACGAACACGCTTTCAGAATTTTAAGGAAAAAATAAAGGAAATGATTTTTTGATCATTGTGGCACTTTAAGTAAGTAGGATCGCAAAATGGAAAAAAAATCTTTAAGTTCAAGGTGGGAAACTATTCTTTTTTACAATAATTGCTCGTTATGTCCAATAAAGACAACCTTATCGACCTGGCGTAGACATTGAAAATGGATTTGAAACGTTTTTTTGTAACTCTGTGAAATTTAGATGGCTTTTAATGTGAAGCCTTGTGGTAAGCCATGATGTCGCTTTTACAATAGTTCTAAACTCTTAACTTGCAGAACCTTGAGGGAGTGATGCGTCTAGCCACAGCTTACATTAACCTCTCCGAATCTGGTTTTGTTCATCGCTTGCATTGGAATAAACAATTTGACTGTAGTAAAGATCAATTCGAGGGCGAGTCTATCGCGAATGAGCTGGCAGCTGAAAGCACTTCCATGGAGAACTGTTACTCAAACTGGAAGAAGAAGGTCAGTGATGCACGAAAGGAGTATCGGGAGTTGAATTTCTTCACCACTCAGCAGTTGATGCTACTAAGAAAGGAAATAGCCTCAGTTTGCCACAGCGAAGACCTTCTTGTGAGAAACCTTCAGGTTCTTACTTTACTTGAAAGTGTTCGTCCGAAGTTGGACACAGATCAGTTGAAGTCAGCAATAGAGCGCGCCTTTAGAGAAACAGAGCTATTAGACAAGGCAAAAGGTACTTCTGATCTGCCATCGTTTTCTCAAGTTCCTTCAGAAGCTGAATTTGGTACTCGTTGTTCAGCATTTAATAATAACTACATAAGTACGAGCCCCTTACCGGTAGCCAGCCCGACTCCCATTACGAAGCCGAAGCCGAAAGTTACTTCAAAAATCCAAAACTTTCTGAATGCAGCTTTAGATGATGGTTACTCAGAGCAGGTTGCTTTGGCTGCTTTGGCGAGTCTAGGTCTTGATGCCGATGAAGACGACTTGCTGTTGTGGTGCTTAGATGAAGCTGACGAAGCAGACATCGAGGCTCTTTACGAAGAAGCGAGACAAAACCCCATCATCGTGCGAGAGGTTTTCTCCGCCGGAGAGGTTGATGACATGCAAACAGAGGATGAATGGTAACTCAGTCATACCCGCATGCATACGTACATACATCATAACTTTTTCTACACCCGGATTGATGAGGCTGACTAGCTTAACTTTATTATGTACTCGTGACACACAAACTTCATATGCGAAGGTGCCCTGAAAGTTCAGTGGTCTTCGACAGGTACATCACTTTTAGTGTTGGCTTTTTTGAGCTCCATGATTTATTTTTCAACATTGACGACACCTAACAAGTAGTTAGAGTGCAATAAACCCTTTGCACAAACCGACAACATGGTGCAAAATTAGCCATGCTGGGACGCAAGTTAAACAGTGAGGTATTCTTAACAAAAAAATGTAAAGCTCAGGACTGGGTGCCAGCTGCTTTGTTTGAAAGTCTCAGTATGTAACTTGCCTCCCTGCATGGCTGATTTTGTACCATGTGGCCGGGTCGTGCAGAGAGCTTACTGTATATTCGTTCGTCATTGGTTGCGTCTGTGATAACCTACCCCTGTGCAAAATCGCCATTTCTCTCTCGTATCCTTGGACAACGGCCTTCTGGCTGAAACTAGTTAAGCATTATCAAGGTATTTCGCAAAATATTTTTCTGGGAAATTGTTTTGTGCTAATGAAACTCGAGAGAATGGTGGATTTACAAAACCGAAATTCAATTTAGGTAGACTTGTGTGTAGTGAAAATGAGTTATTTGACATTCGTTTGTAGTGCAACCGGAACTGAGTCAGGCGAGTTGTCATCGATGCTCTCTGAAACCACTGCAGAACAGGAGAATAACGAAGATGAGGATACTGAAGCAGAAATCAGAGAGTACCTTACACTTTCTCAGCTGGGGAGCATCCTCAGAGAGTTATCAGTAAAGGGTAAGAATAACGACACTCTTAAGGTGTATAAGAGAATTTAAACTCAGCGATAAGTATCGAGAAGTACTCGCCAAGTATTAGGTAAAGCTACTGTATTCCTGTTTTAAATCCATTTTAAATTGTCGTAGTCATCGATCAAGCGAGGGTTTATTTAGGGTTTTTAAGATGATGATGCTGACACTTTATTTATATAGGGTGCATAATTACAGTCAAGACTGCAGTCTCCCTTATGGCCATATATATGCATGGACCACACAGACTTGCCTCCCGTAATTGTTTGAGACGTAGATATCAACTTCACGTTATCTTTACTTAACTTGTAGGTAAAGGAACAACACCTCGC
>CM042748.1:26572886-26590215 GCA_022496165.2 Catalaphyllia jardinei
TCGGAGTAAGGACTTACCATGCATGACTTGTTTCATTGACTTGCTGGCCATCTCTAACTAACTTAAAGATATGTGAATTCTTTTCTTTCGATTTAAGGATGAGTGTAGCTTTGTGAGCCTTCGTGATGTTGAGAGAGCTATGCAAGTGATGGTTTGGTTTTATAACCACGTGGACACACTTGGCAGACTGATGAACAAAGTTCTCACTGAACAACGAAGGGAGGAAGGTCTTGACGATGATGAAGATGATGACGACGACGACAACGACGACGACGACGTACGTAATTGCGCCTCTCAAATTTTTAACACTCTACAAAGTCAACAACGTTTATCATAAAATATCCTTCTGCATGTGGGCTATTGACCAAGCGTAAGGTTAAGATGGGGGATATTTATCATTGTTTGTTTGCATTGGTCCTGAAAAGCCCCGAGGGGGAGTGGCCAATTACGTATATTATTATTATTATTATTATTATTATTATTATTTATTATTGGCCAAGTTGTTGTTTTGCTTGTTGAACGAAGTACGAAGCGTAAATCAAGTCCCATCTTGGCTACCGGAGTGGCCAATCGCAGCACAGTTTATTCTGGCCCGTTTGGGGAGCTAGTCATATGTTAGTGAGCGGCTATTGTATTGCTGCTTTCTATTCGATTTTTAAAACTGCAAAGTATTTGCAGTGCTTGCGATGCAATCAGGACCACGGTCGTAATAGTATGCAAATGCCGCGTATTGACAAGCTTGTCGTATCTTTAACTCGTAGGAGTCAATCAATCCAATTACTCGTGCCTTGGTATTGGCCATTGGTGTTTGCTACCACGCAAAGTTGCAGGAACGTCGTGAAAAATACCGTGCTGTAGTGGCACAGAGCTTTAAAGCGCCATGTTTGCTTCCTGGGGGACAAAGGCAGATCCTTCGTGAAATTTCGAGGTTTGTAAACTGGTTATATTGTTGATCATGACTCGAAAATTTGCGTCTGCATGAGGGATTCGTTTTCTGTTGTTTATATTTTTTCCGTTGTTCATCTAGACCACACGCCATATTTCTTGGTGCTATCGATTTATTGTTAACATGGTACAGTTATAATGAGTGATAGGTTTTCACAAAATCCAAGAATTGGATGAAATTAAGCGAGTTTATCTTTGTCGAAAAACAAAGTTGGCAATGCATAGCATACATAAATATTATCTTGTTAATGAACTTGCTTTAATAATGCGTTTTAACACTGAATTTTCGTATCAAGCTATGTTATCCTTCCTATTTCTGTCACTATAAGCTGCCAGAGAGCTGTGCTAAAGGAATTAAAACTTGGCCCGAACATTGCAAGAAACACAGCCTTGAGCGAGAACGTGTTCATGATGGTGGTGTGTATTGAGCTGAGGATACCACTGTTCGTGGTTGGTAAACCGGGCAGCTCTAAATCTCTTGCCAAAACAGTTGTAGCTGACAATATGCAGGGAGATGCTGCAAGATCAGAGCTCTTCAAGAACTTTAAGCAGGTAATGAGGCTCCTGTGAGAAAGCATTCTTATGTCTTACATAGGGGGCATAACAACATAACAAGCCAGTTCCTTGCTGAAAAGTGCCTCCATCTTGTTCAAGGTGCTCTCTTTTGATCCCTCACCCTTGCAATCCTGTTTCCTAAATGATAGGTCCACATGGCGTCATATCAGTGCAGTCCCCTTTCAACCCCGGAGGGTATCGTGGCGACCTTCCGTCAGTGTGGCAAATTACAGGAGGGTAAAAATCCAGAGAAGTTTGTATCAGTCGTCGTCCTTGACGAGGTTGGGCTGGCAGAGGACTCTCCTCTTATGCCTTTGAAAACCCTTCATCCCCTTCTTGAGGATGGCGTTACCTCTGCTGATGATGTCATTGAGACGGACGAAAAAGTCCAGCGTGTAGCTTTCATTGGGATCTCAAATTGGGCCTTAGATCCCGCTAAAATGAACCGCGGAATCATGTTATCGCGTGGTGTGCCAGATGTGGGAGAACTGGTAGACAGTGCACTGTAAGTAAGGGTTAATTAATGCTCCACTATGCCAACATTTAATTTTGTTTCGTTAATTTGAACACATTAATAAAGTTGACGACCATTTACTTTGTGAAACATCAAATACCTTGGATAGGTCTTTGAGAAAAAATCTTAAGTAAAATCTTCAGTACCTTTCAACGGCAACCTTTCAATTATCTCACTTTTTAACTTGGAAAATATTTATTATTTTCCAAGTTGTAGTGGTGGAAGGATTCCACTCCTTCACTCCATCACTTGCCGTTGGACATTTGGAAACCCGGGGGAAATCCCGCATGAATAGGCAAGGAATGCTCGTCGGAAAATTTGAATTTAACTCCTACGGGACACTTATGTGGACGTTGCCTGAGCTTCATTATACCCCTAGAAGATACCACTTAAAACGGAATAGGTTCGATTACTAGCTGTTGTTTGAGAGAGGATCCCGTGGGCACTTGTAGACCCGACTCGCGTAATCGGAGATCAGCAGAAATCAAGCCTGAAAACAGAAATGAAATAAGAGCGTTTCTTTTAATTATTATTTCTTCTAGTGCGCCCTAAACGATACTTTGGCAGCTAAAAATGGCGATGTTTCGTCGTCAGCACCCTAAGTGAGACCAGAATCCTTGATTTGTACCCGAGAAGACGAAAATTTCTCAATTTTTGGCATATAGGAGTTCCCCCCCGGTTTTAAACATCTGCCGTTTAATTAAGGCCGTTTCATGGTCGGTCGCACCGTGTCAAGTTAGTTATTCTTTGAATTCTGAGTATTCAGTATCTCATCGCAGAAATGCTCTTAAGAAAAAATATAAAGGGAGATAAAAATAGCTCATTTCCCGAAAGTGCCTGCTCATAAAGGTTTAACCATACTCGATTGCCGAAAAAGAAAAACAAGACAGTGAAAGTCATAAAATTGACGAGCTGTGTGAATTTTCGAATGATTCAAGCCGTAATTAAATGTTTTGAAAATCAACAATCAAGAGAATTGAGGAGAATTCGAACGACGTGTCCCGCTGTTAATTTATACGACAATGTAAATAAATACACATAAATACGGCCATGGCGAAATGAGGAACAAAAAGTAGGTAAATAGAACAAAAGGATGACAGTTCTACAGTCCTTGATATCGCCTTAGGAAAGGAAAGGGAAAAAAGAAAAAAAAGTTATTTCAACAAGGGGTATTCGTATTTGGTCGCCCATCCAAGTACCAACTTTGATGTACAGGGCTTAACTTTGTTGAGCGGACAAAACATGTTGCTGTCCTTGTGGTATAGTGACTCTACGCTGAACGCATTTTTTTTTAACTTAATGAATTTGAATGTTTTCAACAGTGTTACCTCTCCTCATGTACTCTCTTACCGTTGCGTTTTGCACTATTTCTTAACAATGCCAGTGGGCTTTGACTTTAACTTAACCTTCGGGTTAAAACCTCAAGTCGGTGTCATCAAAATTGTCACTGTTTAGAAACGATCCATTTTCCAAGTTGAGTGGCTCATAGCCACTTTGATCTAACGTTCTTCGCACATTTGCTATTTTAGGAGATTCGTTGTTCTTGTCTAGAACTTTTTAATGTTGATTTTTCAGGGGAATTTGTTCGACAGACAAGCGTGTGAAACATCTTATTCAGTCTCTGATATCGCCATTGGCCGAGGGATATGCAGAACTTTACAAGGAACAGAAAAATTTTGCGACGCTGAAGAAATGTGGCAAAGAAGAATTTTTCGGTCTTCGTGACTTTTATAGGTGCGACATTGTATCCGTGACGTCATCTTTTGTATACTGTTTACTATCCCTCACTGTTTCCTTTGGTAGTTGTTCGGTGCTTTACTTGTTTTTGTCTTGCTTGCCTATTAAGCCTTATCAAGATGGTGTACTCTATCGCTGCGAAATCTGGCGAAAGACCTCGTTGGCATCAACTGGAACATGCTATCAAGAGGAACTTTGGTGGCCTAGTTGAAGGAGAGCCTGTAGGAATATTCAAACGCTACTATCCAGAGACAGACGTGAGTTTACCTTATGTTGTCTTTGTTGTCGTGCACAGAGATCAGTTTGAGGAACCTTCCCCCAAAAGTTGACTCATACCGCGACGTATATTGTGATTGCGAAGTCATCGACTAATTTGCCCTCTGTCAAAACTTAAAAAGTAGTTCGATCAGTACTCCATTTCTAGCATACAGCATTAGAAATATCCATGACTTCACTCCCAGATCTCAAACCAAGGTAGTTAGGTTGGTCGACAGAATAGCATCTAGGCAGTTTTTGTCTTGTTAGTCCAAGGTTTTACTTGATTTATTTGAATTGAGTAGCAATCCAGTGGTTAGCAATCCAGAGGTCTATTCATTTAGTTAAAAAAAGCTTTACCTTAACAGGAGGAAGATTTTGCAGAAACCTCTACAACAATAAGATTAATCGAGGCAAGTCTTGCAAGAGAAGATGTGGCAGACCGTACTAATTTCAGGTAATTCTTACAACTCCTTTTATTTCACTTTGACGTAATGCACCAAACTCGAAAGGCCGGGTTTGACCACATTTCTAAACACCAAGAAGAGTGTTGAAAGAAGACGCGCAGCGGAATATTTCTGACGAATTTCGAGGTCTTTGTGTAAGTGTGCTCAAACACGGTCTTGAGGGTTGTTTGATATATCTTCTCAATTGAAACGGAACCTAAGCAGAAAATGGAGAAATAAAATCATAAAAATCTCTGTTAATTAAGGTCAGATATCCAAACACCGTCACGGTCATAATTTCCTCTCTTTAAACTTGATGAATTATTAATGAGTTTGAGAAGCCCAGTGATCAACTCGGCATGCAGTAGTCATGGAAACTGCCCTTGCTCGTTAACTAAACTGATGTCTTACGTTTTGTAGCGAGAACCGTTACCTTTTGATACTGACGGAAAATTACGCCGCATTGCCAATCATGCAGCAGCATCTTCTAAAGACGGCAGACGATGCAGTGGTTATCTTTGGAAGCAGTTTTCCTAATGACCAGGAATACACTCAGGTAAATTGTACAACAGCCGGACTCTCCGTGAACATCATCAAGTGACAAATTTAGTTTCATTGGTATTTTATTTAATATTTATAATTAGTATAAATTTATCGCAGTGTATTGTGAATCCGTAAATTTGATTGGCTATATTACCGTTTTCTATCTGCTGATAGTCAACACTTACGCATCAGCGCTTTTGCGCATCACGTTTGAACCTGATGTAACGTAATAAAACAGTTCTTTTCTACGCGTTACTTGACATGTTTTATTTTTATGCAATGAGACTATGGTAAATTTATACTAAAACAATTAGACTACTCGCCCTCGTTTTCTACGAGCAATAGTCAACTCGGCTGGGCCTCGTTGACTATCTGCTCGTAGAAAACTCGGGCTCGTAGTCTAACTGTTAAAAAACCGGTAGAAAAGAATATAGTATCTTTTAGTTTTCAACTTGCTTTAGGAATTTGCTTTTCAAAAGTCCTCTTTTCATTCATTTTTATTTTGAAATTTTAAGTTGCACTGAGATGTGACCCTACAAGCTCTTAAAGCGTCAAACTCACCCTATATAAATAGAGTTAATTGACTGATTGATTGACATTAAGAAATGGACTGACCGTGTACGGTAATAGATGTATCTTTCGGCAATTCAACTGGCGATAAAGGTGGTAAGTTTCTCAAGAAACTGTGGTGCTGGGTCGTTGGGGAGTATTTCAAGATAATTATTTTGGTTTTATCATCTGGGTTGATATTGTTAATTGGCCACCGTTAAGAGATTCCAAAGCTGACGTTTCGAGCGTTAGCCCTTCGTCGGAGCGAATCGATTCATTCCGACGAAGAGTTAACGCTCAAAACGTCAATTGACGGTAGTTTAATTTTGATGTCTTCAGATTTGTCGTAACATCAACCGTATCAAAGTTTGCATGGAGACAGGACGAACAGTGATTTTGTTAAACCTTGAAAGTCTCTATGAAAGTCTATACGACGCGCTCAATCAGGTATGAAACAGCTGGTTTGGTTTGTTCTTTCCAAGTTCTGGAGTATCTTTATGATGTGACTACATTACATTTTGTACCTACCGCCATTTTAAGACTAATAATGAAATTGGGTAAATCTATTATTTCCTTTAAAGACTGACAATTTTGGTAAAATTGCACCTTAACTTGTGAAGATTGTCTCTTAGTAGCCACCATGTAACGCTATTCGCTACTTGCAGAGAGAAACTTTGGCAGACATTGCAAAAAAAAAAAACGATTAATCAGCGACTTGTTTGTCTGCGTGACGTGCAGGTGTACTTAGGTGAATTGCTCATTTAATGTTTGTAGTATTACGTGTACTTTGGAGGACAGAAGTATGTGGATCTTGGACTCGGTACTCACCGCGTCAAATGCCGTGTCCATGATGACTTCAAGTAAGAAATTCACTTTGTAGTTTTGTCTATTTCTATATTAACTGTTTCCTTTTTATTAACAAAAAAAGGAAGGTTTGACCTGCACGTGACTTAAATCACTGAAGAATATTTTTCTTAACAATGTTGTTTCTTCAGTTTGAAGTTCCTCGTGCGTTCTGTTCATGCAACGAGTCAAAGAATTGTACAAGTGGTAAACCGTAGCTAAGTGGGATTAATATGTCAAGTTTTCGATGAAATTCGGAAGTCCAACACCATCTCGAGTTTTCAAAGATTACTTAAGACGTACTTGTTTACTAAATTTAGTAATAACAGATCATTGTTTCTATAAATTTGTATATATAGCTTTAGTTTTAATTTTTCCTTTTTTCGATCATTGTAAATATAATAGGATATGGTTGTAAATTTGTAGTATTTATTAGTTATGTTGGTCACATGATTGTAAAGCGCCTTGAACATAAAATAAGAGCGCTGTAGAAATCAAGTTATTGTTATTATTACTTCTTTTAGGTTAATAGTAATCGCTGAAAAGGACGTGGCTTACAACAAGTTTCCTATTCCGCTGATTAACCGTCTGGAGAAGCACTACCTCGTGACTTTGACAAGTTTGACTCCAGATCAGATGGAACTGGTAGATAAACTCAGAACCTGGGTCACTGAATTTTCGGAAGTCACGAGGGAAAACAAGCGTAACAGGTAAATATAGTTGCCTCGTGGTCTACATCGAAAGGCTCTTTTGATCTGATGAGAAGGGTTTAACCCTATGTAGAAAGGCCACTATTTAAACTCCGCATTTACGGTGGCGTTGTCTGTTAACGTATTGCGTTGATGTGAAAACGCGTCCTTTACTGAATGTAATTCACAACGTAAAGGTTGCAATAGTAAGCAAGGCTTGTGGAAAGCACTCGACATTAGGGCCATTTATACCAGAGAAATAAGCCGCGGATTACACAAGTCGCGGCTTTTATAAGACGCAAACTGGACTATTTATACGAGCGCAGTTTATATAAGACGTGAAGTGCTCATGTAAATGGTTCACGGCTATTTCGTGACTAATGCCTCGTTTTTGTGTTAACTTGTCATAGCAATCGCGGAATTGGGCGAGCTCTCGCTCGAGCGCGGGAAAACCTTGCGCTTGCGCAGTGTAGGTTCACGCCTTACGTAAGCCGCAGACAAGCTGCGATACCATTTATTCGAGTGGTTTCGCGTCTTATATAAGCCGCGTCTTCTTTAAGCTGAGCTCAAAACCGTCGTCTTCACAAGCCACGGATTATGTTGTCTGCGGCTTGTGTAAGACGTGAACTGGTTAAAATATACGGTTTATACGGCAAGTTCGCGTCTTATGTAAGCCGCGGCTTGTGTAATCCGCGGCTCAGTTTCCTCGTATAACTGGCCCAAATGACATCTTGACGATGTCGAAACGCTGTAAATACTCATGAGAAAAAATCTTTGTTCTGGATTTACAAGTGGGTTGGTACCATACGAGAAGGAATGGTTTTCCGTTATCAAATCTCCTATCTTTACAAAGCCTAAATTTACTATATCCCTTCTGTACATTGATTTTTTGTCATAACAGAGAAATTGGTTATTCCAGATGAGCTCATTAATTATTTCTCGGTAACTACTTGGTGTTATCCCGTTTAAATCTGACCACGCATCAAAGCATTCCTTGTAATAATCCGGCAGGCTGATTTTCAATTTAGAAGTGTGAAAATTACAATGTAAAACAAAACGTCCTCCAACTGGTGAAAGAAGCTTATCTAGAATTGTTTTCCAAGTGCTTTGATAATCTTCCAAAAATTTCTTTAAACACATTATTCGTTTTGCACCAATCATCGAGTCAATGTCCAGCATCTTGAGTCCACCCATTCCAATGTCAGAAATTAGTGCATGGCGCTTCACTTTATCTTTTCCGTTCCAAATAAAACTGTAAAGAATTGAGTTCACCTCCTTAATTAATTCCTTAGATGTCGGTATAACAGATGCTCTAAACATGAACTTCGGGATAGCAAAAGATTTGACTATTTGTATTCTTCCTAAAAGGAATGGCGTTCTGTTGTGAAAGCCTCTGTGGATGCGTCAGTGAGTGACCCTCTTCCAAATATCCCAACTATAAGGATGGAAAGTGACAATTTAGTACCAATTTCTGACGCCTCTTCTAAACAGATCTATCAATTTTTTCTGCGGAAAAAACAGATTCCACCCACTGCTAAACAAAAATTAACCAACAAGTACCCAAATACTGTAATCAGTTGGCAGAAAGTTTATTCCTTAGCCTTTCAAACCACTTTAGAATCTAAGATCAGGGAATTTCAATACAAGATCCTAAATTGCATTGTCTTTACGAATGAAAAACTTAGTCGCATTGGTCTGGTTGAATCACCAAGCTGTACTTTCTGTCAGGAGGCTGCGGAATCCGTCGAGCATTTATTGTTCTCCTGTAAGATATCCTCAGATTTTTGGAAACACGTCTTGTCCTGGCTAAGAGATAACAACGTCCTTGTTGGAACAATGGATGAGTCAGATTTGATCTTTGGAAAGTTCAACATTGTAAATGACTTCATTTTAATCAATCACATTCTGTTATTAGGGAAGTATTATATCTACAGTAGGAGATGTCTGAATAGCGTACCTACACTTAGAGGCTTTATAGCGAGAACAAGGCGTGTTTACAATATCGAGCTCCATATCGCTAGGGAGAAAAACAAGCTCCTTGTGCATTTTAAAAAGTGGGAGAAGTTAATCAATGCAATAATACAATGATAATTAGATAGCCTCGACCAGCAAAGCCTTATATTCATTTAATTTTATACAGTAGCATCGCATTTGTTTGTTTTTATTTCCTTTCTTTGTTGTTGTTTTTCACTCATATCTCATTATTTATCATTTATTTATTTAGTTTTCTTCTGAGTACTCGTTGCTGTTATTGTCTGTGAAGTTGTAACAATTGTAATTTGTAATTTAGATATCTAATATCGAAAATCAATAAAAACTATTAAATAATAAAAAAAAAAAAGAAACGCTGTAAATATTTTCGCTCGCTGTATATTTTCCATTTTTCTATAACATGTTTTCTATCATATTTATCATGAGTTACGCATCGCCCTCGATACATCTTACAATATGGTCTATTATTCTAGGGATTTCTCTGTTGGGGACGCTTTTGTTGGATATCACGAGGACACCATTCCCTCTATCGTGATGCAAGTCTCCAATGACTTGGAAGAAGACGATGGTTTGCCTGATGAAACCACAGAGGATACATGGCAAATGAAAGTTAGAGAACAGAAAGTTAACTGATTTTATTACAAATATCTTACCTACCATATTTCATTTCTAAAATTCCAATCAATATCTGAGCTAGCTCGTCAACAAGCAAAAATCGAAAAAAAATAATCCGTCAAAAAAGAATTCGCCCGAAATCGCCGTCAGGGACTGAATTTTTAAGAGAGTATATAACGCAGAGGAGTTGATATTCTTTATGTTTTATCGTCAAACAGACCGTTACTCGCCGTCACGAGCAGTTACCAAAAAATTCGGAAAGTGTTAAAATATTAATGAATCAAACTATTTCGTGTAATTTTAAAAGCTCAGGACGTACTTGATGCAGTTACTTAGCACTAGCCTTACGTATAACTGACATATAAGCAAATAAATTTAGTAATTTCGTTTAATAGGTGCTTCGAGGATGTCAAAAGATGCTTCTGGAGATGGCCGCACCTGATGCAATCGCCCGTCTTCCAGCCACTCCCTTGGAAGGAAGAGCTCGCAGTATCTGGGACGTTTACTTTCACGAGCAGCAACATTCTAGCCTGGCGGCTTTCATGATGCATGTTCTCATTTTGGATGATGCTCACATTGCTAAGAAACGTCAAGAAGGGCTCTTACTCCAAGTGAGTCTGAACTTTTCAACTAAAGGGCACCTATATTTTTATTGATTGAAATACCATCGACTGAAATCTCGGAAAGAAATCCGAGTTCCAGATAGGATTGAACTTATGACCCTCCGTGATCTAACGGGATGCTATAACCACTGAACTACTGAAGACTCTATACTGAGCAAGGGTGAAATGTGGGTCTTTGACTAGAACCGCACCACGCGGTCACACACCAAATAATGATTTGGCTTGTATGAACCCATAACTACATCTTCATCCATGGTTGCCACAGGTCAGAAAATAGTCAGGGAAAAAAAAATTCTTCAAGGTCAGGGAAAAGTCAGGGAATTTCACTTTGAGTCAGGGAAAATTTACATCTTTGAAAAAAGTCAGGGAAAAGTGAAATTTTAAGAGTACTAATTTATTTACTGCCGTCTCAGTGGTGTTTTTGTATGGTCAAGAATGCGAGCTGTCAATGTCCATGTTACGTTGAGGAACTATCCATTCATGTACACTCAAACACCTATGGCTGTGGCAACCATGTCATCCCATATGGGATTTGAACCTACAAACCCCCGTGATCTAGCCGAACGTAACTGGTTATAGTTTTATTAGTTTATATTAATTTGACAAATTGCCTTAATCTTGTGTTTTAGATCACCACTCATTCGCGTCTGCTCTCTAACAACGATCTGGCTGACATATGTAACCGTACTGGTTTCCCTCGCTCGACAGTGGATTTCATGACACTTCAACAGTTTCAGACTGAGCAACAGTTCCGAGGATCTGTAAGGTAACGGTCCATTTTAAGAAATGTATTACACCTTATCACACCGAGCGATTTCTCGTTCTAGAGAAAAAAGAAAAAGAAAAAGAAAAATTCTTATTTTCCAGATAATAATATTGAACGTTTTGACACTTGATTGCGGCTACGTATTAAGGACACTTCATTAAATAAACACTTGACTGACTTGTTTTCCTACCATTAAATTGCAAGCTTGTCAGTACATCACTATCTTACAACTCGGCTGTAACTGATCTTTGTCCCCTTTTAAACGATTTTTCTTAACCCTGGCTGGCTTTGTTACGGACAACTTCTTTCATCAAACCTGTCCGATGTTTTGAACTCCAATATAGCTGGAAAGCCTTCAATTGAATACAGGAAACCAAAGGCTGTAGTTGAGATGATATTAATACACAATAGCCTCCATTTGGCTCGAAAATTTGCTCGAACATTTGTCCGCGGGCAGGATGTGTTCCGAGAAGCAAACAGTCTACGCTTGAGGAAAACTGGGAGCTTTGAGGAACAGATAATGTCCAAGAACAAATATTGGAGCATAAACCATGCAGATTACAAGATAATTGATTCAAATGTGAGGGACTAGGCAAACGTCACAAGAATACATACTTCTCCATCTGCCAAACGCTGTTTTTCCCTCCTGACGAGCATGCGCTGTGCAAAGAAAATTCCGCGACCGGGAATGGCGAGCTACATTCTCGTCCCCAGCCTCCGTATCTGTTGGTCAAGTGGTCGGCGAAACGGACATTTTTCCAACGACATTTTAAGACGAGTAGCACTGGGGACGAGAATGGGCAACTATCGAAAGTTGACCTCAAAACCTTTGCTCCGGTTTTGTTCGGTAATAAAAGCACGGTCAAGCATACCGGAGTGAAATAGGATCGACGCAGGTTCCACGTTTGTTACCACTCTGGATTTTCGCACCCATTTTTAGTGTATTTGACGCTACTTGGATTCCACGTTTGCCCTAGGCATAGAATGCAAAAATTGTTGTAATTTGTATTTTAAATTTCAAACTCACGTTTTGACAGAGCCTTCTTTGAACGCCTTGGAGGAGACTGCCCTGGCATTCTCCTGGTTCAGTGTGATTCAGGAGATGACAACTTCAACCTGATTGCGGGGGCAAGGCATATTCTGCTGGAGGAGCGGACTAATGCGCCAGAAATGCTCAATCTGTCATCAATCAAAGCAGTCCACATTGTCTTGGTCATACAGTTGCCGAGAATGGTCGGTGGGTGCCGTAACTTTGTCGGTTTCCAGGGTGGAAAGTGGATGTCTAGCCACATTGACGAACTTCGCCCACCCGACAGACACACTCCTTCTATCGAGCAACTTATTGATCGACCAATTAGCGAACTGTTCAGAAGCGGAAGTAAAGATCAAGAAAAAGGGGATGAGGTCACGCAAGCTTTGGCTGTGAAGATCCTGCGAAGTTGTGTACAAGCAGCAGCGTGTCGAGTTGATGACGAAACGGAATCAACTGAACGATCGACTCAACGAATTGAGCTTCTTTTGGATTTGCTACCTGACGATTCTCAAGGTGCTGTAGGTTAGTTTAAACGACACTGATTGTATAACTTTTTCAATTCATTATTGAATTTGTCAATCATCGTTGGCTTTGTTCATACGCTGCCTCAATTTCAAGTTAAGATCAAAGCAATGCTTCTTTCTCCGTCCATTTAGTAATAATGCAACAAACAAGTTTGAAGATTTTCGCGTTTCATTCCAGATGGAATTCTCATATGTTATATTTGATCTTTAAAGGAGAAGATCACTCAAAAAAGCCTACTTTTTGTCTTCGCTTGTAACAAGTAAACAATCAGCTTTTCCACTCACTAAAGTTTCAGCCTCTGAAGTACCTGCTCTTCTGAAAAAATTCGTCTCGAAAGAAGTCAGGCGGTGTTAATGTGACATCATTCCGTATGACTTGAAATCGGCGGCAAGGAGAAAAACCTGCAAGTGACTTTGTATCCTTCACAAGGTCAACACAATTTATCTTTTTTCCGGGCGATTTTTCACGCTTATAACAGCTGTGTAACTGGTACGAATTTCGTGGAAGGGAAAACAGAGGTCAGATACGGACCACCAAAATGGCATAAAAATTCGTTCAAATTTAAAAAAACAAACAAGCACTAATTAAGGAATAGAAAACATGTACTTTAGTGTAAATCTAATAGCATTCTATCACAAATTCCGTTCTCTGATTGGCTGCGCTACTCACTATCTATTCTGTGATAGATATTGAGTAGCGTAGCAGTGTGCGCTTGTTAGCAAAATGACAGCCGCTTATTGGCGTTGTCGAAGTGTCTGTGAAGAGGGTTTAGATAAAGTTTTGAACGACTAATAGATTTATACTAAAACAGTTAGATTATTTGCTCTCGATTTCTATCACGCCATAGAAATCTCGAGCTCATAACCTAATTGCTTAATAGAAATACGATTGTAAGCCAATCAGCGCGCGTATTTTCTTAGATCTACTATCTATCAAGTCTTAATTCACCTTCTTTTGCCGTCATTGTTTAAAGCTGAAGAGACATTTGCTAGCGTTGTGACACAAAGAACGTTTCACCTACTGAAAGAAAGAGAACGAATAGCACACAAGGCACACGAGTGGCTGCACGCAGAAGCACTATCCGGGACAGGTGTTCAAGAATGGGGAACCTTCAGAAAGGCTCTTTGGAAAAGAGTTTACTCTGCTGTAGTGCCTATTATGGCTGAGATCATTGCATTGGCAGACAGAGACAGCAATCTGGACTTGATGAGAAATGACGACACTTGGATTTCTAAGCTTTGGTTGAAGACAATGGCTGACCCCAAAATTTCAGAGCTAAGTTATAGTAAGATGATTTCGCCAGTCACTAATTCGGTTCGTGAGCGTGTCCAGGTCCTTGGCTCTGGTGCTGGCGGTCACAAGTTCTTTTGCCGATTTCCATTTTCATTCCTTATCAAGCAAGGCGTGGAACAGTTGTTGAAAGACGCGTTTGGCGTTTCAGGTGCAGTTTTTATTATATCAATTCTACAGTTCTACATAGTCAAATATTTTTTAGACATTTATGCGTGTGGCGAACCAGTTTTCGCATAAGTTGAAAAGGGCTAGCAAACTGTTTTTGTTTTTTAATCTCAGTACTGAAATACAGCCAACAATGTCTTTCAACTGAAGTTAAAAGAAACATGCGTGGGTGCAGTGTTTCTTGTGGATTCGTACTATTAATTAATTATTATAGTGCTTATGACATACCAGATTGCTTATTTGTCGGAATTTAGTGGATCGTTAAACTAATAACCTCTGTAGGTGTGTTGAACCAGTAATATTAGTTAGTTGGAGAGGTTCCATCCTGTTTCATCGGAACCAGATTCGTATGGAGATCTCATAATGACTTTGGAACCATGTTGCGCAGATCACTAAGAGTAAGTTATTTGATAATTTGTTGTTTCCTTAGCTCAGTCCATTGCTACTTTGGTGGAATGTTTGCGTGGTTTGATCGGTAATTCCGAAATTGGGTCTCTCCTTGGGGATCTGCGTCATCAACCCTTCTCAGCACTGGCGTACCTAATGGATTTCGTTCACATGGTTTACAAACCTTCAAGTGATATGGAATACGAGGTTCTTTATTATTAGTATTATTTAACAACTGAGTATGTATATGTTTTCTTAACACTTTTTCCAGTTTTCATCTATTATTATTCTCTGGAACTGCTCCCTTTGGAAGATCGTATTCTGAATTCATTGTGTTGTATATAAGAACCGTTGCAAAAGTGTAAGCTTTAAAGTGCCCCTGTGACAAAAAAATTTTTTTTTTTCCTTTGGATTTCAAAACTATGTTAATTAAACACTAAGTGACCCAAGTTTTAATCCTTGATTTAAAAAAGGCACCTGTTTATTTTAACTGGAGCTTTCCTATTTAATGATCCGCCATTACTAAATTTAAGTTCTTGAGAGAGCTGGATCGAGGAGAAAATGGCGTCAAAGGCTCACTAGTTTAAGAATGCGATGCGTGTGTACGCTGCAGAATTAATATGCAGCACGGGAGTTTTGGGCTTTCACACTTTTAAACTCGCACTTTGCATACATAATAAGCTGCGTTCACACGCTGAAATTTTAAGCTGGTGAGCCTTTGACGTCACCTTTCCCGGATCCAACCCTCTGAGGTCAAATCGGACAGGTTTGAACGTGAGTGATGGCGGATGGTGAAATCCAAACCTTAAACTCAAAGTAAACGGCCTTTAGATAAAAATAAAAGGTCAGAATTTTGCCAGTCAAGTGTTGAGCAGACACACTTTCAGAATCTCAAGAAAAAAAGGAAGTGATTTTTTTATTACAGGGGCACTTTAAACTTTCTCCTTTCAGCTTGTTTACGAAGCCATTCTCTCGTCAGCGAGAGAACTGGGTACTCTGGAAGATGAAGAGGGTAATGAGGTGATTGACATACCACTCGTTCACGTGGCATACAGTAGGGTTCAGTTGCGCTTAAGCTGTTTTGCCAAACTTGTTCAAGCCCATCCTGATCTTGTGCGAAGACTTAAAGAATTATCCCGAGAAAAAGAATCAGAAGTGGTGAGTTGTTGTAACATTTTCGAAAAAAAGATAATTTTTTTAAAATTGTCCAAGTAGTCGTATCCTATGCTAATTACCCTGGCAAGGGGATTGGAAATGCTGTCCTGACGAAACATTTTGAATTGGTTTGTTGAAAATACAACTATAACACTAACAGCACTTGTCGATTGTTTCTATTTGTGCGGTGTGTCATAGTGTGTCATTATTTCCAAAAATGCTGGTTCGTAAAAAATGTCAATAGCTCAAACAATGTAATCTGCTAACACTTCGGCGTTCGAATTACTACTTGCTCCAGGTACTCCTCCTGAAGTGTTCTTGTTCTGTATTCAGCGTTGGAGCATTTATTGTATCCTGTGAATAGTATAGTCTGTGTGTAAACGTGTGCACGTAGGCTACCTTTAATACCGCTTACAATCTCTACGTTGTTGTTAAACAGGTCTTGGATGTTGCTGCATTGCAAGTCTGCCTTGAATCATTGAGTCCATCCACTCATATTTTACTGAATCCAGAATTCAGGCGAGCTTGGTGTGACAAAGTATTGTCCATCAGACCAGCGGTGGAAGACATGATGAGGAAAGAGAGGTTTGGACCCGTCGCAGAGATGACCTCAAACTACGGAGAGAAATCAATAATAATGATTGGTCACTGCAGGTAATCTGGCATTTATTGAGCCCTGCCATCGGGGGAAGAATAAGTTTAAGTTACTATTACTTTTCTAATCGAACGCTTAGGATGAAAGTTGTTTTATGTTGATTATCTGATCGACTGAGGAATTTTGCTTTTTGCGTGGTGTTCGGCTTTTCCAGTCATTTGAGATTTCATTCCTGCCAGAGTAATTCTTTGGGTATTCATCTATTTTGCCGAGCTTTTACGCAGTGTGAAATATTCACTATATTTTTTGTGTGCTAGATCCATGTGGCAGAGAGAAGGAGCCGTCAGACTGTTTGTAGAACACGTGGCCTTGTTTAACGATGAAGACGATAACACCACTTCTGAAAGTGTGGTTAGACTATGGAAGGTACAATGTTTTGTTATGTATGAATTAAAAGCAAGCGGTTAAAAAAAACGAGAAATGCACCAAAAAAATATTGTTAAATCTCCAGATACTCACCGCGCGCGGAGACACCAGGTATTTATACACCAATCTCAATGTTTCTTACAATAACAACATCAACAAACGCCTTTTAAACAGGGTAAATATATTAGTAATTTACATACTTCATTAACGGGCTTGCATATTTGCTATGTGGGAGCTCGAGGTTGATCGGTTTTTGATATGCTTTAAAGGAGACTTGAGGAGCTAGCAGCTCTAGTTTTGAATAGAGGAAAGCTCCACTGTAGGAAAAGGAGCGTTTTGGGGAGTTAGCCTTTGGCTAATTTAGGAATAGTCTATAGACCATGGGACGTCACTCTGTCGGTAAACGTCATACTGTAAAAAAGATAACCTGGTGGTGCGAGCTTGTCATAGTACTCATAAAAACCATACAGGCCTCTAGACATGTAGGGGTCTCGACCATAGCCATTTCAGAGTTACCTTCTGCCTCTGTTTCAAAACGAGTCTTTGTGCAAAACCGTTCATATGAAAACGAGTTTGATTTGCATGAAAGTGAACCTGTTGACGGAACATATTTCACATGAATGGTTTTGAATGGAGACTCGTTTTGAGGCAGAGGCAGAAGGCAACTCGGAAATGGCC
>CM042748.1:26591945-26599445 GCA_022496165.2 Catalaphyllia jardinei
CAAAGCTCTAATTGCGATATTTTGGGACTTGCAGCCACTGTGGCCTTGTTCGATAAAGAAGTCCGATTTACTCAGATTTAGGCGTTCTTCCGGGCATGTTCTCTCCAAAACGAAGTCGGTGACCCCCCATTTTTTTTTACATTTCTGACATCACTAACATCATCTTGCAATGGTAAAATTTCCAGACAAAAATCAATGTTAGAAAATATTCGCGCGAACGTCCTTAAACAGTAATATATCAAACAGGATAGACCGTGTTTTACCACATTTCCAAACAACTTGAAGAGAGTTGCAAATACGACGCACAGCTGACAGAGAGACTGGCTGACGAACAGTTTGAGATGCAGCAGTCAATTCAGTGACCTGCAACTTTATTTTTACCGAAACTTTGTTTTTTCTTTTCTCAGGACATTCTAATAAGCCGGTACCAATCCAAAGTGGCTGATTCAAAGTTGACACTAAAACTCAAACATGCCAAAAGGATTTGCGATGAAGCATTTAAAGCTCTCACAGCCAGTGAAGAAGATTCTTATGAGATAAACGCAAACGTACTGGAAGGCGTCGCACAAGGACGTTACGTCCTATCACTCGTAGCAGACACCCTTTACAAGTGGTTTATTGAAGGAGATAGTAGCTATACTAAGGACCTTGAAGCTGAGAGAGAAGCTGGCTGTTTACTGGGTTCTGCAAGAAAGCTTTGCATGGAAGGCCCTAGCACCACACCGCAGCTCTACCTTCTTAAACAGCTTGTCAGACGGTATGGTTTTGATTGCGTTCGGACTATGGGTCGCTATAAGGAACTAGAGTGGATTTTGCCACCAGAAGCTCGACAGCAGGTAAGCAAGTTGGCCACTTTGAATGACGCAAAAATTGACTGTCGGTTTTTGTGGATATAACAACTCTGTCGTTCGGACTATGGGTCGCTATAAGGAACTAGAGTGGCTTTTGCCACCAGAAGCTCGACAGCAGGTAAGCAAATTGGCCACTTTGAATGACGCAAAAATTGACTGTCGGTTTTTGTGGATATAACAACTCTGTCGTTCGCGGTTTTGAAAATGACTTTCATTCAATATTTGGGGATAGTTACCATAGGAGAATAAAAGAGCTGAAGATAATTTGATTTTATTTTCAACTTGTACAATTTCGGTGTGTCGCTACCAATGTGTGGCTTCGGAGCTCAGTTGGTAGAGCATTGCGCCGGTATCGCGGAGGTCACAGGTTCGAATCCCGTGGAAGCCCTAATTTTTCAGTCTTCTTCTTCCCAATTACTTAAACTGAAAAATTAATTGTGATGATTGTTCTTCACTTTCTTGCACAATTTCCACTGGTTAGGATCAATTTCAAAGACAAAATGAAGAGTCTATCTTGAGTCTTTCTGAACTCTTCCGACTCAGTACCAGCTTGCGATCAGGCGTTTTCGTGAATGGGAGTAGAAAATAATGAGATTTAGGGAAGGAGCTCGAGGGTATGATCACAGGTTAACTCAGTATTTGGGACTAGTTTCTATGGAATTCCAGAAGAGTTAAGTCGAAAAATCGAGGACAAAGCACATAAACAGACACAGTACCGAGCATACTTGTGGGATCCGCTGCTGATGAGTGATGACTTTTGTTTGTAGGAGGATGAAATCATTCAAGACAGGTTTATTGTTCACGAAATACACTATCGGGCACTTCGTGAAGGACTTGCAAAAACTGTCATCAGTGGAAATATCCAAGACATTGTTACTGCTATCAGGGTTTGTGTTTAATGTAATTCAGATTTTGGTTAAATTTGTTACTACTGACGCAGAAAAATAATAATGTATTGTCTTTTTGTGTAGGAAACCGAAGAACAAGGTGTCAATATTGACATACTCCTTCTCTTAGCATTGTATCGTGAAATAACTTTGGCAAATGCTTCTCTTGTTCAAAGTCTAAAGTCCGAAGAGGTAAGGAAACTATCGAATGGATATCACTTACAATACGGTTACAGTACGTCAATGTAGTAAATGGTTAGCGTAATCCAGGAGCATCAGTAGTTCGTCTTGTGTGATCGTTCGGGTGAAGGAAGACAAGGTAGTTCAGAAAAAAAACTGTTGTTAGTGACTGATGTTTTGACAACCTGGGCGGAAATCGTCTTTAAAATCAAGCGAATAGTGTTCATCAGTCACTAAGAGCATTTTTTTTTAACAACTAACCTTACCCAGACGATCACTCAAGGCGAATTACGTCAATGACTTACAACTTTTGTTGTTAATCGTTCGGATATCTACCCTTCTCCTTGATTTCCTGTCAGTTATGCAACATGTTTTATTTGAAATTTTATTCACATATGTGAAGATTGACCGTTTCGTTGTTCTTTTGTTTTCTGCTAACTAGGTAATGATACTCCTTAAATCCGTTTTATCTAGCTTGGCAGTAAGACATCGTTTTGATCGTGAATATGTATCTTAACAGAAGATTAGATACTTTTTAATGGACTTAGTGTTTATTTGTTCTTAATGTTTAATTATATCCCAGGTCAAAGAAAAGCTGGATGATTTCATCAAAAACGGAGGATGTCTCTCCTCAACGGTATGACAAGCAACCTTGTTTACGTCGATACCTTTTAAAATAATCCTGAATATAGCTAAGTTATGAAATTGCTTTAGAGTTTGGACGGTCGGTTGGATTTTATTATATTAAAACTAAGCTTTCCTACTGGTTTCCGATAAGGGAAGATACAGTGAAATCTTTATCATGATTGGAAACAGATGAATAGTCCCAATTATTCTCTCATTTTGATTGGTTCTCGCCTACGATCTATTAGAGGACAGAGGCACGATTGATTTCATCATTGCAAAGTTTTCCACTCGCTTTTTAAAGTCAAAATGGCGGAAACTTTCGAAAATTGAGAGGACATTTTTACCAGACTCATGGATAAAGGAAGATATAGTAGAAAGGCTTGTCGAGGCTGTAACAATGTACGACAAACAAGAAAAACGAAAAACACTTTTCTTTGTGGACTTGCAAAATAGAATTGAGCAGTCGCAATCCGACGCGACTAAAGGAACACAAAATAGCTTGTGAAATTATTTCAAGGTATGAAGACCACAGTGCTTTGCGTCGCATTTAACAAACTCGATGAGCAAAACGTTATTGAGATTAATTTATTTGAAAAATTCCTCTTTTCTCAGTCTCAAAATAATTGTTGACACAGATTGATGTTAAGAATGAAACATCACACCTGACATAAACTTGGTTTCCGACAAGATGTTCAAGTCCGTTTCAGAGCACAGCAGTGAGCGAAGTATAGCTCACTACAGCTCAGGGCCAACCATATCGTGGCTAGAAAGTGTCTCCGACATTATCCAAATCACCAACCACAAAGGACAGAAATTCCCAGTGTCACCAGCGCTCCTTTCATTCAAACCTCGAATCGAGTGGCCTCCAGTGTTGACTGCATCCACAAGTTTTCCGAGCGTAATTTTCAAATCCTGCAATATTGATGGTAAGGTCCAGGTTTTTCAGCTCACTGGGGTGCTCTGATGATGTCAACAGACTTGACGTTTCCTGCATTGTAGAATTTGGAGTTCAATTCTGCTTTCGCTGTAAGTTTTATTTCACGAGAAGCTCAATTCTAATTTGACAGTGGCGTGATTTCGCTGAACCAATCAATTCGTTACTTCGTATAGCAACTAATCAGTTTGCTTTATTTTCTTTAGATAATAGATGACATCAGCTTTTATGCGTACAAAGTTTGTTTCTTTACCATATAAAACAAATATGCCTGAATTTTTGAAAACAGGGTTAGCAAAGATAAGGACTATTTCTACTACTTGGCAATTAAAAACGATAAAACTCGTCCAAAGGCCGATTAAAAAGCTTATATCTGACGTCGGGCATTAAGTAAATGGTCCCTAGAAGCATTCCAACGAGTCGAAGTCTAACATAACGCAAATTTTAGAACATTGATTAAGTAACCTGATTTCCGGCAAAGTTTCAAAGCGGTATCATTTCAGTCTAGAAATTTTTAAGTTGAGTTCGCTGCAGCGATAGAGTGCCTGGTTAGGGCTTACATAGCAACTTAAATAGTCAGCAAAACACAACTTTTTCTCGCGATCCGATAAACAGCCGGATTTCGCATGGAATAGACAACGAACTGCATGAAACATAGTGCACAAATTGTCACCTTATCTGCCCAACGACTGGCCTATGGTTCAATGCCATTAGAGCCCGCTGAAACTAGACGTAGATCCAATTTTCCTGAGTCGAGAAATGCTTTTTTATCCAAGTTACATTCAGCTAAGTTAAACACCGACGTAACAATGTTAATGCATGGCACAGACTAGCTTGGCGAAACCGCACTTAAACAAGACATCACATACCTGTCAACACCATGCAGAAATCACACAACCACACACTTTCGCGGCACTGATAAGGCTATCCACAACCACGCAAAATCTTCTCGCGTTCAACATAAGCGAAACATCATCGAATAACTCGGAAAAACTCAGCCTATTGACAAATAAACACCTCTAGACTTTTCTCTCACACTCGTCTTATGCAAGTTCCCGGATGTAGAGTCACGCGCTGGGCGCTGGGTCAATGTTCACCTGCAAGTTTGCTCTCATCTAATTCATTTGACTCCTACGAGCCTGTTCCCGAGGCCAAAGACTTAGTGGCCTCCTAAGAAAAGCCAGCAATATCGTATCTTTATATCTCAGCCCGGATCAGGGCCATGGATCCGTTTAGCCGAATGAAACGAGAATATAATAAGATATTGGACGATGTAGACTCTGCCAGTCGTAATAACGTTGTCCCATCTCAGAGCTTTACATGATGTTCTACGGGGAACTTTTCTCAAGGTGACCAATATCTAAAAGTAAACTGCTAAACTGCACCGAAACCAGCTTTAGGCGCGCACTGATTTCATATAACTGTCACTTGTATTCAAGAGAGAATTGTGGGTAGAGAAAAAAACATAGGGGTGGGGCGGGGTGGGGTGGGATAAGGGGTGGGGGAGGGGTGGCAATTATGTCTACATCCAATTCTACACAAATCCCTAACCAGAAAACAAGCAAAAAAAACCCGACATCAGTAGTGATCAACAGTAAACAAGCTAATATTAGACATGGCAAGTGGTAAAAAGCTACACAAAAAATCAAGGTTTGCCGACCCGGTTTTCATAACCTCAGGTACAAATAGATTCCAGGCTGCCGTGCTTCTGTTCAGTAATAGATCACAGAAGACGTCAAAATGTAGTAAGAACATGCGTGACACTCGGCTATCGTCTCGTTTGCCACATTTTTGTTCTTACCATATTTTGACGTCATCTGTGGTCTATTACTGAACAGACGCACGGCAATCTAGTTGCTAAACTGATCTCGCTGATCTGCTGATCTATTGATCTGTTGCCGCGCGTCTTGACGTGCGTCTGTTTAGTAATAGAAATAAAAATTCCAATAGCAAATTGTTCCCCAATGATTGGGCAGTTTGTTGACACCATGATTTTGGTCAACCGATCAAGAGTGGTTGTAATTACCCATGAAGCTGTGAGTCTTGGAAAGTACTGGAAACTGTTTCCAACCACCTTAAATGCAATTTATTCATTCACTCATTCATTTAAACATGAGCTGTAGTACATGACCTTTCCGCCTCATCATGTCGCCATTATCAAATGCAGATCTTTAAGTCGTACGGTTGGAATATATAATTATACTATTAGTTTTTTTTATCTGTTTAATGGCTTAACAAACAGCTGATCTTATTTCGTAAATCGGCGTGCAGTTCTTTACAATTTTGTTCTGGTTCTGATAAGAAATTTTCCTCAAAACATTGTTAAAATCAGCGTAAATTAAACGTAGGGACCGTTTTTTTTGGATATAAAACGAAACGAAACATAGAAAAGTGACTAAACGAAGACAGGAAAAAGACAAATGGAACGACAAATTTGATATCTATAGTTAGGACCCCTGTTTCAAACTCGGGGATGGAACTAGTGATCTGTGATCAGTAATTTATTTTTGTTAATGCACCACCAGCGATGACTGGTTTTAACTATGTAAGTGTTTCCTTCGTTAATAATAGCTTTTGAACAGTGTAATCTAGTCTGTGCTTGTGGCTGTTATTCGCCAACTTTTTGTTGATGTTGATTCTTTTAAGGTTCAACCTTTTGCCAGAAAACTTCTAGAAAATAGCCAAGGAGGCCAATTTAAGGAACTTCAAGTTTTTCGTGGAAAGAGTCCGCAGGAACACACCTTAGCTGAAATTGTCATCCACACCTCAGCAGCCTTACAGTGTGTTGGTTCAGGCTCATTGGCTCAGCCTCTTTTTACGTTAATGAAAGATCCATCCACGATGAAGGTACAAGTAAATGAATTACATAACTCAAAAAATTTCCCACATTATGCAAGGTAACTTCATGTGACTTTTGCTGCCGCGCTCAATCACAAATTATCATGGTGCGCTAAATTTAATTGAATAAACTGGTCATAGTTGGAGTGTAAACAACTGAGAGAAGAAATGAAGAGATGAAATCGGGTTTTCTTTTGAAATTCGTAGAAGCTAAAAACTGATGAAATGATCTTTATTCCTTTGTCTTTTTGAACTATAAAGAATTCCTTCCTACCAACCATGCCCGAGGACAACTTTCTTGAGTGTATCAATGTCATTGCTGAGACTATGAAAGGAACTGGTTCGGTCGGCGAGTGGTATGGTAAGTGTTTCAGAGTGTAGACCTTTTTTCCTTAGTGGAAACGACCAGTGTAGGCGAATCTAGAAACTTGAATAAGCTCCTTAAGCTCCTTCTCCTTCAGGGAGAAAACGGACCGAGCTGCAAAAGACGACTCTATGATGTCACTTGTGCTTAAATATCATTAGTAGTAAGAATAAAAAGGTAATTTAAATACAAGCTAATGTGTTTGAGTACTTTAGCCTTCTTTTGTCCTTAGGCAAATTGTAGTGGACTATATCTAACATCGCAGAAATTTGATTTTGTACCTTCTGAGTAGTTCTTATCAGTAGGTTTTCTTGTCATTGCATTTCCAAACCTTTATTGATACATAAGTCTAATAACCACCCCATAAACAACAACACTGAATAGAGTGTGCTACAGATCTCGTATTTTACGCAGTTTCTATAACACGTGCAGCTACAGGTATTTTAAAAAACTTAGCGTACGTATTCTTTCTCTTATCTTTTCAGAGTGCGGAAATTGTAGACATCCGTATTTTATTGGGGAGGTTAGTGCATATTATTCAGAAACTACACGTACCTTTTTTTTTTCTTTACACATTTTTATTTCTTATGATCATTCGTTAATTCACGTATCGTATTTCTCCATGTTAGTGTCAAAAGCCGATGCAGAAGGGTACGTGTCCCGACTGCGGAAAGGTAATGGGAGGTGAGCAGCACAGGTTCCTAGGAGAGTACAAGGTTTCTGACAGGTAACGTGAAACAATTCTATTCTTAGCAATTCGATAATCATGAAACTACCTGAGGATTTTCCTCGAGTACAAAAGCGATGATCTGGTTTCTT
>CM042748.1:26604445-26609090 GCA_022496165.2 Catalaphyllia jardinei
AGTTAGCACACATAACGAGTCTCTGGGAGCATATCGCAATGAGACAAACCAAGAATAGTAAGTGATTTGTTCTTTCAATCCCGATACAAATATATCTTTGAGTAGTGGCGTAGGAAAGATATGATCAATTCGACATCTACTGAGATTTCAACACAGATCAGTATGTTATCGAGACATCATAATCACCTCGGACTTTCTGGGGCACTAAAAAGATCAACTGAACTTAAAGTAATTTGTTTCAAGCCACAATTAAATCGCCCCTGAAAGACCTATAACTTCCGGTGGAATTAAGCAGGATAATAGAATTGACAAATGGAAAAGTTCTACCTGCAAATAACATTCGATTACTGAAGGCGGGCTTCTGTTCTTATGCTTAACTGACGAATTACTGCTCGATCGATGTTTCATATATTTCTCATTTCCTTCTCTCCACTTTAAAACGTTATCTCGTTTGCAGCGCTCTAGATCGCGTTTCCTCGGCGTCGGTGACATTGTCACATCTGATAGCTTATGATCCTGAGAGAGACCTGCTACCTCTTATCCTGGCACACTGCAACTACTCTCTTGAGGTGGGAAAGGAAACTCTAGTTCATTACGATTGGGCAGCACTGGAAAGACAGCTCATTGACAGGTTTCTGAGAGGAAGACCTTTCGTTGAGTTCAAGGTAAGTTGTTAGCGATATGGCGTGCACTGTCTGTGTTAATTTTTAGAATACTTGTTTTATTAATTCATAATGTATTTCTTTTATCCCTTATAAACTGTGCTTTTCTCATTTTGGCTTAACTTCATCAGCTAAATAAAATTATTTTCTCTTGGTTCATTTTAGGACGAGCGATTTGCTTTCAGTCGAGACACACGTGACGATGCCGTGTTCGCTTCCCTCAATGAAAAAATTACTCAGGTGAGAAGTACCGGGACTGTTTCCTAAAAAGGCTTCCTTGAATTTTGTCTTATATTAATTACAAGTAAGTTCTTATGTATATTTGACTATCGTTCATGCTAGGAGCGCCGATCGTTTTTTTCGAAAACGGAAACTTTTAAAAACCATCTCCAAAGGGACATCACAGAGCGTTTGAAAACTAACCTCCTTTGATTAAGGCTGATTTGAGGAAGAAGCGCACTGGTGCAATTCTAAGTTTGATTCGTTTCAGAAATTAACAATCGTGGTTCCCTTTACTGTAGCGCAAGCGTGAAGCCTGATCCTAAACGTTTAAGGAGCTGATAATAATAACGGTAGTATGGTCGAGATATTTCGCAGAGTTTCGTACTAGAACTGAGGTGGTTTTCTGATGTTTCTTATTTGGTTCAAGATGAAAAGGAAAATTCTGGCTTGTCTCAATTTTACAATTTGGACCGCAAAGTTGGACCGCTCAGGAACTTTCCACTGTAGAAAATGTTTTATGAAGTAGACACCTGTTTCCTTCAGATGTGGTGTTCAGTTAACTTTAACTTTCATGAAAGCGACCTGAAAAGCGTAACTAAATGTTCACATTTTGCACTTTAATGCATGCATGTTTAAGATTAGGCATAAGAGTCCTCCAATTAACAATTTATTAAATTTACTTTATTGAGCTTGTTCAGTCCTTATTGGGGAATATCGGTTTTATCTTTTCTTACCATTTTATAGACTTTGAGTGCGGCTAGTCCATAAACTTACAAAAAAAAAGAGAACATGCCTCAGTATTTACCTAAACTGGCCTTAAGCTAGTTTAATAACATATGTGTTTTTCTTCAGGAGCCCATTTCTCGCTTTGTCGAAGGACAGATTATCGTCGATTTCCGCTCCTCCTTGTCCGATATCTGTGATGTTCTTTCGTCACTGGATATCGCCATTGGTTTTCTTGCTTCGTCAGGTGGTCAAACCGAGAGACCTTTAAAATGGTACTTACATGAAGTACTTAAGTTACCCAAAGAACGCGGACTGAAGAGCCCAACAGTAAGTATAATGCATCCCGCTGAATTCTAATCAGAATAAAGTTGACCGGTGTGGTTGGTTCAAATGAGTGATCATCCCTTTAAACATCCCATCCCTTTCAACATTTTAATGTATGTTTCTGTTTTGTTTTAGGCAGAGCAGCACTGCAATCTGTCTCACACCTTGGCGTTATGGCGGCTTATGGCCCTAGAGAAAGCGAAAATCAAGTCTAGGAACAATCAGGTGAGACATTCTCTCGGCCCTCTGTCTTTCCCTTGATTAAGAAAATCTGGTCATGTGTTCAACCCAGGCATTTTAGAGACCTTTTAGCAGGTACACCGGTCAACTTTACTTTTGCTGTAATGCACCTATCAATGGTTTGCCCCAGGATGGGGGGGGGGGGGGGGTGGGGCAACCCACGCGAAATTTGACGTTTTCAAGTTTGAAAGTCAATTTCTCCACCCTTGGGTCTCCATTATAAGTAAAATTCCCATCCCTGGGGACCACAGTACGTTCAACAAAATGATAGGCACTTACAACAAGTTTATTGCAGCACTTCTCCAGAGAGTAGTAGTACTTGCTGGCAAATGGTGCCTTCCACGTTTATGCATTGCCCAAAAAATGACACAGAAAGTATCAAAAGGTAAGATTATTACTGAAAGCACTACTTGTCATTGTTTGGTGAGATTTGACACAGGTTTCTGGTTTCATCTGTATGTCACGCTTGGAATAAAAGTCGTATATCCGGTATATTCCGCTTTCATCTAACTGATGTTTGTAACTGAGGTCCAGAATTGCCTAGGATTTCATTCAATTTCACATTTAGAGCATACTAGCAAATCTGTAAACACTGAGAATATCCAAAACTTGTGGCAGGGTGGTATGTAGTAAAGACATGTAAGTGGGAAGTAAATTTCGATCTAAATGAGCTTTTGTGTGAATGATTCCTCTCAAAGCTGAAGGAAAAATATCTTATGTTATAGAACTTTAAAGAGCACTTATGGGCATTAAAAAAAACATTTTTGCTTAAAAGATGCAAAACGATACTACTTAGGCCTGGTTCAACTAGGAAATATTGTTACGGAAACATTGTTTCTTGTTGTGTTTCCCGAGGTGGCTAAACTAGCCAGAAACAAACAAAATGCTTTGCTGCCCCAGCAGCTAAACGAGGAAACATTGTTTCAGAAAACAAATGAGCGACGCGTGCGCCTATAAATTAACTGACTACCGAGGAAGTCCGGGAAAGAATGTTCACATTTCCTCGTCCCCAGGGCTCCACACAATGCATGTAAATGTAAACATGGCATTCGAACTTTTAAGATGGCGTCAATGGCAAAAAGGTAAAAAAAACAGCTGCTTAGTGTATGACCGTAACTTGTTTGGACGACGAAGGCAAAGCAATCCGAAGGAAAGGCCCAGATACAGAATGGCTGAGAAGAAGAGCGTAGAAGAGCAGTCAGCCATTTTAATTGTTGTTAGTACGCTCGCCGTTGCTGGGAAACATTTTTTCAATGAGCAAGCGCCACTGGAAACTAATCAACATTGTTTTCATCACGGCTAAACTGGGAAACATGTTTCGGACACAAAATTCGTGTCAGGGAAACAAATCCAAAAGGTTGTTGATTTCAGGCTAACACGTTTTTTGTTTCCGAGCAGCAAAATTTGCTCTCGTAACAATGTTTCCCATGCGGCTAAACTGGGAAACACTTGCCTCTGCAACAATGATTCCGCAACAATGTTTCGTTTAGCCAGGACTTTACCCCTTTTACGCAACTTGCTCAAATGAATTCTGGGTATTTTCTAAGGTGGCACACCACTCATCACTCATTTCAAGATCCTCTCAACTTTTCAAGATGGCGGTCGAGTCAAATTTCCCACCCTGGGGACCGTCGTGGATGTCAAAATCCCAACCCACGTGCGCGTTACGAAGTCTTATTCCCCTGGGTTGGCCGATCCCTCCCCCCACCCCCATCCTGGGGCAAACCATTGATAGAAGCATAACGACATGAATTAAAATTAATAGAAGTACTGCACAATCTCTAACAAACTCTCTTTCCGTCTCTGAAGAGTCCTACTTTTATTCAACACCACTTGGAGAGAGAAGAGCGCTATTACTGAAACGATGAATCAGTCAGCGCATTTAATAATTAACAATTATTCCACTCGCGCTTGTTGGATATGAGATGATAGATAGCCAATGAGGCACGTAGCGCCGAGTTGGCTATAATCATCTCATATCCAGCAAGCGCGAGTGGAATAATTGTTTTATTAAAAACGCCCCCAAAATATAGAAAACCAGACTACAATAAAAACAAAAAGGCCCAAAAAACCACGCATACGCTCACCATTTTTGTAGATCATGGTATAATGGCTCATATATCATGATGGCTTAGCCAATGAAAACTCTCGAATTGCAATATCCAATGATCCAGTTTTTAATAATTAATAGATATAAGAGGTCCTGTAATAATATTATTGATGTGTGTGTCCACGAAAGAAAATGTCGTGAACACACACGTCCTGGAGAAGTGGGTTAAATGGGTTGGCGAGTTTAGCAGAGAGGAAGGGAGGGGTACGGGATTTAGCTTAAGTAAAAGTAAAAGCTGTTTAGGAAATTTATTTAAGGGTGCGTTCCTTTGGGGTGATCCGAGTTCGGATCAGTGATCCAAGATCTGTCTGGATCTAGTAAAAAGGTAATGAAAAACTCCTTGAAGTGTCAATGAACATTA
>CM042748.1:26613639-26660510 GCA_022496165.2 Catalaphyllia jardinei
ACTCGTCTAAGTATAAATCCGGTGTTTAGACGAATTATGTGGCCAAATATATTTTCAATTGATCCGTCTGTCAACACGTCTTGGAGACGTGCTGACAGACGAATTGGTTGAAGACGAATTTAGCAACATAATTTGTCTAAACACCGGATTTATACCTAGACGAGTCATCCGTCTGAGGCAGACGAGTTACCCGTCTCAGACATGTAATTCGTCTCAGACGGATAACTCGTCTCTAATATAAATTCGGCCAATAATAAACAAGCATACCGTACGGCTCTTGCACGAAACATCGAAGTTTTTGTCAGATTTAACCATATTTTAAATTCATACGGCTATATATAGTTATTGAAATATCTTGATTGCATGATAGAGAACGACGATACAATTATTTATAGTCACAGGTAAACTAATTTTGAAGCCCGAAGAGGCGCATTTAGCGGAGTCGTGTCCAAGATAGGTCGCCAATGTTTGTCACGCAATGAAACTAAGTGCACAGGACACGCAAACAAACCAAGTTATAGTAATATTACTGCTTCTACAAGTATCTGCTTGAGACTGAACTCCCCTGGTCAACGGTTTTCATGATAAGATTATCCAATAACGCTCAATATGATGTTGTCACATGTTTGAAAAGATGAGATAACTCATTAAATGTCTTGCCTGAATACATATCAAACCCCGTTATTTCTTTGTATTTATCAATTTCCAAAAGATCTGGAAAGAAGCAGACTAACAATAATTTTTATGAAAATGACGACACATTTCAAACGAAGTTTACAAGACATGTTTCGGTCGTGCAACGACCATCTTCAGTTGAAAGTAAAATAATTGAAGTTACATTTGAATTTATAATATTATGCTAAATAAAGATAAATAACAACGTGACATAAAATGGGAATCTTACAACATAGCTAGAGGTAAACAAAAGAGTGTACAATAGTAATATGTTAATTAGAACGAGAGAGTTAAATTAACGTAATTGCTTGTTTAAAGAAGGATGCTCCCAGGAAATATGTAACGCTTCTTTTATCTTGACCTGGAATTTTGTGGTCGCATGATCTACAATTTTAAAACATTCAGCGGAGCAGGTATTACGGCATGCCTCGGATTGTTGAAGGTGTTGAAAGATGTGTGAGTTCCTGTCCCTGTTTAAGTGTTCGCGAATGCGTGTCGAGAGGTGTCGGCTAGTTTCACCGACATAACAAGAATTGCAGCTTGCACAGGTAAACTTGTAAACAACATTCGAACGAAGTTCAACAGGCACAGGGTCCTTCACACTAAACATGTTTCGGATCTTGAACGAAGAAAAGGCTAGCTTAACATCAACGTTTAAGTAGTTTACGCAATCTATTTAGTGCTATAGTGGAGAAGGGCCCAACATGAGGTAATTTGAAAAAATGTGTAGAATTAGAGGGAGGACTAGCAGGTGTGTTTGAAGGAGTCTGAGTTTTGGTAAGATACTGCCTAATGACCCTCTCAACGATATGACTGGGGAAAAGGTTTTTTCGTAAGATTAATAACAATTTCTTGATATCCTCATGAAAGCCTACCCACGTATTGTTGATCTTGTATGTTCTGTCAACTAGGGTCCTGATTAAGCCAAGTTTGTAACAGAATGGGATAAAACTGAAATAATTAGTTAATAGACCGGTGAAAGTTTTCTTACGATAGACCCTGGTAATAGGAGATTGAAGTTGACTGTTGTCAATCAGAACATCCAAAAAGGGGATTTTTTTGTCCATCTCTTTTTCCATGGTGAAACGTATGTTGGGATGTCTGTGGTTGATGCAGTCAAAAAAACAAAGTAGCGTCATGTTCAGTGTCAAATAGACAAAAAGTATCGTCAACATAACGTCGGTAAAATAAAATACTGGAGGCCTTATAGTTTTCCAACCAAATCCTTTCATGGTGACCCATAAAAAAAAATAGCCAACACCGGGGCAAGGGGAGAGCCCATTGCCACCCCATCAATTTGATCAAAAAACGAACCCTTAAACAAGAAATGTGTTTGAGCAGTGGCAAAATTAAAAAGGTTTCTGAGTTCAGTTTTCGTTAACTGGAGATCAGGGTTGCCCTTGGAGATGTAGTCAACCGCCAGGTTGACACACTCCTCCAAGGGTATGTTTGTAAACAGACTTTCGACATCAAAGGAAACCATGAACTTTCCCGATAACGGCAATTCATTGATCTCACGAACAAAAGTAAAAGTGTCTAAAGCACAATGTTCAGATGGGATATGAGGTTAGTGTCGTCATTTTCATAAAAATTTATCAATTTGTAGTGGCAGATCTAAGGAAGGGGCCCGGGGACCCTTCCCCCCTTTATTTTGGCATGATGCTATATCTGGAACATTAGGCATATTTTTGCAGCATAACGCCGTTGTTTCTAAAAACTGTGAGAATTGTATGCAAATTTTGCCAGCAACTCACTCTAGAATGTATTAAGTTGATAAAAGTAGGAACACCTTAGACTCATACCCAGTGATTTTGGTATAATTGAAGGCCTAGTTACCTCTTTATGTCAGGGTTCATAGCTTCACTTGCTTATAACAGTTTTAACTGAACAATTATATATTGTCTAACATTAATTTCAAAAATGAAAGACTAGGAATGTTTTTTTTTAGTGCAGGACTATGGGCTGTGAGGTGGAAGTGTCATTTTAGTCCGGCATAATTTGAGCATTACACCTCTAGCCGAGTATAATTTTGAGCATAATACCTTTGTTTCACGGGTGACGCCCGAAAGCATAACACTCTATTTTTCGAGCATAATCCCACAGACCCTAATTTTGGTTAACCTGCGATCAGGCGTCCCATATCTTTTCTTACGGCGGAAAAAAAATATAGGGATGCCTGATCGCAGGTTAAATTTTGGGTAAAAAGAAATCGCAGGAGGAAGAAAAGCAGGCAGGACAAGCAAAACAAAACAAAACAAAAACAAAAAAAAACAAAAAACGGCACTCGGATGATTAGTAAACAGTTATCATCTCTACTGGCCGAAGCCTTGGTATCGGGGCTCCTCCCAGGGAGGAAGGAAACAATAGTACCCAACAGATTTTGTCGCGCAAACACCGTGCACACTGTACTGAAGGCAATGGTACCAAATAGCTACACCCGGTCCAATGTGATATCCCGGCCCGGCCTCAACCAGATTCAATCGACGAAACCAAACCAGGAAAACCGCATTTACCGGCTGCGACAGTCAGTGCGTGTCATTTCTGTCCCAGAAAAAAGTGCGGACGGTAAGCTACGCTATACAAAATGAGCGCTGTTAAAAAAGAAGGAAAGAAGGAAAATAATTTGAAAGATAGAGAGGTAGAAAGAAAGAAAGAGGAATAAATATGAAAGAATAAATATGAAGATATTATTGATCATTGCAGTTGTAAAATTAAAGCCTGAAAAAAATTCAGGCCTGAACCGGTGATTAGAACCCAAGTTGTGTGTATGTTCTTTTATATATTCACTTGTATCGATGATCATCTACTACCCTGGGTGTCAGAGGTTTATTTTCTAGTTGGAGACGACAGAATTGAGCCGCGAAGCCGCGAAGGAGAGTCGCGAAGCGGCGAGAAAAACGTATTATGTACTCACATACTGTAGCAGTTGCTAGAGCACTGCATCGGTGTTACAGTGGTCAAAATATAGCATCAATTGTTGATTTCACTATCAACTTGATTTAACTCAACGATTTTAATGACTGTATTTCCAGAAAACTACCGATTACAAAACTGTTGTCCCCGATCGACAACCTAGTCAAACTCTACCAGTCCTACCAGTCTCCTGCGTGATGTCACTCAACTCCAGAGAAAACAGTATCAACACCAATCAAAGTTCCATTTTCACGGGCCTTCCGTTACATGTCATTGCGTGACGTACAAACAATACACGTTTCGAACATGTTAGCACGGGACTCGGTAATTTTGCTCGTTTCGGCAGATAAGATGGTTAAAACTGACTTATTTACAAACTCACTTGTACATTTTAGAAGGAGAGAACTTAACAAATGCTTCATACTGTCAAGAATTGGGATGTTCCTACAAGAGCCATCCAGGTGCTGTTCAGATCGGTTCATCTCGTTCGGCAAAATCTGTTGAACGGCAGATTAAGAAGACGATTATTTTTGAACAGAAAATAGGGATAAACCCCCATCTGCGGCCACTGGATTTACAAGGTGAGCTTATCAGTATTGATTTTAATTTAATTGGATGCTAAGACTGCTAAGAACTAAGATTTCCTTTTAATTTTGGGTTGGACAGCAGAGACTCTAATTAGATTATTTGCAGTTGTTAACATCTCGAGGTAGTGATTTTCCCGAAATAGAGCGTGCATTTTCCGTGCACTAATTAAAAGCCCCAAACTAATCTTTACATCCTCGGAAAGAAGAACATTTTCACTAATCACAAGTTTAATCTCAAGTGATTCGGAGCTATACCGCATAGGAGAAACGTGTCTTGAAAAAATGCTAGAAAATTGGATTTTAAAACCAAGAAATATTGGTGATTCTTAAACACAAGCCGTGAATTCAAAGTTAGACGAAAACTCCTGGTTTTCGGCTTAAATGATTTGCCAATACCTCTCAAACAAATGCACAAAAAGAAAAAAAGCGAACTTGCGTTTGCACTTTTGAGGAGCGAAGTTCTTGTGTTGATACTAGGCACACTAATGTCCGCCATATTTGAAGTGGTCGGCAGGTTGTGCAGTTTTTGCGAATTTTCTAGAAAACAAAAATAGACTAGGAGTTTTTACTCAATCGACGAAATCCGAATCTTTATACGACTTGATTAAAAGCGTCATCTGATTATTTCTGCTGTATTCACATATTTTCAGCTAAGCTTCTAATATGTTCTCAAACATTAATCATTCTTAAACATATTCAAAAACTAGAGATATTATACGAGTACGATGTACGTTTTCACACCGAAGTGCGAAGTCCAATTTGTCATCTTTTACTAGCTGTGTAAACACGCATCAGTGAGCGCTTTTGTTCATCGACAATAGACAATTTATGAGATTTTTACACAAACAAAACTAAGCAGCATTTACAGACATAAACCTATTGTCACTTATGGGTCCTTAACGCTGCAATATCCAAACATATCCAACTGGTTTTTTTTCTATGTTGTGGAAAAGATGTTAATCTTCTTCATATGTGAAATTTAGATTGGGGTAATGTGAAGTTCTTGTAAAAGGAGCAGCGGAATTCCACTTGGCCAGCGATATAAAGCGAGAAATACCTAAATTCGGCACTGTCTTCACTCAAACTGGAGCAACTTGCGGCGAAAATGCTTAAGCAGAATTGCAACAGAACATAAAGGCGTTGAGTTGTGGGCCAATAGCATAAACGATTTCGGGAATTTCGGACACCATTTCTTCTTCGCGACATCCGCGAAAATCCTCGCAGCAATGTACGCGCGTGTGCCGCAGGCGATGGCGCAATTTGTTCTTAAAATAGAAAAATTGTCCCATATCATGGAGCCATGCAACCCCAATACTAGAAATGGCGCGCGCTTACGGTCTCCGTCCCTGATTATGGCTCCTGGTTATATCGAACAAGCGCGAATGGAATAATTCTGTTATTAAATTCGTTGCGCTTATATACTTGGAAATTATAGCTTCATTTTATTGGATTTGCGTGGGAATCTCATGACATTCGCGCCGTTTATGGATAAATGAATGAAAAATCTGAAAGCGAAGCAAAGGAGTCTGGTGAATGAAAATTACAATCAAGTAGAATTTAAGAAACGTCAAAAAGTTTGAAAAGCATTCCATATTCAAATCAAGGAGACTAGTAATAATTATGCACTTGCACATGGCAGTTGCAATATTCTGCGGAAAAATTTCATTGCGATGTGACACCATGAGACGCTGTGCCAAAACTATTATCTGCAAGAACTCTTACAGCGTTCCCTTGTTTTGAAAGCCATGGCATTTCGAACTAGATTTGTGGAGCTTATTGCTGGTCAGATTCAGAGTCAGGGACATAAACTATCTTAGCGTCGGATTCATGTCCAAATTCTTCAAGGCCATCCTGATGGGTTTTTTTGTGGTTGGTAAAGAATCGGGCTTCTTCGGTTCAGCTCAAAACACTCAACTCCTTGAGGGGTTTTTCGCAAGGAAAAAGTTGTTGGCGCTAGTTGGCGCCGATTTCATCATCATTCATCATCATTTTATTTCTTCAAAAAATTACATATTTTACAGTTGGACTGGCCCGCGGATAGCAATGCTAGTCTAGGCGGGCCAGTCGATCAATTATTCCAATCGTGGCCAGCGATTCTCTCGTCCTCGTCTTCCCAAAAAGAGACGGAGGTAAAATTAGGTCGTTTTCTGTATCTGTGGATGGGTTTCGAAAATTTGATGCCCCAGGGCTACGAAGCCATTAAGGAAAATATTGTTTTTGTTACATAATCGTCATGAATGCATAAAATCTCCACAGTCATACCTTTCCGAATCTGCGTTTTCATCCATTTTATTGTCGACCGACGTTTACCGCATCGATTTCCATAAGGTCAGACGCAGGTAGAATGACTGGTAACCGAGATCCGGTGAACCAATCAGAAACCTAAAGTTGTATTACCCGAGGCTGAGAAATTGATTATAGAAAATATTCGATATTGATGGGGGACGGGAGGAGGGGGCGATTGATTCGTTTCCAGATGTAGTAATAACAAATTTTTTGAGGAGTCCAAGGGTCGTCGAGCAAGACGAAACCGACATAGACGGCCATAACACATGGCTGGTTAACTATCGGCGACTTCTGATTAACATGCAAGCCTATAGTAATTGAGTATTTTCCGCTCACATCATTGTTAAGAGTTTCTTTTCCTTTAAAGAATCACCCATCTACGATGTTAAAAATTGGGTTAATAAGGGCGGACTACATCTGCTTCTAGTTTTCACGAAAAGACTTAAGCGAGCTGTGTAGATAATGATGACCCCACCGGTCTGTTCCTATTTCCTTGAATAAACGGTCGGTAAAAACAGAATCGAATGATCTTGGTACCGTTGTTGAGGAGGTATTCGTTTTCAAAGTGTCATGGTTACCGTCTGTTAACAAGTCTGCAGTCTTTGCGTTTTCCTTTTGACCTTCGAAAGGCGAATATCTGATTCAGTTCTGTTTGAGCTTCTGGAAGAAACTTCGCAGTCCTACCATAGAGAGCTTTCAAAAAATCAGGTGATGTGAAACGCATGGTCGACTCTGTGACGATGAACCCGGTTGATGCACCTCAAGGCATAAATTACCCTAAAAGGTACCATTAGTGTTTCGGAGATTTCATTCATGTATCAAATTAACCTGGTGGAGAAGTAATCATCTACATGTGAAATGCGCCAAGAAGTGTGGATGACAGTTTTAGTACATGTACCTCTATCCAACGCAGCGTTCGCTGGCATCCGTTTATGGCTCGACAAAGATCAATTTAACATTTGGCAGCATAGGCTATAGGTTATCGTAATGTCGAGAACCTGAGTGTCTCTGAAGATACTATTGACAGGGCCAGCTTTTAATTATGGCCAAAACACATTTCGCGTCTGGAAGGCTTTCCATAAAGTGCTGAGAGGAGAGGATATCGGAATCGGCTGGGGGAGGAATCTCAGATCATAGACAACTTTATCACCAGCTCTTCCTTCATTGGTAGAATAGTCTGATTTTACCATACACTGGATCCAAACTTACCATTAAGAATTTAACCCTCGGTGGAACTGGAAGCGACTTCTCCAGCCTATGTTTACAAAACTATGTAACGAAGACTAAAGAACCCGAAATAGTGCTAATCGAGCTGTCAGTCAACGATTACGGGTATCTCTGCGGTGAGGCCTCAACCGGTGGAACAATTAACCCGACGAGTAATGCCGTTACCGTAGGAGCCATTAGTTGTGTATGTAACGTTGGTCGACTTGATCGAAAAAGTGAAGTGGTGGAAGAGTATTTTAAATCCAAGGTGCTACAATCTTGAAGATATTGGACAGCAAGAGATTGCCAGCTACTATAACATAACGGTGTTTAGCTGGCGAGATGTTAAGCGACTGATCGAGATTAAGTCAAGCATGATGAACGCGGATCATATTCACATTGAGTCACGCACAAATTACGTTGATGTTGACTCCTTATTTTCAGAAAGAACTTAGACGAGTGATCTGTCTTCCATGGAAGAGTGTAATGAAGGCAGCCTAGTCCATAGACAAAATACCGCCTCCTTTTGTTCAATTTTCTAACCAAACGTTAATTTCAAAGTCGTTTTGCTGTCACTCATATCGACGAACTGGAGAATGCCGGGCGAAAGACAATCACTCAAAGTCGAAAGGGTTTTCAGGTATGCAAGAATGACCCGAACTGACGCAGACACAAGTTATTTATTTGGTGGATGGCAATCAAGGAAAGGAGGAAGTTTCATTGAATTTTCATTCACGCCCCTAAAATGGCGAGGAAAACGGATAAGTGGTCAGTTGGTTTAGTGCTTCGTCATCTTCAAAATGGGCAGATCAAAATTTCGCTTGATGAAAACGAAAGCACCACTTTGATCATAACGGGAGAGAACTATGGGAGAATCCTCTTGCAAGGAAAACACAAAATGAAAATAGAAACTGAGGGTAAAAAAGGTTTTGACGTACTTTTGAGTGGAATAGTATTAGGTCCTGCAGGCATGAGGAATGTAAAAGGACATAAGCCAGCTAACACGTTACAGGAGGTTTGGTCACGCGAAGATTACAAAGGGCTGGTTCTTCATTGAAAATAATCAGCTTAGTTATGAATCAGAATACAGGAAGAAATTCTTCCTCTTTGCATTTGCTTAAATTGGAAACCTTACTGCGATGATCATTCTTCACTTTCATTTACAACCGCAGTTCAAATATGAATTATTTCATATATTCTTCACATCATTTCGCTCCTCACGGGGCGATATCAACTAAATAAATTGACCTCGCTCCCAATGTGTGGCTTCATAGCTCAGTTGGTATAGCATCGCACCGGTATTCGTAGAGGTCGCGGGTTCCAATCCCGTTGAAACCCTGATTTTTTCAGGCTCAGATTACAGAGTATAGGTTGTGACCACGAATGGAACTATCAAAAACTTAGAATTATGATTCTAAATTTGCGTTATGAATGAAACGAAAATGAAAATTGGCGTTTTGAATAGTAGGGAATCGGTCCTCTTCCATTTCTTTATCAGATCGATAACTTTCTTTTTATCTCCAGCGGTGAAAAAAATGGCTCAAAAATAAAACAAGCATATCGTCAGTGTGTTTTTGGAGAAAGCATGGGATTTTATGTTACATACCTTCTGAGAGCAAAACAAAAGCTGCATCAAAGTTGCGAACGTTTGTGTGAAAGGTGGCATTTAGGGTAGTACAGGACGGGTTTATCGAATCAAAGATTTCAATTGTGTTTTCCTAATCACGAATGTAAGCAAGAGGTACTTTCATTAACAACCTGCTCTTACGCAAGAAAGCATGTTGAAGAAAGCGCAATCGTGAGTACCCCTGTACAACCATCATCATGGAAAGCTCTCTGTCACTTGGTAGTTGCCGATGCCTTCCGATGTTTGATGTTTTCAGTCTTCCTGAGGACTCGCTTCTCAAAATAACGCAGAATAACCTACCACTCTATAGAGTGGTGAAATCACGAATGTCGGTTTACAATTGAAGTTCTTCAAGGACACCGACTCAAACTTTCATTTCACGGATCATGAACTCAAGAACAATTTCTTGAATTCACGCTTCAAGGAGTATAAAATCAGCTAATCACACATCAGGAGATGCCCCGGTACAACCCTCGAAATTGTCACATTTGCTACTTTAACGCATTTATATTGAATTTAAAATGAACGAAACCAACGTAAAACACCGCAGTATAATTCAAAAGCTGTCTTGACAAACAGTAATTGAAAAGGTTTTTGGACCTTGAATCGAATAAAAATACATACATGAAACGTACATGCATACATTGCCAAGATTATGCCTTTTTGAGGGTTCTGTCTAACCATGTTCTATACAATGAAGGAGCAAGGCCCTAGCTGACTACCAAGGTCAATACAAAGCGGGTGTGAACGGCAAGGGGAGAACACCTGTATTGTAAGTACAAAGTCAGAGCGAACCGTTGGACTCCGCACTTTCTGAGATTGTCTCAGCAGTTTTGTTATCCCAACTGACGATGGATAGAGGGAGGCAGCGTGACCGAGTGGTTAGGGCGCCGGACTTGAAATCCGGACGTCGCGGGTTCAAGTCCCGCTCTGACCACTTAGCTGGAGTTGTTTCTCGGTGGACCCTAGTTCAACTCCTCGGCCATGCTTGTAAATAAATGATGTAACAGAGAATTAACTCTGAAGTGTAAATTTTTTTAGTGCTAATTTAACCCATGAATAACCCACTGGGCGTTAGGCCTAGTAAAGGGAATCAGGGAACCACACGAAGTAAAGAAAAAATCTTTTGACCTCGGTGGGAATCGAACCCACGACCTCCGGATTAGATCTACCGTCACTCTGCTGACTGAGCTACGAGGTCGGACAGAGAAAGTCGGGGTCGATTAGATGGTGAATCGCGGCGAAGAGAAAGTAAGGGTACATATGAATGTTGTCCCGCGCAGCTATCAGGGAACCACACGAGGTAAAGAAAAAATATTTTGACCTCGGTGGGAATGGATTCGATTCGATTCCCACCGAGGTCAAAAAAAGGTCAAAAGGTTTTTTCTTTACCTCGTGTGGTTCCCTGATTCCCTTTACTAGGGCTAACGCCCAGTGGGTTATTCATGGGTTAAATTAGCACTAAAAATATTTACACTTCAGAGTTAATTCTCTGTTACATCATTTGTGTTCATAGTGCTACGCGGCACAACATTCATGCTTGTAAATAGCCAACTGGTCTGCCTCCCGCCAGTTGGGATTTTTAAGCCTGTTATGTTCATTTGAAATATTTCTTTCCTTCAGTTTAAGTGGCATGCCTGTGAACTAGCTTTACCAAGTGTAGCTAAGTGCATGACCACTATAAACAAACATTTGACATTTGGGGTATTACCCGGGCAAGTGAAATGTTTGCTATGCTATGAACTTGAAGTAGATAAAAGTAAATAAACCGCCACATTTAAGGTCATGACCGACTAATTGCAGTTTTGACCTGTGTGCTGTTTGGAAATGTAAACCAGTGCCCTACAATAATACTTGGTGAGAGTGTCACTAACCAATGTCACCAGCCAACGAGTATTGAAAATGACATCAGTAAAAGTAATGTAGAAACTGCCTGAACAATGCAAGTCCTCAATAATTGAACGCAGAATTGATTTGCTTATGATTAAGTGTTATTCCATTGGATGCTTGTGGCCGTTATAGTTTTCTGTGGAAAACGCGTTTCAAAATGTCAACGTCGTTACAAACGAAGCTGACCAAAATAAATCAAGATTAGAATGCAGTTTCTACGAGCAGCAACGATACTTTTGTGATAAGAAGGGGTTTGTGAGCTAGTTACGCCTCCTTTCCTTTTTTTAATTTTCTTAGCGTTTACAAGTTTCTTAGAAGGAAGGTTGAACTAAGAGCGTGTTGGCAGCAGTTCCTGTGTGAAAGACCGATCATCGATTAGCGGTCGTCTTTTTTTGATCTGCAGTCGGGGAACGAGCGAGGTCTGGAAGAGAAAAGAAGGGAGCGGGTGAGCCTGTAATTATCGCAGTAAAAACCTCATTCCGTTAAACCAGCTCCTCGCATTCGCTGTGTAAATAAACCGCCAAAGCGAATTTGGAAAAATGCACTTCGACGTTTAACTTTAAATTCAAATATTTCAGTTCATCACAGACTGATGACCTGTCTTTTGTTTGAAAATTTAAACTTTTGCCCTACAGTAATAAGAGTGTCACTAACCACTGTTACCACCAGTCAGCGAGCACTGAAGGTGACAGTAAAATTATGTAGAAAGAGCCTGAAGAAGTAAGGCGTTAACATTTAACGCACAATAGATTTGCTTGTAAATACGTTTTAGTGCACTAAATACCTGTAGCGAATATAGTTTTCTGTGATACGGAAACCTCTTAACATAGTTAAGGTTTTGTCAATTAACAATTTGATTGATCTGTAACCAAGTGAGAATGGTGTGGGTTTTGTTTCTCGTCTTGGGAGTTTATCCTTACTCTGAAGCAATGATACCAAGATCATCTAGGTAAGTTTTATGTTCACTGTAAAAGGCAAACGTGATTAAAATTATCATTGCTTCCTCTTCTGCAAAGACGAAATGCCACCCAACCGGCTGGTTCAACTGCTTTAATCCGCTTTAAGTCTTCTCTGGGTTGGTATGAACAAATCATATTTACAAATCTGAAGGTCTCTCATATGTCTTCTGATTTGTATATCTTGCACTCCCTTTTTATAGTGACCAGTTCTGGGTTATCAGTTAACTGTCAAACTAACCGTGACGATCTTGGTCTTAGTTAAGGCTAGCAAAAGGTAGGAAAGTTCGCGAGTAGAGCACTTCGTGATTTCCTTAATGTTTTCTTCGATCAAATAACCTTGTTAAAATCCCTTTCATTCCAAAACCCCGACGTCATTACAAACGTAGCTGGCCAAAATAAAATAGGAAGGCTAAATACATTAAAATGACAACGACCATCAATGAATAAAGTCAAAATAAAGAATACAATGCAGTGTCATCAAACAACAACTCTGCGATACTTTTTTGAAGAATTAAGGGATGTGTTTACTAGCCACGCGTCCTTCCATAATAGAATCTTTTTATCTTAATACTAAGTGTTACAAGATTGTTTCAACGAAGATTTAACTAAGAATACGTTAGCAACGGTTCCTTCTGTAAAGGAATTTTTTACCAGTGAGAGCGTAGCTAGAGGGAGTTATAGTTATTAGCTGAAGGAAAAAATCACTCGCTCGGTCAGTCAGACAGCTAGTCTTTGGGTCGTATAGCCTTTTTGTGGTAATTTCGCCCGATCATTATGAAAAAATGGCTGCCTAAGTGGTGAACTGGTATTTTTCGTTTTGGAGTCGAACAAGTACTCTTAAATTAAAGGCAATTTGATATAGAGCAAAGGTAGGTGCATAATTCATCCATCGACGAAAAGGTAGCTTCTTATAACTCAAATCTTAAGGACAGAAACAGCGATATCCGAAGGACTTCTTAAGTCGAAGAGACGTAAAATAATATAAAACTGTACCCACGAAAAACTTATATTCAAATTATCACGTTCGTAGAATGGCGATAAAGGCAATACCATGCACCACCTGAGCGCCTTCGCTAACTCAATAATTTGAAACTTTTCATGCAAAGTTCTACTTCCAAACTTTGATACTTTTATGGTTTAACATAACATATTGCTGAGTATTTTTCGATGATGTAATAAACACTTTTAAAAGAGACCTTTTCATTGTGCGTTTCGACACAAACTGTCTTGTTTTGAATACCATCTACTCATGCTGTTCAATGCACAACAGCATAACTTAGCAACCACCACGTAGTGCAAACATGTTGTAATTTTTTTCTACGGTTGAAACTCGCCTTCAATTAAAGGAGCCATAAATCTAAGTAGTTAACATGCAGGCAAGTAGTGAAGCCAATTTAATAAAGAAATTACACTTGTAGTTTTTACATGTGTAATTTACACATGTAAAGTCCGACTTGTAAATACAAGGATTCAATAAAAGAAGTTTCCATACTGGAATTTACACGTGTATCCCGAGTCAGGTGCCGGTGTACTCATTACAATAGTTGCCTTACAATTGTAAACTCCGCTGAATGCACCTGTATTTCATTACATATGCAAACTTTAATATCTCTGCTGTCGTTTCAGTATATGCGGCTTTGCTTCCTTCGTTCTCAGTTATATTCTTGAGAATTTGTTGAGCATATTATCCAAACAAGAGAAGTTGCATTTAGCCCAGCTTGTAAGGGACCACAAAATGGTAGTTTTGGCGCCATTTTCTTCGACAGCGACGAAGGCGGCAAAACAAGAGGGCGCTGGAAACGATTCGCACTCAATTAAACGGCGTTGGCGCGAACATAGACAGCGCCAAAACTCTCAGAGACGACCAATATTGGCCGCTCTACGCTTAAAAAAGTTAGTGAATCAAAGAAGGAGGGGGGGGGGAGGGGGTGGGGGGAGTGGTGAGCTCATTGAGCTAGGCGAGACTGTCCTCGATATTTTAGGGCGTGAGAGTGCTAACATAGAGCCAGTGAAGGTGGAAGATTCCGACATGGTAATTGGAGAGGCGATCATTGTATCAACTCCTAGCGTTGAAAGCAAAACAATTATAATCCCTATGTAAACGATTCCACCCTCTTAAACGAGCGAGCGTACTAGCACAGGGTGGGTCATGCTCAAAACAAAACCGATTTCAAAAGGGAAAAGAGCACTATTGTATGTGGCATTAACCCTTTCCAATACAGGCGAACCGGAGCGGCTGTTAACCCAGCAGATAATAAAGTTATCGTTGGGTTTTAATCCTTTGAAGTAGGTGGCATTGGAAGTTATAGCGGGGAAGCTGAAAGGAAAGTTTCTACCGCCGAAACTGGAAATGGTGAAAAAGTAGAAGTACGTCGACATAACGTTGCCGGCTCACTACAAGTGCTACCCATGCAGGAAGTCTGGGAAACACCAACGTCAACAAAAAAATCAGACTAGATGCTCTGCCATCAGCTAGACAGACAGAAGCTCCCAAGGCTGAAGCGAAATCATCGACTGCAGATAACAAGTCAGCAGAGGACGACATATTGCGCCTTAGAAAGAGAAAGCTCCAACTAGAAAACATTTATCTTGGATTGCAGATAAAAAGGCTTAGAAAGGATCTTGTAAATTAATTTTATTAAACAGTCGTCCAAAATGTCAATTAACATGTCGATGTCTTTTGGACATTTGCCGAACTGATTACATTGCCATACATTTAATAACGGAATACTATAAATTGTAGATTTTCGCTCTTAGTTTTTAAGACAATACTGATTAAACTAGTACAATAATGACTTACACTTCCTTTTTCCTTTGTGGAATATACATGCAATGAATATCGCCATTGAATAACAAACGGCATATTAATTATTTGGCACTTCTATGAAACTGGTAACTTCTCTGAAAAATGGGGTGTATTTCGTCATTCACAGCTGCTGCCGTCTGTCCTGTTGTTCATCTCCATGGTCGATATCCAACTGATCGTCGACAAGGTCGAGATCCGGCGTCTTCCAGCAGATCATCGCCATTATCGCTAAATAGAGTGTAGAGATTGTGCAGTATAACAGCACACTGAACAAGAAAGTGAAGAGTGATCATCGCAGTAAATGTTCCAATTTAAGCAATTGGAAAGAAGCCTGAAAAAAAAAATCAGGGCTTCAACGGGATTCGGACTCGTGACCTCCGCGATACCGGTGCGATGCTCTACCAAATGCTTAAATTGGAATATTTACTGCGATGATCACTCTTCACTTTCATCTGCAACTGCAGTACAAATATGAATTATATATACTTCACACCACTTCACTGGGTCAGCATTAGATAACACAGGGGTGAAATAGTTTTCTGCGCCCGCAATGATAACAATCCTCACAAAACCTCCTAACCCTAACCCTAACCGCTGGTCACTAAATCCACCTCACCCTATGTTATTTAATGCTAACCACTTCACTGCACGGGAAAATATGAACTCAATAAAGTGACCTCGTTCCCAATGCGTGGCTTCATAGCTTAGTTGGTAGAGCATCGCACCGGTTTCGCCGAGGTCACAGGTTCAAATCCCGTTGAAGCCCTGATTTTTTTTTCAGGCTTCTTCTTTCCAATTGCGTAAATTGGAACATTTACTGCGATGATCACTCTTCACTTTCATAACAGCAGTACAAATATGAATTATTTCATATATACTTCACAACACTGAACAAGCTTGGCGGCTCGTGTCATGTTTCTCACTCTCATCCCCGTCCGGGGAGCGTAGAACCTTTTCTTGAAAACGCCATATGCCCTTTCAATAGTGCATCGTGTTTTCTTATGTACCTTATTAAACCTGTGGCGGGCCCCTTCTACGTCTTCTCTGAATGGGGGGATCGACCAATTGTTGCAGGCATAGGCAGAATCGCCTAGAATAACTCACTCACTCACTCATCCTCTTCGTTCCTTGAGTGGAACATAAGGCCACGCAACAACAAACGCCATTCGTCACGGTCCAATGCTTTCTGCTCAACCCCGGTCCAGTTTGTCCATCCAAGATCTTTTCGTTCTGCCTCAATGGTTCTCCTCCAAGTGATCTTTGGTCTGCCGCGTTTTCTCCTGCCCTCAGGGGTCCAAGTGAGCGCGACTCGGCAGTTGTTTTTTGGCCGCACACCATCTCTAATCGTGAGCTCTATGAAAGAACTGGAGAGGATCCCATCTCGGAAACTTTGAAAGTCAGACGATGGAGGTGGATCGGTCACGTTTTGAGGAGAGAGAAGGATAACAACTAGAATAACTGCTTCTGGGAATAATCTATGCCCCTGATGCTCAAAGGCGGTCCACAGAGTGCTTTAATAATCACTCGTGAGTCATGCCACCTTCCAGGGATTGCTACAGAAGTAGACGGTGTAATCTGGGCCTAGGTTGGCGCATAGCTTGACGTCTCAGTAGCTCGTCGAGTTCCTCTTCACTAGAAGGCGACATATTTTAGCACTCCAATATCCTTTTCAAAAGTCGTACTCAATGTTTGCAAATGACATGCGACTTGTATTTTGCACTTGTGATTTACAAGTTGTACTCTTGTAAAGATGCAATCGGGTTCTTGTTAAAGTTTTATTAAATTCGATACTCACCATCTTTTACACGTGTAACCTGGACTTGTAACGATATTTATTAAACTCGTTTTCGCCTGCGGTTGTAAATACAATGTTCCGACTTGTAGATTACAAGTGTAAATTCTTTATTTAATTGACCCCTTTGACTCCTGGTTAGCACAGAGTTCTTGCAGAGAGATGTAAACACAAGCACGTGACCTATCAAAATTCCTTAGACCAAAGTGAAAACCCTCAGTTTCATATCTACTTTGAACTCTTCATTAACTTCCGAGCCTGCGCAAGCATATAGCACAAGCCACATGTGCAGACGGAGTAACGGCTTGAATTTATCAATAGTGGCAAACACTTATTACGTGTCGGTTATCCTTGTGTCCTACATTATTGGTGAAAACCAGGCCTTACAATGCCTTTTGAATAAAATTACGGCAAAGCAGTAAAATGATGTTTCAAAAGAATTGTTCGCACACTTACATTGTGCATTCTATTTTACTGTCTATTTAATATTGTTTTGAATTCTTTTTGAAAGGGGTTCTTATTCTACAAGTCATCAAATGAAAAAGCTCAATCAAGAACCTTTTGGTTTTTGGCAAGACAGCGACCTTTACCGAAATATCAACGATTTAAGTGTTAGCGAGGAAGACATTGCTAAAGCCATTCACAAGAATGACAAAGACTCCTGCAGAATCATCACACTGACGAACAAAGTCATGAGGGCCGAACCAGTCAAAATGATTGTGATTGGTGGTTCTAACTCTGCGGGAGGAGGAATTGAAGATCATAAACGCTTGTTTCATCAACTCTTCTCTCAATGGTGGAACCAGGTAACCCGCTCACAGCTGACGGTGGAAAATCTGGCACTAGGAGGTACAGGGAGTGACTTCTTTACGTTTTGCTTACAAAATTTTTTATCGAAGAATGACGAACCAGATATTGTCCTAATCGAGTTGTCAGTCAACGATTATGGATTGTCGTACGGCAAAAGCGTTCAACCAATGGAGCTGTTGACTAGAAGAGCATTGTCACTTTCATCGTTTCCACTAGTTTTGTACGTAAGCTTGGTTGATCCGCTCAAGAAAAACCAATCCTTCAGCAGCATTAAAAATCCACGTTGCCATAACATGGAAGATCTGGGACAACGAGAACTGGCGTTCTATTATGGTATTACCTTGTTCAGCTGGCGCAATATATTATGTCCTTTAAATGAAGGGAATAACGTTCGGAAGCCTTACATACGACCGGGAATGGTTAATAGAGATCATTTACATATTGATGTGAAAGGGCATGCTCAAGTTGCTCTCATGATTATCCGGTACTTTCAGAATGCCTTACAAAGAACAACACAACCGTATTGTTCAAACTCTGCGATAAAGCGGCCTTTGTTTGTCGACAGTTCAATATTGGTGACAAAGCCACTTTGCTGGGCTGCGACAAACCCAGGCTGGGGAGAGTTTACTGTACATCAGTCGTTTGAAGTAAAGGCCCAAAGGAAACGTGGTTTTCGGCAAATTCCATTAAGTAGTACTGAAGCAAAAATGGGAGGCGGTTTTGATCGGTCAGATGCGTTTGGGGGCTGGGTGTCTTCTAAACCAGGTAGTTTTATAAAATTCTCGTTTCGGGTTCCATCCAGCAAATGGTCAGTGGGGATCGTGCTACGCCGAATGAAGCACAACACGGGACTTGTACATATATGGCTTGACAAAAACAAAAGAGTTGCTCTGACAATAACTGGAAAAGCGTTCAGTACCTTTCGTGCTGAAACTCGTGTTTATTTCGTGGCCTCAGATGTTTCTCCCGGTCATCATACCATTAGCTTGGAGACAAAAGGCCAGAAAACCATTTCTCTGTTGGTAAGCGGCATCGTTTTAGGCCCTGCAGGTATCAAAGAATTCCAGGGATATCGGCCTACTGGAACTTTAGAAAAAGTTTGGAGTCCTGAGGACTATCAAACATTGAAATTAAGTCAAACAAAATAATCATGTTAAGCTGAATCAGCATGCAATTAGGATACCATCCGAAACAAACGCAGTGGTCTCAGTTTTATTCATTATAGCAAAAGATTACTGAATTCTGATTGATCAATAGCAATACGATTAGTTCGAAATTTCACTACGTAGGACAAAAATTCCAATACTTAGACAGGAAACCACATCACCCGTGACTGGTTTTCATGCGGGTCCCCTGACCTGGTCGAATTGGAATTCAAAGATGTTGGCGAAGAGAGGAAATCCCTCGGAGTAAGACGAGAACCAGCAACAAACTCGCAGTAATACTGTAGCTCTTCCAGACCTCTATTTTCATTCGTCCGTATGACATGTAGCTTCCTTTGTTATCAGGGCTAGGGGCATTGTTTCTGTTGTAGCATCTACTGTTTCGTTCTCCAATCACAGACCGCGTCTGGAGAGCTACAGGCTTGCTCCAAACTCGGGCCCTAATCGAACCCGGGCCGCATTGGTGAGAGGGGAGCACTATCATGCTGCTCCCCAAAATGAAAATTTGTCATGTTAGTTATATTGGTCCGATGTTTTCTGTAGTTCAAATTGGTGATGTCATGTATTGCTATGGAAATACCTTAATAAACTATTTTCTCGGAGTTAAAAACGTGCTTATGTATGGGAAAGTAAAAGAGACGTATGAAATCGCTTTAGAGATACCCACGCAAACAGGCTTGTGGTCTGGACAATTGTTTTTGATTAATTAATTTGATGAATTTGCCTCCAACTAGCTATTTATCACCTTGAAATTAATCGTAGTTGTTTGTGAAGCTAACACTTTGAGCTTCAGCCCTTCGTCACAAACTATAAAATGACGTTCCCGACATTTTTTCTCAGGTAATTTCGAGAAAGTCGCTTCGGCTGTCCACGCATCACGCGAGTAAGATCTTTGGAAGAACTGGGTACCATGTCTAGAAATAAGCTTAGAGGGACTACCTTGGGTAGAGGGCCTATATAGGGGATTCATTCTCTTACTTTGATAATCTCTTGCGTTCCCATAAAAGTGACCCAGAAATTGGGAGCCAATCTTGGAAAAATTTTTACTTGAATTTCAAGGGGGTCATACGGACGTATCTCAGGAAAATGGAGCTCAAACAAACTCTAGAATGCCAAGCAAAAGACAATCACTTATAGTCAATTGAAAGATCCTAATTCGAAAGGGTTTACATGAAATTACGCATCAGAGCAGGTATGCAAAAATTGACCCGAACTTACACACGTACACGTGTGCGTGTGCTTCAAAATCGCAAACATTACGCATGCGCTACCAGTTCCAGTCTACCGGCAGACCGGTAGGTCATTTCGCGTTTACATGATACCGGTGCGAGATTTCGTACCGGAGTGAAATTCTCGCCCCAGTGCGAGAACCGGGGTGAACTCACGCCGGGGTGACTCGCGCCGGCATAACATTTTGTGATGGTATCATTTAAACAAATATAGAGCCACGAGAGGGAACCGGAATGAACTCGTTCCGGGGCAAAAGTCGCCCCGGTCTCATGTGAACACCACCAAATAATCAGCCATTAACGTCTTCTTGAGGGGTACGCGTCACTTTATTTTACGGTAAATTTCAGCCCCTTACAACACATACATAGCATAATTTGGTAAAAACAGACCAGTGTAGTTTGATTTCAGTAACATAAATATATTTTCTAGGGGGTAGTTATGTAATGCTCATGATAGTGCCCCTTAAATACAAGCAACTTTCTTCTTGACTTTCTTTCTTAGCTTTACGATCTCTCGTATTTCTTCTGTTTTAACACTTATGAGCTGCGTGCACTATTGTGAAAATCTATAGCCTGTGTTAGGCTCACAGTCAGTGGGGAAGACGAGCGAGGTCTTGGAAAGAAAAGCCAGGGGAAAAACCTCATTCCGCTAAAACAGCTTCTCGTATCTTGTGTAAATTAACCGCCATAGCGAATTTGGAAAAACGCGCCTCGGCGCTAACTTGAATCAGTCTAAAATGTCAGTGCATAACGGACTAATCGTAGTTTTGATTGGCCTACTGTTTGAACATTTAGACTCTCACACTGAGCAGCACTACTTGTTAAGAGTGTAACTAACCATAGTTACCACCAGTCGCCGAGTATTGTTGATGCCATCAGTGACGTCAATGAAGGTATTGTTCAAACTACCTGAACATTGCATGTAGTTAATAATTTAGCCCCAGAATTGATCTGCTTATGATTAAGTGTTATTCCGTTGAACAGTTGTAGTAAATATAAGCTTCCTGTGATTCGGAAGCGTCTTTAAAATAATTGAAGTTTTGTCAAAGTAATTGATCCGTAACCAGCTGGGAATGGTGTGGATATTTTTTCTCGCTTTGGGAGTGGTTCATCCGTATTCTGAAGCCACACCGGAGGAAGCTGACAAACCAAAATCCACTGGGTAAGTTTTATTTTATCTTTTATAATGTTATGAGTACAGGTTTGAATCATCACGTTTTTCATGGCCACTTTTCACTGTCTTCCCACAACTGGTTCTTTTTAGTACTACCTACTCATGCTGTCAAGTGTATAACAGCATAACATAGCGATGACAACATAGTGCAAACAGTTACAAACTAAACGCAGGAATATCTTTTATTCTCTTGTGCATAATGTCGAATGAAAATCATTTCATAAACGCGGTATATGTGCTAATGGTGTTACCTTGACCTTTCAGTCTGTTTCATTCGCTACATGGCTCCGTGTTTTTAGACAACACCATACACTCTTTCTTTTTACAAGGATATGTTTTACCAGAAGATCGAGGCTGAAATAAGCGCCGGACATTTTAAGACATTTTAAGAATAAACCCGAAATTTTGAAAGAAAAGAATTTTATGCCGGCGTTGAAAATTTGTAAATACAATGTAATTATATCTTTTAACTAAACCGTATAAAATTCTCCCTCTCTAGACAAAACAACAGCAATAACCGTATGTTCGGTGGAAATAACATTTCTGCAAGAAGTTAACTGCGTGATCTCAGCTGGCTGCAATGGCTCCAAAATTGCTTCAACATTCGAAAACGGACATTTCATGCTATAATCTAAGAATATTCACAAGAATATTTCAGCCTAAAATCGACAGAAGAATAAGAACATTAAACCCCAGCCGGAAGTAATAATATTCTTATGAATAAAAGAGTGTATTTGGTTCGGCGACATAAACTCAGCGAAGTAACCCTCTCATCGGCAAGAATAAATAGGGCGGCAAGATTCATCGTTATGTACACACCAGCAAGCAGATAGGCAGTGACCTGTTAACATTTGTCAGACCAAAGTCTGAGTTGTTCTTAGGTTAATGGCTACTTTCATTTTGTCATAAAATGTTACACAGGATACAGCTTACGTATATCAATTACGCGTACTTTGCAAGCATTGTGCAAGTCACATAAGCAGACAGAGTAACGTGTTGAAAATCAGTGTCCTTTGTTTTGACAAAATCTTGTGTCGGTGTCTTACACTAGAGTTACAGATTATGGCAAAGAAAAAAAAGTGTCCCTAAATGCAACGGTCGTATAACGCTGTTGAAAAAAAATTTGTATACATACGTACATTGTGCCTTTTTATTTTACTGTCAACATACTATTGCTTTAAGGTCTGTGGAAAATCTTGTTGTTTCTGAACTTATGACATCTCCTGACTACACTTTTTCAATTTTTAAATACTATTATTGCTTTAACTCTTTTTAAAGGGGCTTCTATCCTGCATATCCCCAAGCGGAGTGGCTCAATCAAGAACCTTTTGGATTTTCGCAAGACCGAGACCTTTACCGAACTATCAACGATCTGAATGTTAGAGAGGAAGACATTGTTAAAGCGACTTACATGAATGACAAAGACTCCTGCAGAGTCACTACACTGATGAACAAAGTGACGAGGGCCGAGCCAGTCAAAATGATTGTGATTGGCGGATCTAACTCGGCGGGAGGAGGAATTAAAGATCATAGACGCTTGTTTCATCAACTGTTTTCTCAATGGTGGAACCAGGTAACCCGCTCACAGCTGACGGTGGAAAATCTGTCACTTGGAGGTACAGGGAGTGACTTCTTTACGTTTTGCGTGCAAAATTTTATATCAAGGAATGATGAACCAGATATTGTGCTAATCGAATTGTCAGTCAACGATTATGGATTCTCGCACGGCAAAACTGCTCAACCGATGGAACTGTTGACTAGAAGAGTATTGTCGCTTTCATCGTTTCCACTAGTTTTGTACGTAAGCTTGGTTGATCTGGTCAAAAAAAGCCCATCCTTAAGCAGCATTAAAAATCCGCACTGTCATAACCTGGAAGACCTGGGACAACGTGAACTGGCGTCATATTATGGCATTACACTGTTCAGCTGGCGCGATATATTATGTCCAATAAATGGAGGGAATAGCGTTCGAAAGCCTTACATACGACCGGGAATGGTCAATAGAGATCATTTACATATTGATGTGAAAGGGCATGCTCAAGTTGCTTTGATGATAATCCGGTACTTTCAGAATGCCTTACAACGAACATCACAATCGTATTGTTCAAACTCTGCGATGAAGCGGCCTTTGTTTGCTGACAGTTCGATATTGGTAACAGAGCCACTTTGCTGGGCTGCGGCAAACCCAGGCTGGGGAAAGTTAACTGTGCATCAATCTTTCAAAGTTAAGGTCCAAAGGAAACGTGGCTTTAGCGAGATTCCATTAGATAGTACTGAAGCAAAAATGGCAGTCGGTTCTGATCTACGGACAGATGCGTTTGGGGGTTGGGTGTCTTCTAAACCAGGTAGTTTTATAGAATACTCGTTTAAGGTTCCATCAAAGAAATGGTCAGTGGGGATCGTGCTACGCCGAATGAGGCAAAACGCAGGACGCGTACAGATTTGGCTTGACGACAACAAAAACGATGCTGTCGCAATAACTGGAAAAGCGTTCGGTAGCGTTCATTTTCAAACGCGTGTTTATTTCGTGGCCTCAGATGTTTCCCCAGGTCATCATACCATCAGCTTGGAAACAAAAGGCCAGAAAACCATTTCTCTGTTAATAAACGGCATAGTTTTAGGCCCTGCAGGTATCAAAGGATTCCAAGGATATAAGCCCACTGGAACTTTAGAAAAGGTTTGGAGTTTCGAGGACTACAAAAAGTTCAAATTAAGTTAAATCAGCATGAAATATGTCATCAAGAACTCACACAGTTGCCTCAGTTACCGCGATTCGTGTTTGTGCATGAAACAAAATAACTTAATTCAACTTGACCAGTTCTCTTTGAATTGTGCAAGTTTTTTTTTGCCTTGAGACAACGAGTTGTCTTGAATTGTTAAATTAAACGTGATTACGTATTGGAACGCGAATGAGACGAATGAAATCCCTTTAGAAATACCTACGCAAAACTAGGCTTGCGGCCTGTACAAATTCATATTTAAATGTTGCACCTTGCATACCAAACGGGTTTGAAGAAAGAAATGTAACAAAAACTCTAAACAAAACTCTATGGGACGTTCACTTGACAATAACAACGGGTGTAAAGACCAAAATATCAAAGAATATAACTTGTAAAGTTTTAATTAATTTAAGAGTCAGTAACACTGATTCACTTTTATGACATGTTGGAACAAGCTACTTTCATTCGAAAAGTAAGAATACATTTTACACTGCATGTAACCTTTAGGCAGGTAGTGACAGCCCTGGCAGTGATTAATTTTTTCTCTTTCTACAACTTGATGGGACTGGCCATTATTGTTTAATTCCTTCGTGGTTAAATGATCAACAAAACTTGACCAAGTTTTAGTTCTCGTTGCTATTCATAACTTGACCATGTGTTAGTCCGTGTTTTATATCAAGGTTTAGAGAAAAAGAACTTTAAGTCCATTACAAAGCTACTGATATCAATCCTACCAGGATAAAATTAAAACGCAAAAACAAAAACAAAAACAAAAACCTCCTTCTTTCCTTTCTTGTCGGTAGACTTAACAGACTTAAGTAAATGGTTCTCATCGACACTTATTCACTTAAAAGTCCCACATCCATTTAAGAAAAAAAAAAACTGAAATGTACCTGCTGCTATTTCTATTCTTTGCACTCGAGCGTACATTTATAGTTAGACTAGACGTTTTGAAAAATTCCTGAACGAAATTATGATGAAAAACTTAAATGATAATGTTATTAGTGATTCAATTTGTATTTTAATTAAACACAATTCGTGACGTTCTGAGACTGCAGTGATATTCAAGACATCATGGACCTCCTTCGTCCTTGGTCTCTTTCACGAGCTTCAAGTGCAAGCTGCCAAGCATAGATCACGTGTTTTACGCAAACGTCTTCAGGAATTATCTCCTCATACTGCAGCTTTCCATCCAAGTACTCGCCAAGTCTGCAGTAAAAATATACAGTACATTTGAATGTTGCTCTCTCAATGTTATACTGAATTATTCGATGTCAAATAAGGCAAATTATCGATTTTTGAGTAAGTCGACATATAAACGTGTAGTATAGTCCGTATATTTGGGGATATCACCGGCCTATTAATTTATGTTTTCGATGTCAGAAACCTGACTTTTGGATGAAAGACTTCAAGTCAACCTGCGACCCGCAAGAAGAAATCTACTGGCTAGTGAAGTGAAACTACATTTTTCGTTTGGAAGAAGAGAAACAAATGGTTACACTTTACCCCATGTCTCCAGTTTGTTCATCTTCTTGAGGTAGCCATAAACTGATTACTTCAACCACTTTACTTAAAAACAACTCGATGTTAACTTTTTTCATCGCTGCACTGAAATGTGTCATTACGGTACGCGGCATTTCTGTTTTGAAAATGTCAGGAACTTTTTCAAAGGGGTCCTGAGAATAGAAAGAATCAACAGTCAAAATGATGGTATGGTAACAATATCTATTCATCCACAAAAATACATTATAACTTGCCAACGTTTGACAGAAAATGCTTCGCAAGAATGAAACAACTTTTACATGATTAGTCAACCGTTGTATAAAATATGCTAGCTGTTTTTGGCCGTTCACTCTTTGACGGTTGAATTAACGTCGACTGGCAAGGTAGCGAAAGCTTACAAAAAATTCGTGTAAACGAGGGTTGTGATTTTTCAGCAAACTGACCGTAATCACCGTTCAAGTTATAGAGTTGACATTCTTTAATACGGATCGGACATCAAAAGTGCGGAGCTGACATTCGTGTCAAAGAGGTGTCTGTATGTAATATTGAGGTAGAAATTATGTGAATTTTGGACCACGAGAACCATTCGTATAATGGTGTCTGCTATAAAAAGATAGAGATTGTAAATTCTTGTTTCTCTGGGACCAAGTGAGCTGTTCTTATTGTGGAGGTGTCTGCATTATAGAGAAGTTCGAATAACTATCTACTACCTGCCGATTTTTTATCAACAAATCTGCTCGCACAATAGCAAGTGTGGACCACAGATCCAGGATGTTATTTAAGCTGCAAGATTGCAGGACCTGAAAAAATAATCGAAAAACAAAGAAACAAGGAATAACCACAATAGATAAAAAAGATGAAGTAAAGCCGGGGAATATCACATGCGTCATACTGGCATTACTGGCTCACAACGGGTTTATGTTACACTTTAAATTGGTTGGCCTGTCCAGGTTCCTGACAACAAAAATGACACGACTTGATTTTCTAAGCATTGATATTTTTACAGAATTTCCCTGCTCCAACCAAACTATATGTTAATGAGCTAGGTAAGAAGTAAAACTAAGTCAGCAAGGATTAAACCATTCGCTTCGTTGCCTACCTTCTTGCTTTTTAGACTCGACTTTCCTTCACTTAGTAAAAGCACAGTTTTGAGGTAATCGCTGATTTTCATCTCTGGATTACCACCAGCTGTAGACAGAAAACCAATAGCCATTTCCAACTTTGAAAGTAAATCAGACACATCCCTGAGATCCTTCAACTCGGAGAGAATCTGCGTCCGAATGTGCCCTTGAATGGGCTCCTTGAGAAAGCAGAAAGCAAATAACACATTTGGGTTAGATTTGAAATGCAGAGAAATGCCCAAATTTGCACTTTTAACAAGCACTTGAAGTTTAGGTCACCGAAAGTTGCATAACAAGAACAATAAAATTACTGTATTTTAGGCTCTTGCAACAGCCCTTCAATACAAAGAAACTCAAGCTTGACTGGTTCGGAGTTTCTTACTCCAGCAGATTGTTGCATTTTTGAGCCTCCAAGCACAACTGGGTTTAAACCATGACACCAGGTCTTGCAAAGGTTCAGTTAAAAATCACTACAGGAAACATACATACGTAGATACATACATAAGATGGGAGAAGGTTATGGATGTTAGAAAAAAAACCTGCTCAGTTTGCAATCTGTTGCCAGACACAAACTGTGCTCACCTGTGGAATCTTGATTCTCAGCTGGTCAAAGGAGAAATCATCACGGGAATCCTCACGAAACATAAAGTCATCCAGCTAAAAAAACGTAAAAAGATTCTTCTCAGCATAAATCAGTCACTGTTAGAGTTACTGTTCAAAAATCGTACTCTAAGCAAAGACGAATGAAATTCGTGCAGCAAAAGAATGAAGAATCGAAGATAAGCAACTTCGCACTGTTTGGATAGTAAACTCGAGTACCAGGTATTCCAGTGCTCGAAATTACAAAATGCATCCATGTATTCAACTTTTTGACATGCATGCACATTTCAACAGCGCGGCCCTTGCTACCACCTAAAGTGCCATGTTTAGCCTCACACAGTTAAAGGAGAAACAAAGAAGGGAGAGAGCAGACACACAAATGAACAAAAACAACAACAACAACAACAAACGGGCAAGACGTAACAAAACAAACAATCTCTATAATTAGCGTATTACAACAATTACATCTACCTCAAAAAGCACCAGAGGTCTTCCCCGTATGAACCTGTCAATAATCCTTTTTTCAAGCGTTTCCCAGTTGTACTGCAACTGGGTTTCCTTTCCCACCTCTAATGAGTAGGAGCAGTTGGCCAGCATCACAGGCATCAAGTCTTTTTCAGAGTCATACGCTATCAGTTGCGACATCGACACTTCAGAAAGTGGAATCTTCTCGGCGGTCCTTTTATTGAGATAAATATATGATTTGAATTGATAATTTAATTACTGCATGATCTGACCGATTTAAAATATATACCAGATGGGGAGAGAGGAATTTGCCGGAAATAGAATCGGTTGCAACTGGCTCAATCAAGCCGTTTTTCAGACCAACGAAATAAGAAAGCACTTACACAAGTGTTATCCAATGCATGGATTGATAGAAACATGGCCATCTAGGACGTTCATTTTTGTCCATTCTTACGGCTGCTGACGCAACTCATATCGAAATGTCACGCTACGTCATTAATTAAGTACGAGCGCTTAGGAGGGGATATAAACAGGTTAAAGCGTGGTGCCTGTTATATTGACTTCACAAGCTAGGATGATTAGTGCTGGAATAAACACTTTCACCTAAGCTACACTCCATTTTTGGTATTATTACGCTGAAATCAATGAAGCAGGTATCGTGATACATCGCTGAAGCTTCAAGAAATGACATGGTCTTCAATATACGCTTCGCCTCATTTTCGGGTTTGTAACAAGAGTTGTTCTATCTAACTACAGGAAAACCTTGTCAACAACAAGAGTTGTTCTATCTAACTACAGGAAAAACTTGTCAAAATGTGTCAACGTGGGAAGATGGTGGGAGCGTAGGTCTTCAGATAATACACTCCACGACGTATAACGTAATTAAGCCGTCCCTTAATAAAAGTAACTTTAAGATTAAATTCTATTTACCGTGCACTCCCGTTGGGATTAACAGCATTGCAGTATGTTTGCACAAGTTCATTGTGCACATTGACCAAGAAGAACAGTAATCCTTTGCAACAAACACCAGCTTCAGCACTGGCTGGTAATAACACTGACACGGTAGAGGTCATTTCGATCGACTGTGAGCACTGTTCTTTAGTGGGTGCAAAACGCCCTAGAAATTTCAGTGAAAACATTTTTTCCATGGTCAATACACCTTATTCCAAAATGGCCGCCACTTAAGTATTCTTTGTTTCCTTGCAAATTAGCCCTTGTTGAAATTCAAAGGAATATTTTTCCTTAAACGAGGCAACAAGGGCTAAATTTGCAAGTAGAAAAAAGAATAATAAAATTACGATCATTTTGTAATAAGGTGTATACATTAGTGAAAAAAAACGTTAATACCATGATACCAAGACAACGTTGAAAATTGGTGCAAAACAATCAAGTTTGGTGCAAGCTAACGCCATAGAGAGTAAATGATTACAGCTAATGCTCTTGCAACCAAACCCACCACGGGAATGATCAGGGCTATGTTGCGTACTTAAAGCAATCAAGAGTGCAAAAAGTGAAGACCTGATCGAACTGCGATTACAACAGTGCAATTAACTTTCTTTCCTCCACGGAACTTTTTTTTTGCCTGAAATTATATCCCATTGAATCTAACCACTGTGATATTTCAAGGACTTTCACGTTATTGAAGTCGAACCTTGTGAACTCAAGTGGTGGTGAACTTGATCCCAGGCAGCACTAAAACTTCGGAATAACTTTGTCACGTTCTCCTTCTGACCTGTAGAATAAAAATAAATGTGACTGCATGTCCGCCATAAAAACTGACCCATCATCAAAGAGAGTCTGCATGGAGGTGCTTAAATCTCAAATGTAAGGTCAACTGTCGTCGGTTTCTCTCGGCTACGAATCAAGACTTGCCAAATATGAATATGTATGAAGCTCGATCTACCAATTTTTGTTTCCTTAATTAAGCACCGGCGGACTTTTAGTTCAACTGTGGTAAGAAAAAGGAGACGGTACACTTTATGTCAAATTATGGTTTAAATGCATCAGCATGGTGACCTTGTATGGCAAGATGAAAAAGACCAAAAGTGTGACCAGAAAAAAACTGTTGTTAAGGTATGTACAGTTGGTGGATAATCTTCTCTAGGAGTTTATAAACGCATGTACGTTATCGTTAACTAAAAGTTTTTAGTTTGCGTTGCATACATGCATAATTAAGAGCTGATCTCGGAGTTGGGGAGAGAACACGCATGAGAGTCAAAACGATTTTATAACAATGTTTTGGCACCAGGTCTCATTATATAAACCAGGGGCAAAAACTTTACTCAGATACGGATGAACAGTTGAACCTTTTCTTGGGAATTCTTGCAAGAGCTCTCGTATCTCTAGTTTATTGGCTTTTTCTCTGTCCATTCGTCGATGAAAGCGATCCGTCAATATTCTCAGTAAGGCCAAGATGTCCGGCAGGTAACGGACTGCACGAAGGTTGTGCTCCTGTGACAAAGAAAATTAACTGTGTCTAAAGACAAATGATATAACAGAGAATTAACTCTGAAGTGTAAATTTTAGTGCTAATTTAACCCATGAATAACCCACTGGGCGTTAGCCCTAGTAAAGGGAGTCAGGGAACCACACGAGGTAAAGAAAAAATCTTTTTGACCTCGGTGGGAATCGAACCCTGACTCCCTTTACTAGGGCTAACGCCCAGTGGGTTATTCATGGGTTAAATTAGCACTAACATTTACACTTCAGAGTTAATTCTCTGTTATATCATTTGTGTTCATAGTGCTACGCGGCACAACATTCATATGTGTCTAAAAACAAACAGGCAAACACTCGAAAGTCATTTATATTCTCCAGTGATCAGTGTCCTTCGATCAAAGTGTTCTCTATTAATCACACCAAATATACACTGTACCTCAGCGAGAAACTTTCCAAGGACCTTGCAAGTAGTCACGTTTGACTTCTCGTCTTGGAACTGGCGAATGATGTGTTCAACTGTCACGCGTGTTCTTTGCTTCCAAAACGCCGCATATCCAGGGTGGATATCTGCTGCTGTACGAGCAGGGGGAGGCGTATCCACCTCGTAGATCTCTCGCATGAGTGGATCGTTCCCTGCAGTTACCAGTAATGTAATTTTCACTCAAGACACACATTTAAAAATAACTGCACTTTTTCGGAAAATAATGAAACAATACAAAATAGGGCGACTTCGTGTACATAAGTGGAAGTGATGCAAGTACTGAAGAGCTTAACGACTTTTGACGTATGGCGAATATCACGTGCTAAAGTGTGCGAAATGCTAAAAAAGGGCGACTTGTGGGAACTGGCCTAACTATCTTCTTAAATAAAGAATATTCTCAGAAAGCCGGCAAAAAGAGTTTGTCATTACCCAATCTCCTGTCGTTGACCGAAAGACCATAGAAATTCTGCAAGCGTTCCTCTAGGTTCTGTGGAAGGAAAAAACGGACTGTTACACAAACAGTGTACTTCACTTTAAGAAATTAATTAATATTTATTTTAACTGTTACGAAAACATCATGTTCCCGTTGTTTCTACCTTAAACTACTTTAGGTGCAAACCTGCAGTGCTGAACAAAACATTTTACTGCACTGAACTTAGTCATAGGTTTAAATGGGAAAGTAAGAAAAATATGAGGAAGCCAGAAAACTAAATTAAGAAAAAACTAATAAAAAGGTAAAACCTCGCAAAGGGGAACGTGGATAACTTGGAAATTCTTCTTACTCCCAGTAAAACAAGCTTACAATAACCAGGCCGATAGTAATGTACACCATAACATAAGATATACCCGGGGTATAGTAAGCAAAATTCAATATTACCGTACAGATGGGTCTTGCAAACACATTTACAAACTCGTTTTCCCATTCTTTTCTTCCTTCTTTTGTTGACCACTTTCCGTTATAATCAAGTTCTCCTTCAAGAAAGAAATACAATGATTGAATAAAACAGCCAACTGTTTAAGTAAGTGCCTACTTGTTGTACACAATGCAACAACAACAGAAAGTTCCCCTGGTCCTTGAAAATAAAGGAATCCTATTAGGAAAACCCAGTAATCCACAAGATGGATTTGATTTAAGTAATGGACTTACTTATTGTCGATCGACTCATAATCTCTGACAAGACAAGATGAATCAACAGCAGCACTTCATCTTCGCTCCTTTCCAGGCTGGTAGATACGTTTCCTACATCATTGACAAGATGGTCCCAGAGAAATCTGCAAATGTCGCCTGCCGGAACCTCTGGGTGCATCAGTTGACTTACGACCTTGTGGTGGAGAATGAATCGAAGTCGTGTATCTGAGTGTTTGATTCTCAAAAATGACTCATGCTTTTAAGTATTTTCTTAACTACTTAAATAAATATGATGACCTCGAAACTGTGTCTTTTCTGGAACGTTAATTGCGTCGCCCCCAATCGTAGGTGAGACAAAAAAGAAACGACAAAATATCCGAAATGTGTCGCCCTTCGCAACGCGCTCAACCAGGCTGTTATTTTGTTACATAGAAGTCTACTGATGAACAACTTGGCCTAAACAAATCCATATTATGAAAACTTATCTATTTCTTTACTCTTTACCTCGGGTTGTTGGTAGGCTCCGGCGAGCATGGCGGAATGGAGAATGACCCTCAGTAGGCTAACATTCGCGGGAGAAAGATCTCGCTCTGTAATTATTCGCTGGGGGGCTCCCAAGACGTGCCCAGTACTAGAACGGTCGTGTCTGACAAATAATAAAAACATGACCGTTGACTAAAGCTCTGTACATCTACGAGATATTTACTCAAGTGACTTTTCAATCATTATTTCATTCATGATTACCTGCTTGCTAGCTTGTTATTTTGAACTAAGTGGTGACCTTCGCCTCCAATTGCTACCCCCGATTCACACCAGGGACAATCACGAGTCTGGTCTGGTCGACCGCACTATCAGAAGAAGACGGTGAAAACTATTAGATAAACTATTTTGCTGGGAAGGGCCCTGATACAAAAGATTAAGTCGAAATCCGATAGGAAGTCGAGCAATTTCAGTTTTTAGTGAAGAAAATCCTGATACCAAAATAAGTGTTACGTATTTGACAGTCTTTTTTACAGTTTCTTAAAGCTAAATATATAAACAGTCGCCTGAAATAAAACCCAAAACAATTTCCCAACTCGAGTGAATAAACTGCAAAGTTCAGAGAAATTGTGGAAACACAGGTTAAATTAAATTTCATCACTAATTTCATTTCACTAGTACTTTCAAGTGTTTCATACGACGTTCAAAATTTGTTTTTAACATTTGCTGTTGTTAGGAATGATTTATTTTGAGAACATAATTAAAACAGTCGCACAGAGGCTTGTAAAACGATGTAAGTCATTTCTCGGTACAAAGGAATTGTCTACTTGTTCAGACATGTCCAGGATTGAACGCTAATGAGATTCATTTCCTTATGATAAGTATCACAAAGTGTCCTCATTGGTAAAAAGTCACCAAAACAATAAACAATACTTGCGTTCAATCCTGGACAGAACTGTATATACGGATCGAGCTAATACACTGAATGCAATCCGGTTAAGTAAAACTGAGTTTCAACTGATATCAAAACACAAAACAAAAAATTAATCACTATAGGAAGAATCAAACATTGCACGACACTATTATGACGATACATACATTGTACAGGAAGTGAAAACGTACATGTGATGGATCCAGCTTGAAGTTAATTGTAAATGAATGAATAGTACTGAATATTTTTATATCTCTTAGTTAGTACGCGCGCTGTGATTGGTCAATTTTGTGGGCCGTACTTTACTGTACGGCCCACTAACTTCGAAAATTTCTTTTTCCGCGTGCCCGATTAACCTCAGAGATATAATAAATATCTTACTAACCTCGTTTTCTCTGTCCGTACTGTAAGTTACGGATCCTCGTTTTTTCCCGTCAATTTATGGCCCGCGCGCTTCGCGAACGGCAAAAAACTCGGTCCATAACTTACAGCACGGCCCTCGAACTCGGTTAGTAAGAGGTATATACTTACGTCACCAATAAAGTATCGATGGCCTGCCGGGCATTCTATAAAATGAAGACATAAATAAAACGCTTTTCAAGAGGTTGATAATAATGTCAATCAGAGCGCCTTTTACAAAACAAAAATGGTAAAGATTTCGAATTGATAAACCATCTCGATGAAAACCATCTAATTTCATACGTTTTGTTGTCTTTCCAATTTATATCAAAGTGGCCAGAAAACCCTCTTTACCGGATACTGAGACAGACAGACAGAGGAACGTTTCTCAGTCGTGTTTCACCTGTTCACTTATGTTAGTAAATAGACAACCATTAGAAAACGTTCATTTCATCCCTAGTGAAGATAAGTTTCATACTAACACTACCTATGGTTGCTTTACCATGGGATGCCATAATACTTACCGTACCAGTTACCACCTTCCGAGATGGCTGCTGCAGTCTCCCCAAAGCTGTCTTCTGGCATAGTCGGGAGAAAAGAACCCTTGAAAGAGTAAGTTGTAATGCGAATCAGCACTATATAATCATTAATAATATCAGTATCTTTGCGGAAACAACCTAATGAATTTCGTTTGATTTGATCCATAAAAATTGCAGAAGTGGGGGTCTCGTGGACGTTTTGTTGACGTCAGAAATTATTTTGACAAATGGAAAGGGCGTTGTGCGCGCCACTATGAACACTTCAAAGAAATCCCAATGGGTGGACCATTTAAGTTTTGAGGTTGTGTGTGAGTTGGTATGGGCATGATTTAGTTCTCTCATGAACTAGGAATATTTTATTATCGGGACATGCTTATGTATTTTTTCTCCGTTAAACATGCTCTTTTTTCAGCTGACTGAACATGCGGGAATTTTGTTGTGGCAGTGGTTGTTTGCATGTACTTTTTTTGGGGCACTATGGTATGCTTGCAGGATAATTTTTCAAAATCACTCAACGCCCTTAAGTCAAACGGTTCACCTCAATTCTGATTTATCCCTTTCCTTGAGGAATACAGAAGGATGCACGGTGGTGGTCATTAAGGCTGTATCTAGATTTTCATTCAGTTCAGTTCAAATTTTGCGGGAAAATGTTCAAATTTAAATGATTGATGATCCAAATAATTCTTTCGAATTCTTCTGTCTACAATTTAAAGCTTCGCAAAAGCCTGAGGAAAACGCAAAAAAAAAAAAAAATGCGAATGTCTATATTGCCGATCGAGCAGCCGCGACTGAAAATCCAAGAACGTCGAAGAAACAGTTCTAGATTGCAAGAACTTGCAAGTACATGTTGAAGCAACGTTTTGAAACAGAAATTCTGCGGTAGTATCTTAATTGTCATAACTTGTCATAGTTGGATACTCTAGCGCAGCGCTTTCAACCTACCAGCATACTGCTTGGAGCAAGTATAATCGCCTTTAAAGGTTCCAGGACCCCATCAAAGTTGACGCACTGGAGGACAATGGTCACGTGAAACAAGATCTCCGGCAAAGCATTTTCTATCACGCTGCCGGTGTCTTGAAATGGAAGGAAAGGAAATCCCTGTCCCTGAGAATTCTTCAAAAGATCCTTAGCCAAATTTCGAGCCTACATAAAGATAGACATTAAATGTTAATAGCACAGATGCAACAAAACGTATTTCCACTCAGACCGCCTTTTCAAAATTCCCAGATCAACGGGTGAAAGATATCATGCTGACGTCTGGGGAAATAGACTTCCGTTTCTGCCTAAAACTAAAAATAACTTTAGTGAAATCGACAGATCCCAGCCAACGCCCTCAATGTCCCTCTTTGCCCCTAATTGTCTCTTGTACCAACTAAAAATAAAAATTACAGTTTCTGAGAAAAGAGAATTGCCAAGTTATGAACTAGAGGAAAAGTTTGTATTAAAAGACTGACAAAGGAGGCGCAAATTGTTAAGTTTAAACGTGGCCAAGGTTGTGATTGGTTGTTTTTAGATGCAACTTTAAATGTGATTGGTTGATTTAAACTGCAACTTTAAGTATGATTGGTTACTGAACAGTCCAATAATAAACAGGCTGTCCAATAACAACTTGGCAAGTGAATTAGTGCAAAATAGGAGATTTTCTAAACCAATCACACTCGAGGAAATTTTAATTTTTATGATTAATTACATTATTTCAAATGCTCGAGACGTTCTACTTATCAAATTTTTCCTTTTCAAGTATTACTTTACTTCCAGTTACTGCAAATTGTAACATAAACCGATATAATGTACCAGAACAGGCATAACTGTGGTAAAATGGGTCCATCATTCCTATTTTGCGAACATGGTGACCTATTTTTTTTACTGTATTTTTCGAAAACATGTTTGGTTGGGAACACTCAGGTAAAATTTCAAGAAAAATTTCGATAACTTTAATTTCTGAGTAAACACCTTATATTTTGGTAAAGAGGCTGACTTTGGGAGTTGCGAACTTGCCTTGGGTAAATGTAAACCAATTATATTTGTTTCTTATAGACCGAGAAAATTATTGGGCCGCAACAAACATTGTATTTATCGATATTTAAGAAACAGAAAACATGTACCGTGCTTGTATCGAGTTGTACAAACACGAGTGGAAGTTTGGGAGAACGAGAAATGCTGTGGGAACACGAGCCGCAGGCGAGTGTTTCTACAGCTTTTTCGAGTTCTCCCAAACTTTCACGAGTGTTTGTATAACTCGATTCAAACACGGAGTACACCACGACGAGAAAAAGGAAAACAACTACTTGTTAACTTTGATTATCAAAATGTAAATTCTCTTTGCTCGCGCCATCACTACGTCAACAGCGCGCGCTATTTCTGTGTCTCCATCGAGTTATACAAACAGGGTTTGTAACCAATCAGCGCGCGTGTTTTCATAAGACTGTTTTCTAAATAACTCTATTAACATCTCTTTTAACTCTATTAACATCTGAAACATATGACTATAACTCTATTAACAAGTGAAACATCTGAAAGTTTAGTTCATTTCTAAGACTAAAATAATTGATATCTCGACTTACACTTGTAGACAGGAACCTTTCCAGAATGACATCTATTATCAGTGCATTCTTCTGAAGGATATATAAAAGAAAACATATGTCCACAAATAATGCAAAAATCATTATCGATCACAGAAATATTTGGTACGATTACTGTTACCAATTTAATTCGCTCTTCAAATCAGCATAAAATAAATAAAATGTAAAATAATAACTATTTTCGATCATGGACTCTTGCCACGCTATTGCTCTTGTAGCAGATGTACTGGAATGTAGCAAATTGTCACAAGACTCGCAGCTTTCAATAGCGCATGTCTTCGGAAGCGCAACGCCTCCAATTTTGAGTTCAAGTTCTCGTTGCCGATACAGAATTCAGGAACTGATTAACGAAGAATAATCTCTCATTCAACGTTGTTATGCCATGACATGGCTGAGGTATACAATAATATCTACAATTGTACATTTTAATTAATACATTATAATTTATAAATTATAATAATATAACAACAATTTGTACAATAGCTGAATTTGGTATGCATTTCTTCCTGAGAACTTTGACACAAAGTTGCCTTTTCTGCAGTTTTAACTGTAAAGAGCTCGAGACATCACTACAACCGGTGATTTGCCAATACGCAAAATTCTATCCTGTCCCAGTATCGACCACTGACATTTTTTTTGGCCGAATCGATAAAAATCCAGAGTGTGAAAACTTTGCTAGATAGCACGTAATCAAGAAATTACGCAAATAGATTTACTGACGAGCAATGGTCCTGCATGACCATATTTAATGTACGAAATGAGAAAGACGCAACATACCTCATGCTGGTTTCGTGGCCACATTCCTTGTGGTACAGCTACCTCCCGATATAGAGCCAGCAGTATGACGATGTCTTTGGCATGCCCTGGAAATTCACGTAAAGCCTGTAAACAACAACACATAAAGAAGTAAGTAGTGAATTCACTTCCTGCGGGAAATCTCAATTATGGTAATACACATGTATTCTTTCAATGACTTTCAATGACATCATTTCAGAGCTAACGAGATAGAACACAACAGAAAACATGCCAAAGACAACAACAGCAGCAGCAACAACAACAACAGCCAACCGTTTATTTGCCACAAAACATAAAATAAACAAACCATGAAAAAATAATTTAAAACTCATTAATAATTCATGAGCCTAACAGCCTTTTCAAAACACCGATAAAGCGTCATGTGCATGAGCTTTATATCCGATAAAACACTCCTCGTTAGTATTCTTTATATAAAGAATACTGATAAGGCATAGCTTGTTTTTCTTGTATGCTGATATCTTTCCCTCACAATTTGAACCTTTGTTCGGACTCCCAAGACACACGCTTTCTTAGGAATGTTTTTGAAGCCGTTCAAATAACTCGCAGCACGTGTTTTATCGGGTCTAAAACCACTCGGCTGCACCTCGTGGTTTTAAACCTGATAAAACACTTCTGCTCATTTTTTAAACATTACTTAATTAGGCCAAAACACCACTGAGAATGATTAGACCAGACAAAGATTACATAAACAGATGTCATAGGTTCAATTTCTGCCCTACTCGGGCTGGTAATCGAGCCTACAGGTGTTATTGCGATTGTAATAATGAAGCTAACTCGTCATTTCAAGAAAGCAAGGAGGGATGTATTACCTCTAATGACGCGATGAGTTCATCTGTGCTGCCACTTAAGATTGCCCTTGCTAAAGAATCTCTTACTTCCCGATATAGAACTCCATACACTAAGAACCTGTCTAGAGTCATCCCATCATCCTGTTAAAAACAGGAAACAACTCGTTCAATTATTAGAATTCGTATAAAATTGGCTGGTGTGATTCAGTCAATGGTATACTTAGTAGTTGTTTCTTCGTCACTGAGTCCACTCTCTATCTATTAACTCATTGAATTTAACACAAATACTCTTTCAAGAAGTTGGTCAAATGGTAATAACGTCCAAAATTTGCCTTGCAGAGTAACCTATTAGCCAGAAAAAAACTGGAAAATTAAACTAAAAACTAAAAATTACTTTCCCACGGCAATCGACAGATTTTTATGTTTAAATGTCCAGTGGGTCCTGACCAGGAAGTTTTAAATTATGATGTAACAGACACTCTGAAACAAGTAACTCGCCTCTCTTCGTTGGAATTCAGCGGGAACAATCCATGAAAGCTCTTCGTTTTGAGAAATTGTGGGAATTGAGTGTCCCCCGTAACGTTTGACTAGCTGTTTCAGAAGATACAAAGCGGGCGACCTGGAGTGACCGGCAGTGCACAGTGCCCTAACATTAGTGAAGAGCAAATCCAGGGCATTGCGCGTTCTAGGCTTGCTCCACTGTTCGTCATCACTAACACAGCTCATGTACAGGTACTCAGCAGTCACGCCTAGAATATAGCGCGCCTTTGCTAGCGCTTCCAGCGAATCCACTTGCAGTTCATCGAAACTTGTGAAGTCTTTATTTAGGATCTCAAGGGCGTCTTGGCATAACTTGGTTATTATGCCAATGTTAACAGGGAAGTCGAGGTTAGCGTTCTTGGAAAGTGAACTGATCCACGAATTCTACAAGCAAAGGGAACACATTTATGTGGTGCTACGTAGTACCAATACACCCGACCTAACAGCAGTGTTAATTATTGTCTACATCACCTATTAAATCCCCGATCATACATACCGGAATGCTTCACCACCATGATGTTACGATGTACCCGATGACTGAAAACGCAAGGGGCGACCCGGGAACAGCAAATGGCTATTTTTCCCAATGCAGATATTTATTACTTATTCAAAAACTCATTAATAATTCATGAGCCTAACAGCCAATCAAAACACTGAGAAAGCATCACATGCATGAGCTTTATATCCGATAAAACACTTCTGGTCGTATTTTAAACATTACTTAACTGCCTGTCCTAATGTAAACATGACCTCTAACGTACCTCCATACACTGCACAGCCAGCAAACACACATTCAGAATATGAGGCACCTCTGATGACAGACCCTGAACTCTGGTAAGGTAACGCTTGAGGTGTCTCTTGGCTCCTGCGTCACTGAATAGAAATTAATTGAAGACAATTACGTACATTACAAACGTAGCACTTTCAATCTGTTCCTAAAACAGTAGGCAGCCACGAACTTGTCTCGTTCAGTTGTCATTAGAACAGGGGGATGGTGGCAAAGGGAGACAGAATTTAAAATGGTTCAAATCGATAAACAGAAAAGGTTCAGATATCAAATGATTACTTTGGCAAGAGGCGAGAGGCGGGAGGCGGGAGGCGGGAGGCGGGAGGCGGGAGGCGGGAGGCGAGAGGCGAGAGGCGAGAGGCGAGAGGCGGGAGGCGAGAGGCAGGAGGCAAGAGGCAAGAGGCAAGAGGCAAAAAGCACAGTGGCCAATGGTTAGTGCGCTGATATAAAGATGAAGCTGAAGCTCTTGCCAGAGCCATCGAGTTGTCGTCTTTGCGTAAAACTCTTTTCTTTTGTACGTCCTCTATCCACCTTGATGTATAGAAGAAGTAGTAGAGTAGGATGTATTACTAGGTAGTGTTCCGTTTATGAGTTCTTTGATGACTAAGCTGTCCGATTATTGAACGGCAGATTCGCAGAAAGATGGCGCATTTGAACTCTGTAGAGATTGGAGCTGTGCTGGCAACCTGTTGCCCCTCTTTTCTTGGTAACCGGAGTCTCCCACGGTGTACTTTCCTCTGTTGCTCACTGGGAACCAGAACATTTAATGCTGGGGAGGGGCGGGGTAGAGAGGGAACCACATGAAGGACTGGTAGCCCATCAAGGGGGAACAGAAATACTCTTCATATGCTACTCCACGATAGAATGCTTTAGCTCCACACAGACGTTACTTTTTCTTCTCTAAGCAAATTATCATCAGTTCACAAATTTGTTTACATTGATTGTGTCAAGAAGATTAAACTAACACTACACTTGAAATACTGTTTAATGTAAGTCTACTGCAGTCAGACATACAAACCAAAGTAGGCTTACTTGGAGTTAATGAGTTGCTGCAAGAGAAATGATCTCACTACAGGACTGCTGTCCATTCCGAAATCAGGGAATGGCGAAAATTCTTTTGTTTCACAAGTAGACTGCGATCCTGTAACAAACCGCATGAGCATTTCAAACACATCCGGATCCAACTCACGCACGTCTTCCCCAAAGCAAAACACTGACACAATATCCATGAAGAAAGAGTTGCAACGTTGAAGGAATTTCTCATGATCTTCAGGCTTGTCTCTGCAGACAAAGCCAATGATTACGTCATTAAAAGGTTAATCACGTATAAGTTATTTATTTTTTATCCAACATAGACCTGCACAAAAAACATAGTTGAGTTTGTGGTAGAATTTTATGGAAAAAGCAAGCAAACAATTGTTTCTCGCTGCTAACCTACCCATGGATAAACATAAAAAAGTTCTTCAAAGCTTTATATCTCCATCATTTATAAATCATCAACTTACGCCTGCGATCTTGGAATCGAATCCTCGCTGCATCTCACCAAAAACCGTTCAACAATAATGAGCGAGTCTATCTTTGAAAAGTCTGTCCAGTCACCTAGGGCCTGTAAAAATGCACATAGGAGTTTAAAACACATCACAGAAACACGCTAGGTTTTTTACTTGGCTTTAATGCTTGCTTTCCAGTTCGTACCTTCCAAAGTGTTAAAGTGTTCTGCAAATCTTGGGGATACAGTTCATCCTGGTATGGATACACGTACTCAATAAACATTCTCACTGCATTTAGACGCTGCCACATGTATCTAAAAATGGAAAGGTTAGTAAATTAAAATCAAGGACCAATTAAACCATCAGTGACCTTTAAAAATTAGGTGTACTTTACATCTACCTAGTTTATTAACGTAAACGTCTCCATAGTTGATCAACGAGATCGTGTAAAATATTTGTATTTTGCCACTCTGAGTCCTTGGGTTCATTATCTTTTAGCAAGGATTTTGTTCAAAGAGGGGTATTCGACCCAAGGGTATTCTTATTCGTGGCTTTAAAAATTCGAAAAATACATCATTCTTTATGATAAACTGATGATGATGATGTTTGCAATCACATAACATGATTACTATCGTGGTAAATAACATCATTACTTGAGAACAATATCCATTCATAATTCTTAATTTGTTAACTAAAGTCTACTTTGAACTTCAAAACATCATAATAACAGTTTAGCAAAACCCAGTATCCGATCTAGCAGACAATGAAAAAATTAATTCTTGTTCAGAAACTTCACGGCGAAGCTGTTGCTAACATAAGATAACAGTCCGCGGACAAATATCCTAGCATATTTTCGCGCCAAATGGGGGCTATTGTTTATATATTGTTTATATATAATTATTTATCTAGATATTTTTAGGCTATAATAATGTTGTAGACATTGTGACTGAAAAGCCCAGTTTGGGAGTTACAATAAACGTTTGTGTGCATGTATGCATGTATATATCGACCAGCTTCTATTGACATCACATATATGAAGTCATACTTGCACTGTGTAATGATTGACTCAGTTTTTTCTCCAAAGCGTGCCTCGCCCCCTGTAGAGCTCTTGCTGGTCATTTCTTCTACGGGTATTTTCACTGACAAAACTAAGTCACACCATGCCTGTCTTCGTGACATGTCCTTAACATCTTCTTCACTAGGCTCCATACGCTCCAAGCTCATTTGTAAGGCTATAGCATCAATAGTCTGTGTAAAGAATGAAGTTCCTCTTCTAACCTTATTTATGACATAGATAATTGGTCGATAGAGTGGTTTTCACTCGAAAAGTAATTGGCCTTTGCTTTGGTTTTGCATTACAATGCTAAGCGACTGGCTTAAAAAGACTGGCGCCATTATGTCATAGGGAGTTTTCGTATTCTCGAAATTGAACTGGAATTAGCTTGCAATAAAAGCTACTGCGGGGAAATATCATTCAAATAAAAAAGATGAATGTTATTTCCATTTGAAAAAACTCCTCGCAACAGCCTCAGTTGCATGCTACAATAAGCGACGAAAAAAGTTGAGACACCTCAAGAAAATGATTCATTTCGATGTTTAACCTCTTTTTCTATTTTATCTGCATCTAGCGTTAGTTCTCTGATACCCCGGCCTCCTAATTCAATGTTTTTTTAGGCAATGTGGTCAGTGCAGTCTTAGAAATACAAATATCCACATTGTTCGGGGGAAAGGGGGATATGTTTTCAGACGGGTCTTTTTGTCGCTCATTGCAGTTCTAATCAAATACCGAGTATGGTCTACTGATTGTAACTCGCGCGCTTAGACATATTTTCCCGGCCTTGCGTCGTAAATTATATTTGTTTTAGGGTTTGAATGGTTCACTGGTTCGTCTGACTTTGATTTTGGCTTTACGAAAACTCAATTCAGTTTTAGTTGGAAACTGCTCTAATTTCTTTTTAGGTAGCAATTTAAGTTGAATGTACAATGTAGCCTTGAAAGCGACGTGTAAAGATGCATTTGGCTGATGTTGCAGTTGACTGGTAATTCCAAATGTTTGGGCTTTATTCATGATCGCGAATGGCTTCTCTTCGCCGGTATAGTTGAAATTCCATCATCACTCGTCGAGCTTAATTAAATGTTGCTACCTTTAGCAACATCGGATGTTGAAAAGTCAACCTATGACATAGTCTAAGCTCTTGTTTAATAGTGGCGGCTGACGTACAACTCACCATTTCGTTTTCATCCCACGGGAATGTCTTTAGTAGGTCTTGTACAATACCGGATTTGGTTTGCAGTAAGAGTGATAAACAGTTTAGTCGCCGCTGAATGCGGGAATGTGTCACATGAACCAGTGCCAAATCCATAACGAAGTTCTCGCCTGGTGACTGGGCTGAGTGATGAATCTCTTTTGCAGCGGCTGTAATCGCTCTTTGAACGACCTATATGACGGCAAGGATTATATGACTGTTACTTTGACGATACAAAAATATACCTTTTTTGCTTCTTTATACGAGTGATTTCACAAAATACTGCTACTATAGCATACTACATACCGATACATACCACATGCATACTACAGCTGCAATTGGGGTTCGCCTTTTCATTTATCGAGGACGAAATAGCGGGATGATAAAATGAGATAATGTAATTATCAGAATGCATTTAAATTCAGCCATTACCTCAACCTCCTCCTCAGAACGAGGTTTGTAAACCATATGTGTATAGTCGTACAAATAGCAAGTTGCCACCGTCTTTTCTCCTCCCTCAGTAATCGCTTCTGAAATGACTGAATTGATTCTTGAACCGTTCAGCAAAGTCCGTAAACATTCTGTAACGTTTTCATGGGAATTGGCTAAGGAAAATGTAAAAAAAACCCCACTATTTAGAAAGTTGAAATATTTACTCCGTATAAAGACTTTAGACCATGTAATTTTCTTACTTTCATTTTGTATCTTCTTAAAAGAATCCCTTATCTCCAACTACTGACTGGCTCATTGATGTACTTCATTTTCCATTTTGTGCGTGTGCACATCCCTTGTCTATTGTTATTTGTGCGTGCGAGTGTGTGCGTGAACAGTTGTCCATTCTTCTATGTTTAGAAAGGGTATATCCAAAATTCTTTCCGCTTGGCCCAGCCACTTAGCTCGATTAGCTTAGCTATTTCTAAGTGGCTGTGCCCCTTTTCTTTTGTAAATTTTTTTCTTTCTTGTATTAAGTCTACTATGTAATTTCTGGGCACGAATAAAGATTGTTGTTGTTGTTGTTGTTGTTGTAGGTTTGAACCAGAAGTATAGCGCTTAACAGACCTTAGGTACATTAAATAGGTACATATTTTGCTATATACTTGCATTCCGTGACTTGCACAGTACATTCTCTAAAGATGACCGCAGATGGCAGTCAAAAATTCAGTTTTAACGATTTCAGATACGTTTAAACTCCTACTTTAGAATCTTAATCATGAGCACATATCTCTCCAACAGTTTTATTCAGCAAAGTGTCAAGATATAATTGGCACAAAAATTAAACTAACCTGCGATACTTCTGGCCTCTCGATGCAGTTCGTCAATGCGCTCTTTGAGTAGCCATGAAAAGGGAAACTTGCTTTGAAAGGCATGCAAACCATATCCCGAATTTGGGACCGGAACCTTGCTGCGGACTACAGAGATATCCCCTTCTTGAGACATAAAGGACTCGAAACTAAGCTCGCTAAGGAAACGGTCTCCAAAAATTTTCAACCACAGGTTAAACACCCAAGTGTTTCCACCAGCAGCCAGTTCAAGATTTCCATCGCGATCAACGTATGCTATGACTTCCGCCAGGATGGGAGCCACAACAGACTGGAAACGGCGCCACAGTGCTTTCTTGAACGTTCCAGTTTCGTTCACAGTGCGTGACAAGGCTTCCGTCTGAAGCCAGTCATTCCCTTGATTCGGTGTTCGCTGATCTTTTTCTTCTAACAGCTGATGGAGACGCTGTGCTAGTACCAACTCGAAACGGCCCTTACCTTTTTGAAAGTTACGATTAATTAGTGCCCTAGCCAACAAAACAAATTCTGTTGTATAATCATAAATGTACTTTCGGGGACAAAACCGTAACCGAAGATTCTCAATAGTGTCTCCAGTTACCCGCTAGGATAAGTCAGTGACACTGACTCAGTTTACTATACATAGTTGATGTTTTATCATTTATTTGTTATTACTAACATTTAAACCATTAGCAGCCACACACAATATAGATATTTCAAAAACATGTTTGTAGAATCTCACCAGTTTCCTTCTCCAGTAACTTTAGTAGCAGCTCGATTCTTTTTGTTGCTCTTCCGAGAGTAGTTTCATCATCTTCAATTCTGCTCGCTGCCTCCTGTACGCAACTTGACAGAATTTGGCTTACACTTAGATTGTGTTCCGTCTTGTGAAGAGCACTCTCGAAAATGCCACTAACTGAACGGCCGCCCAATGCTTCAATTGCGGGCACCTCTTCAGATGGCGGGCACAACTCGTCGATGTGAACAGACAACCAACCTTCACTTTGCACGCCAACAAAATCAGAACAACTACCTGCCACTCTAGACAGCTGCACAACCATCACGATGTGACTATGGCCAGTGGAATCAGGGTCTAGTTCTTTCTCCATTTCCCGACACTCTTCGATGAGCAGATGACGAGAGCATGCTATGAGGTCTAAGTTTTGGTCCTCGGAATCGCACTGCACAATTAACAGGCTCTCCCTACCTCCAAGCCTTGCCCAAAAGTCTCTCCTATGGTGCAAGAGAATGACCAAATTTCAATTTGCTTGTATTCTTAAATGTTCGATTCATTCAAATTACCTTATTGTAACCTTTCTGCGGTAAATATCTAGGAAATAACTACAGGTGCATTTTTACATGTAATTCGATAATAGGGCAATTGTTACAATTAATTACTGTTACTATGGCAAGTTAAAAACACGTAAATGTATTACCCTATGCAGTTGCAGAATTGTTGTTCAGTTTGGAACTGCTGTAATGAGACGCACTTCACGCAGCCTGTTGGAAGGTCAACAACTTTGGCTATGTCGGGAATGTCTCGGTCAGACAGGAGACGTGAATGAGTTGAAATCTAGGAAAATAAACATAAAGCTAAACTCGAGTGGAAGAAACAACACGAGAGAGTCAAGCTGTAGTAGTTGCTGTAGTAGGAGTAACTGTCAAAGCGTGTCGTTTAAATCATATAGCAATTCACTTGTACACGATGGAAATTTAGTAACACTCTTACCTGGACACGAAGGGCTATTTTAGTGCTGCTTGTGGCAGGCGACTTTACATCGCTCAGAGCTTTATCTAGAAAGTTAGCCAGGCTCGAGTGCTCCTGCTCGCGAAAATAAGTGGTCCATAAACTACTTGCTTGTGACCTCAGGCGGCTCGAGCGAAGACGAGTCACCGAGTCAGGAGTCGCACATTGAAGCAAACGCTCCTGGCAGTGTTTCAGTACCTGAAAGGAAGACGTAACGGAATTGGTTCAGATAGATTTACATGTGTAACATTACTGACATTAGCACAACATTAGTGACAGTGGCACATCGCAGATCATTATGCCCTATTGACATGTATTATCAGTATACCAAAAGACGATGACACCATCGCTTCCACCGCCACTGCCACCACCACCGCAACTACCATTACCAGCACTAGCAGCAGCACCAGCATCAGCACCAGCAACCGAAACAGCAACAGCAGCAACAACAGCACCAACACCATCAGCACCACCATCAGCACCACCATCAGCAGCACCACCAGCAGCACCACCAGTAGCACCACCAGTAGCACCACTAGCAGCACCACCATCAGCAGCACCACCAGCAGCACCACCATCAGCAGCACCACCAGCAGCACCACCAGTAGCACCACCAGTAGCACCACTAGCAGCACCACCAGTAGCACCAGCACCAGCACCAGCAGCACCACCAG
>CM042748.1:26672079-26679579 GCA_022496165.2 Catalaphyllia jardinei
TGGCCATTACATCAAACCTTTTTAAGCAACCGTAGCAGGTAAATTGCAAACTAAGATGAATCCTCGTCCCTACAAAATATGGAGCACATGGTAATCTGACTGTAAGTAAGTTTGTACTAAACTTAGATAAAAAAGTTTGGAATCCCAACAGATGGCAGGAGTCGTCTGATTTCAAGGGCACATACAGCTCCACCTCTTTTGATTGCTGAGGAGAGTGAATTGCAGTTTATATTTTTTATTTTACCTGCTTAAATTTTTTGAAGAGCTCCGATTTTGAGTTTTCTCCTTGCATGTTGTCAGCAACAACAGTCTTGGCCAGAGATTTGGAGCTGCCCGGCTTACCAACCACAAACAGTGGGATCCTGAGCTCAATACACACCACCATCATGAATACGTTTTCAGTAAGGGCGGCATTGCAGGCAATGTTTGGCCCAAGGTCCAGTTGCGACATTAAAGCTTTTTGGCATCTTAAGAAAAATTGCAATTATGTGTTTAAGTTATACAAGTCTCAAAATGTTTAACAAATTTAATGGAAAACATGTTTCGTGGATCTATCGAGTTTTAGTATAATTCTACAAGCGTTCCACCAGGAATAGTGATTGGTTATGCTACTCGCTCTCTATTCTGCGCTTGTTAACAAAATGATGGACGCTTCTTGGCGTTTTCGAAGTGTCTTAAGAGATTTTAAGGACTAGTAATTATCATCATCATCGATCCCTCCCCTCCCCGTGGAGAATGGACTAATAGATTTATACTAAACAATTAGATTTTTGGCTCCCGATTTCTATGCGTGAAGGTTAACTCGGGACCTCTTCAACTATCACACGATAGAAATCTCGAGCTTACTGTGGTAGCACGAGCTGACAGTGCAGTGTGGTAGCACGAGCTGACAGTCCTCCCAAGCCTTCACGAATGTTTCTTTAACTTGACAGAAACACGGAGCATACGCTTTCTTGCAAGAAATCTAACCCTAAATACATCTTAAATTATTATACATCAGACTCACTATGGAAAATCTGATTCGTCGAGAGCATTCAATCAATTCACAATAGCTTGTGAACTTGACATGATAAATGCAATATCTTCTGTAGATATTGCATTTATCATGTCAAGTTCAACGTCTGCCTGGTTACCAAGCCCCTTGGAGTGTTCTCCTCAGAAACAGAATGGCTGAACGCCTGATGAACGCCTAATGAATGCCTATTGTTTAAAAAATGTATAATAGAACAATTATTGAATTCGTTTTCGCATGATATCATGAATGATCAAAACCTCGTGTCTGTATTATCTGCCTCAGCCTTCGGCTTCGGCAGATAACACGGACATCGGTTTTGATAATTTATGATATCATGCTCAACCTCATCCAATGATTGTTTAATATCACCTACATATGAGAAAATATAGGAAGTACCAAGGCATGGTCTAAATGCTATCAAGACTGATATCTTAGGAAAGGTTGGCATTAACAGGAAAATATTCAGAAATTATTTAAATAAGAAACGTCCAGTAGAATAATTGATTTTTTCACGCTGTGGCTACAGAAACCTCGTTGATAATCTATTTTATATTCCATCTCCCCGGCCGTTAAGAAATGTCTCACTCAGTTTGAACGCAGGGTGTAAGAGTACTAGGTATCCCTTGAGTAGCCACCCATGGCTACTTGCAGACAATCGGATTACAGCATGATATTGGTATCAGAGACCTTAAGCAAACCACGGCAGTAACGGAAACGAGAACGCCGCCAAGCAAAAGGTTTAATGAGCAAAACAATGACTGTGCACATGCGTCATATAAATCTGTGCACACTTCTTTGCTGTCCTCTGCAAAACAACACCGTGACATGACTAAGCTCTGCGTGTTTTGGAGAACGTAAACGGCAGCGGCTATAATTTTTCGTAGTTTCATTTAGAATTCATCACTGGCATTACACATTTAGCTTGGGTAAGCTGTGAGAGAGACAGGTGCACTGAACAAATCTATACAGCTGCCAATTTCGGAGATAAAATATAAAACTATTTTTTACTGGACGTCGTCCCTGGCGTCGCCGTCGTCACTGCATGCTTAAGGTCCCTATTAACTTCAAAGACGTACATGCTTGGAAATGAACATCATTAACAAAGTAATGAACTGACCGAGAGATCTCCTTTTCAATCCTTTCTGCACCACCAGGAAGTCTGCATGGACTATTGAACGCTTTTGCCACTGTCTCGCGGTATTCATCCCTGTCTGTTAATCGCGCTTGGTAACAAACCCCAAGAGCCTGAATTAATGACCAAGTGATTGGGTCAATGTCGTCGCTCAGATTTTCCTAAAAGCGTGACACAAGAGTTACTGTAATGATACCAAAAAAGGGTTTTAATGCTGTCAATACACACAAGCATTGAAATAAAAAAAACAGCAATAATATGGCCAGTTTAGACTTTGACTACATAATCGAAACCAGGCTCCTTACGACCACTCTCGTGAGTAATAATATAGCCTAATAGTTTTCGTCTTTAAATAAAGTAATGTGTGTATAGCTATTACCGTTTAATATTAAAAATACGTAAATATCTAGATTTTAAGATTGAGTTCTTCCCTGATACTGAAGTAGAAAGCTTTGTTAAGTGTTCTCTCTTGTAATGAGAGCTCATTCATGGGCTCAATCAGAGCTCTTGGTAACGAGAGCTTATTCATTGTAGCGATCAGCTCTAGCTACGATCACTTTTTTGTAACTACCGAGGTGGTCGTTAACTACATAACAACAGTTATTTTTACTATTCTAGGTATTTGTAGAGAAAAGAGCAACATCATGGCGCAGAATGGCTTTTGTTTTAAGGACATATACTTACTTGCTAGCATAAATTAATTTTGTCTCACTAGAGCTCCCACGTGAATTCTCGATGAACTCTAATTGGTTGCCGTTTATCGCTTACAAATGTAAATTTAACTATAGTTTCTTGCAGTTGCCAATACCCGGAGGACTGAACCTTCCATCAACTGTACAAGCAGTGAACAGACAATACAGTTCCGAGCAATCCCGAAGCTTTACTTGTTATGATCATATGGCGGATCACTTGGTGGTTAACCCTATAGCTGTATGTCGTTGGCGCCCAGCAGCTGCGCTAAATCTTGATTGAATGCCGGTAGTCCTTTTAGAACTAATGTTATCAGCGGTTTCAACAAAATTGTAAGCCTTCTGGGGCCTGCGGGAACCAATTTTGTCCTCTTACCAGAAGCGCGTAGTTTTACTTGTTTACGAATTTTACACATAATTTCTGTGTTTGTTCCATTCTTTGTTTCATTTTGTTTTATCCAGAACTGATCAATCATTCGCGCGATACTCGCAGTTAAATGCGCTCGCGAACCGAAGACTCAAGTGCGCTATCCTGCTCACGTTTGGAGGTTGCTGAAGATCGTAATTACTTAGTAATAGCTCGCACATCAAACATGAATCAGCATGATAGCTAGCTTAAAGTATTTCATCAGCGACAGTTGTTCAGGCGACTTTAGCGACTCTTACGCATAATCATAAATTATGGCGGCAATTTTAGAAGCTTCTATAGTGTCATGCAAAAAGGGACCGACTTATCATTGTTTCCTTTCATGCGGTTAATTTGACCGCGTAGTTCAGTAAAGGCTTATTTATTTAAACGTCTATTCGTAAAAAAGAGAGGTTTTACCTGAGAAGCGGCACCGAATATTTCTTCAGCGAGCAGTAAACCAGGTTCTTCAGGCGGTATTGTTTCCCCAGGGTCAGGAAAAGGAACTCTTGGACAAAAGGCTCCAAGTTGAGTTAGTCCTTCTTTTTCTAGAGTGGGAGGCTCTTCTTTGAACGAGGATCGTGCCTCTTTACTGGGAAATCGTGCTTTTCTAATGATGTGTCGCTTTCGTTTCACAGTGGATCGTTCTTCTTTAAGAACTGATAGCACGTTTTCGAGAGCGGATCGCTCCTCCTTGATAGTGGGTTGTTCTTCTTTGAGAGGAGATTGTGTCTTTTTGAGAGTTGATCGCCCCTCTTTAATAGGGAGTCGTTCTCTTCTGACAGCAGGTCGTTGTTTGGGAAAAAGTCTTACTTCTTCTTCTTCGGGTAGTTCCTTTTTGGGAGAGCGACGTTCTTCTGTGAGAGAAACGGGTCGCCAATCTGCGTAAAACGGGCTTTCTTTTTGGGCAGCAGGTGGTTCATGTTCGCGAGAAAACAGCTCGTCTTCGATAATGGGTCGTTCCTGACTGTAACTAGGGCGTTCGTCTTTAAGCTCTTTCCTACTTTTAGTTTCAACACCATCGTTGCCGTCTTTGCCGTCGTCGTCGCCGTCACCGTCATCGTCACCGTCGCTACCTTTATCTTGGAGCAAAGGAGAAAAGTTGTTGAAATTCTCATAAAACCAAACCATGACCTCCATCGCTCGTTTCACGTCTCGTAGACTCACAAAGCTGCATTCATCCTGCAATTAGAATTTAATAAAGTTCTTGAGGTGTTGATAGTATTTTTCGGAAATATGAAACATGCAGATATCATTATTCTTGACTGAAAACGAATCTTTGTTTCTCTGTGTTCATTATTTCTTTTAAAATTCTATTTTTACCAGTAGCCTTACGAAGATGGTGATGATGTCATAATTTTGAAACTGAAACAAAGGGAAGGAGAGATAGCTTAATGTGATTCGTCAGTATGGCATTGCGCATCCCTACTGCGCCATTAGCGCGGGCAAATGACTGCGTGCACGTACATAAGAGATTTCACTCAAGCTAATCTCGACTTCGAAATAAAAGCTCGTTTTCTCTTAAACAAGCACCGTAAATTACCTTTGTATTGCATTAAATTAGTCTATAATTCATTGCTTTTCCACTGAATGAGTAAACAAATTTACGTCAGGTAAAAAAAAAACTGCTGCCAAAAGTGTTTCCATTCCCGTTTACTCTTCACCTGAACCTTACCACCCATAGAAGATGCACGCTAATTAAAAAGACTTTTTGTCAACTCTGATCCAAGGGTGTTTGACGAGTTATGAGTCTTTAAGCGAGCACCGTACCATACGTTTTTTTGTCTCGAATAACTGTATCATTAGGAACAAGCACAAAAAATTGGAAAAAACTCCAATGTCAAGTGTTACCTCTATGGAATCGCCTTATAAGAGTGAAGGAACAGTCCAAAACCGTGTACGGGGGGATAGGAAAGGAAGAGACAGTACACCACGATACGGGCTCTGAAACTTTAAAATTGTCAACTGTTTTGTTTTGTTATATACCGGAATATTAAACATCATTCACTTGTCACCTTTTTTCTTCGCATGAATTGCTGGGAGGCCGCCACAACCGTTGCTATGGCAATCACTAGCCTATCGTCTCCTGGTAGACGACCTCCTTGCACCTGGAACATAATGGGCATGCAGCTTACTAATCGAAAGTGGGAGTTTCTATTTGGGAAACATATCTTGCAATTGATCAACAGAAAATGGTCTGTCTCGCAGTGAGAGAGAATTGAAAAAGGCATCAAAGCATTTTTTTGTATAAAATTTTATTACTTTTATGTAAAAAACTTACAGCATCAGGCGCAGTGGTCTAATGGTTAGTGCGCTGAACGCCAGATCGAGCGGTCCTGGTTCAAGCCCAGACTGGGGTCACTGCGTTGTAATCTCGGTCAAAGCTATCGCCTCTCACCATTCAAGTGTGAATGAAATACATGAATACAGCTACATTTGAGGTTGGGTGTACCCTTGCAATGAACTATATCTAGAATCCCGTTCAGAGGAGATTTAGGGGGGAGGGGGCGAATACTCCTAGTCGCCTCGCCAGTAGGCTAACACTGAATTATAATTATTCGCAACAGGAAAGTCTTATTTTGCACATCAGCATCAAACGCGCTACTTACATATCTCCGCACAATTTGACGGGTGTAGAGTTCCTCCACATTCGGATTTAACTGTCCAAAATCCCACACAAGACTGCGCATACTCTCCGGTAGAGCATGCACACGATAAACAAGGTGACGCAATGGAATTCGACCTTGTGTAGTAGAAATAATAACAAAGATATCAGTCAGTTAGAGTCACTGTAAATATTTTATCGTAGAATTCTACTAGTATACTAATCGGAGTGTTTTATTGACCTGACTAGCTGAACTACATTGTTAGGTTTGCCCCCACAAACCCCCCACAAGCCTTAGATACTAACTACTTAATACTGTACATAGAGAAATAATAATCGCTTTAAGAATGATATTTAGTTAGAATTCTGCAATTAGATTATTCGCTCTGGAATATATCACCTTACGCAACTCTCGAACTCACAATCTAATTGTTAATAACAGCCTCGCATGCAAATCCTACCAAGGCGTTCTTCTGTTTCGTCAGCTCTCACGTGATAGCCCAATCCTGCAGACTCTAATTTCTGTATCATTTCATCTGTGTGTCTGCAACAAAGTTTTGTCATTAAGGCCTTGTGTTGCTTGGCGGCAAAGAAAAAACTTATCATAGTTAACAAAGTGACCAGGGTATTGTGTTTTAGTTACTGCTACTACGACAGTAGCCGGAAAGAGTGCACAAACACAACACTGTAGAGAAACAATTGGTGACTAAACATTGCACTTCAATACTATCTTTCTCTCAGGATATGGGAAATGTACCAAGAGAAATGCGTTCCTGAATCCATTTTTATAAAACGTAGCTTGACTAAAATGACCATTGACATATCACAAGGAATAAATACCCTACTTGCCTTCGATATGGGTTGCAAGCAACAATGAATTTCAAACGGTCGCTCAGAGGACGACCGTTACATCTTCGGTCCACCATGATTTCTTTTATCATTCCCAAGGCTTCACTTGTGTTCGCCTCGTCAAAAAATAGGACAGTGTCGACATTTCTGTTTATCTGCTCGTTTTTAAGGGCCATCATCTCCGCATGTAGGACATTTCTTTCTATGTCTTTGTAAGTGGTGCCACCGTGAATCTTAGACATAAAACAACCAACGTAAACTGTTACAAAAGCCTTATCGGTCGCTAAATATTTAAGTTCAACGCATTCGTGTAAAGACAGAGTTATCACAAAAAACTCTCGGAGATGAAAAAGCTGATTGTCGTTCCTTGGTCAGCATTTTCCCCTTCTTTTGGCATATCACGTGGTTCACCTATACCAGTTTATTTAATAAAATGCAAATATTTCCAATTGTACCTTCATTAACAGCAAATTTTTCAGCTCTAAACCTTCTGTCTGCAGACCACATAAGTAACGAATCAGGCGAGTTTTTCCGCATCCTGTCTCACCCATGATCACAACTGGGATGTTACATCTGAATCTCATGTGGATAGCAAGAATCTTCTTGACATTATCACCCGTCAGCTCGTACGATTCATCGGGATCGAATTCAAATCCCATCCCCATGACAGAACATAGCAGCTGAATTTTTTGAGGTCTGAAATTGAAATGCCACATCAATGAGATTACAGGACAATTGGTCCTTACGTCAGTTTATCAAAATGAAAATCGAATCTCTGACAAACAACCTCTTGATACTGTGATA
>CM042748.1:26682079-26691748 GCA_022496165.2 Catalaphyllia jardinei
GAAATAAGAAAGCGACAAAACGTTTAAGTTTAAAATAAAGAAAGTCTTGACAGAATATACTGTTATCTTCAGTTGGTTGATGTTCAATTACGCGTGGAAAAATGCCGGTGCCGTTTCGATGACGGAATGAAAGGTCGTTTTTAAGTCTGTTTTGCAAATGCATCCTAACAGCAACTGGCAACAAACTGTTATGCTACCTGCTCTCTTCCTTTCTAATAATCCGAGAGTCTCCATTGGAGAAACGCATCTGATTGACGGGAGAAGTTCATGAAATTTGCACATTTCCGTCTTCTTCTCTTGCTCCTAATGAGATGCAACAATCATGAAAACAAAATATTTTAAAGACTGACAAAGTAGCTACGAAAATCTCCGGAAGACATACCCCACAACCATTAGCGAATTCAGATTAGTCATGTAAATAGAACATATATACACATAGTAACAAACCTTCCGAAGCGGATCTGTAATTTCGAGAATATACAGATCATAGGGGTTCCTTCTCCAAACGCAACCACGATCATCTGTAATCTCGCACAGGATGAGCAAGTTAAACAGCAATGTTTCAAGTTCTGGGGTCACCTAACAATTCATTTTGAGAGATACGTATATATTAATGCATTTTGCTTACTTGTTTACGTTCGTCTGTTTAGATAGTTTTTCTCTGTCTGCCTATCTGTCTGTCCTTCTGTCTGTCTGTCTGTCGGTCCTTCTGTCTGTCCGTCTGTCTGCCTGTCCTTCGGTCTGTCTGTCCGTCCGTCCTTTTGTGTGTCTGTCTGTCCATCTGCCTGCCTTTTTGTTAAGTCCGCGTTATACATGTACGTTGATTAGTCTATCAGCCAATTAGAGTGGAACTGCACTTTACAGACATTCGTTTAACAAGGAAATCAGCTTATTACAGACTGGTGTTCCTTAAATTTTCAGTGTGGGTGAATCGTGTTTCCGAAATGCTTTCTTTCAAAGCCGGATGATACGGAGAATTTTGCGTATCTCTTTTGTGAGCGCATTACCTGGGATCCACTAACCGGGTTTTACTGTCAGTATTACATTGCGACCACTCCCCACAACAAAAAGGCCACTGGAAAAATATTTCGATGAAAAAGTTAATCTTGGATTCAGTGAATTTATCTTTGTAAAAAGCTGCACACCTTAAAACGAGTAATTCTGTGACCAAATAAACAGATTTGCATAATGCAACAGTACTGCATCGGCATTCTTATATATCAACCTTGAATACTACCAATTGCTTAATTACTTTTTTATTGATTATTTTAATTGTTTCAACGTTTTCAAAAGTTAAAAAACTTTATTCGGAGTTTTATTTGTAGTAGTCGCCTGCGGCGTGGTTGTACTGTGACAAACGTCTTACCGTAGCGGGTCGGTCCATGTGGAAAATCCTTGCCAAAGGTATATCTGAATGTAACGCATGCGGGAGAAAAAAGCCAACAACATCTGCAATACGTGCGCCTTTATCGTGAAAAGGTATCGTCACACATAGTGGAGGTGGTTCTTCACCTTGATCTTTCATCGTATCCGTGATGAACCGATTGTTCTGTAAGTTTGACACCTGTTCTGCTAGCCTTTGAACAACTAAACTCTTTCCGACCCCAGGGTGATCAGAGGTTACTACAAGTACATTTAAGCTGAAAAAAAAAAACACATTTCAACTATTTGCTTTCCAGTGAACAACTGCAATTTTCTCTTAGAAAAGTTATACATTTACGTGGAGAGCTGAGGGCATTTCTGTAAGACATGATCGGTAATTTTATAAAAGACCTACTTTTCTGCTCGACCAACTTCTGCAGCTGCGCTCCAAATCACATGCTGTTCACAGTACAAACCAGGCCTCGGATGTGGTGCTTTGAACTGCTTCTCTAGGTAACGTCGCAGCTCGTCTGGCCGAGGATATCTTGGCATGCCGCCTTCCACTTTGTACTCTTCTAAGGAGGTGACTATATGAGCTCGTTCCTCGTTTTCACAGCTACATAGGACAACAAGAGCAAGACCTGGAAACGTCGAACATGAAAAAAATCTTTTAAGAAAAGAGGTCTAATTTTTCCAGTTACACTAAATTAACCAGAATTTTTTCAAAGCTAGGTTCATATGCATTAAATTAACGCGAATTTTTCGAATGGAGATTTCCAATAGTGACTTCCTTTATTTACTGTGATTTTCATAATTCTGCAAACTCGCACTTTAAATTTCTGAACGCCAAACTGCGTTTTGGTTTCGTCAATAAAACCTTCCAAGACAAGTCCACGGATGTTTCGGGGAGACAGAGGAGTATCAAGATCAGTGAACAGACATTTTAAGCTCGATTTCAAACGAAGACGCCCTGTCACATAATGACTTTGAAGACGCCAAAAGAGGAGTCAATAACTAATAGGGTTTTGTAGTGAAGTAAAGGTGCTTTAAAATAACATTCAAATACATTAAATTAACGCGAATTTTGTAAAATCACGTCAACAAAGTGCATTGTTAGTTTCCTATATAAGGTAAGTTAGCTTTATTTTAGTTGAGACCTTAAAGGTATTAAGTCAATGTGTTCTGTTCTGTGAGTTGTTTATGTTTTCTTAATTATTGTAAACCTAGCTTATGCTATTTGTAGCGATTTTCAATGAAATGAAAAGGCAACTACCTGAAGCTCTCGCACTCTTGCAGTTTAAACTGACTTTTCACTTTCAGTAAAAAATTGCCGCCGTTTTGAAAAATTGATTTAATCTCATAAAGAAATCGTCTCTTTTTAAAGTTAAAACATCAAATTCCTCTTTCAAAGATCACAATAATTACAAACTATAGAATTAAGTCGTGAAAGGGGTAAAAAGTAATATTAAATAAGCGCTTCAGGTTCACATTTTTAAAATACATCATAACACGCAAAAAATGGATTTTTTTTCTGGTAGCTCCATATCCATATCCATTTACCTCACAAATATGCATTTTTCTTCACTTTTTCATGATCTTAGCCAAAAGCGCACATTTTTTCACATAACCGCCTGATCCAATATCCCCGCTAAAATTGAAAAACTGCTCTTGGTGGAATTGACGAATCTAGTTGGAAAGCTTGTGACGAGTTTACGTGTTTGATTCTCGCTTGGCTAAAGCAGACCAAAAATTAAACTTCTAAATACTAACAAAATATTACCCAGGGCAAAATAATCATAGAATTATTTATATCTTTGCACTCTGTCTACGAAAATTCATATTTGAGTTTAGAAAAAAGAACCTACGTTCATTGTAGCCATAATCTTGCATCAGTGTGTGCAAACAGTCTACCACCTTTTGGCTGACGTCATAGTCCAGTAGATCGGCATTGACCAAACAGTACAAGTTCTCTCCATTGTCAGAAAGGGCGCGACGCCAAAACAGCTCCACCTAAGAGGCAAAAAGCTGGTACATTAATTCGTTGAAAATAAAAACTTTTGTTGCACAGTTGTTTCCAGTTACAGGAAGCTAATGTGAATAGTGTACTGGTCGGAGGTACACTGCAGAAAATCGTGTTCTGTTTAACAGGACTATAGTGCATTCCACACATAATTCAGGAGTGAACAAAGACGGTATGACATCGGACAAGGTCAAATATAGGGAAGAAAGATATGAGCTGATATAATTTCGCTGTTGATCTACGCTTTTGCGGAAATCAGGGGAATAAAATGAAGAAGCTAAGCTCACTGTTCGTCTCAGTCCAGAAAGTACTTAATCGGTTTGACCTATCTGAAGGACCCAACGACCCATGAAGTATTAACTGATCCTAATCGTATATTTTTGACAAGTTCGACTTTTAATACCTCCTCCGATGTAGTGTCCGAAGAGCAAATGAGGACTTCGTCGCTATTTGGCAAACCCTGAGCATTTTCGTCCTTGTAAAGTCCAAGCACAGCAGCAAAAATATATTCTGCAAAAAATACCAAGAAAGTTTACCTACACACTTAACAGTCACAAATTTTTGAACTTCCTTGTGTCTCGGTTTTCCAACAAACAAATTCTCAAGGCATTTAACGTAGTTCTACGGATACGTAATATTCTACAGTAACCATGCATGATATTCTTACAATGATAAGCAAACGACATCGCAAAACGCCACTCACCTTTGCGTGCCAATATAAGATTTGGCTTTCCTCTTTTCAAAAAGCTTGGGAACGTTCTCCTTACAGCCCTTTCTCCTGTGTCAAAAACGCTAATTTTAACCTTTGATAGATCAGTTCGAGTGAAGTATTTTTAAAACATTCTCTTAGCGTGCCATACTAACCTAAGAAGACAAATCCAATTTAACTTAGTGTTCATTATCTGCAATTGAAATCCAATGGCACCCTTTCACCTCTGCACATGTGAGTGTCTCTAGGAATCACACTTCGTAAACAGTACAGATGCTGCTAGAGTATTCCGGTTTATTTAAATTTAAGACAAGTGCCTAGATATTACATCAGAAGGGAGTTTAACAAAAATATGTTGGACGTTACCCTATTGTATCTAGGACGTTCGATTTTGTCTGACAGTGCATGCGGCTTAGCCTCCACTTTCAGTGTAAATTCCAATGTGGAACTTTCAATATAGATGAACCGAATCTTGATGACAATAGAAAGCAAGGACAAGCATGTATATAATTAAAAGCAAGTAAATACCATTGCTAGCCAGACGACAAAGGAATACACCGATTTCATCCAAGCTTAAATAGGTGCCCCCTTTTGTTTCGTCTAGCATTATGTGCTCAGTGCTTGAATCCAATGTTACGTCCACACTGTCCTCTGTTAAACTAAAACAAATACACACACTGTTAGACTCAAAATCATGTCAAATGTCGGTCCTGACCTGACTTCTTTCTGCAAGGAGAAGACATTTCCCTGTAGATGCCATTTAAATTAGTTTTAAGGTTTGCTTTTGTTGCAATGGCTGATTCAGTACCTCCAGAGTCTTCACCGGCTCTGAAGGTAGCTCAAGATCTTTGATCGCAATTTCAATAACCCAACAACCGTACTTGACAAGATTTCTCTCATTCATACGACAATGAATTTGTGCCAAAACCACTAACCTAAGATGTTTTAGTTACCGAGTAACGGGTTACCTTTCATGGATATCATCCGAATGTTGGGAAAACTGAGATGACTCTAGATCTGATTCGGCATCCTGGCTGACAACGCCACTAAATCTGGGATCATCCGAAGCCTTGTTGTAATTTTTATCAATGAGATTGCTGTTGCCGTTGTTTTGAACACACCAAACAACTAGCTCAGCATCACTGCATTCTAAATTTTCGAATAGAGCTGCCACGGCAAGACGGTCTGGCTCGGAGTAATCTAGTGTTTCCAGATTATTGAGAAGCTGTTTGTATTTTTCTACAACCTGTTGCTCCACAGTACGTTGGTCCTCTCTCTCTCGAATACACGACGGCACTTGCTCACTTGCATTCCTCGAAGCAGCGACATCGCTGTAGATATCATCATGATGAAGGTGTGGTGTGAAGATTCCGGCGCCAAGCAGTGCTGTCTGCAGGCTTGACCTATGAAGGCCCGGAAGAACTTTTTCAAGTAGTACATACACCTGCAAATGGAGAGAATTCATTGTCGCACTGTGTTTTAAACCAGCGAGCTCCTTACGTAGGAAGAGAAGTTGTTGTATTGTGAAATAGTTCAACTCTTGATATTTCATTCTCAAAGAGTTAATGTGCTCTTTACAAGCGCTGAAGTATCTTTCAAATTCTGTGCTTTTTGATTCAATTTCAGCTATGACGTTTCTCCCCATAACGCTTTTGCACTTGTATTCTTGGGTCCAGTCGAGATGAGACACGTCGCCAATCTCACAAAGGTTGACATACGCCTGACCAAGTTGAATGACCCCTTGAAAAAACTGGGAAGAAACGCAAAAAAAAAGAGAGATGCATCAGAGAAGAACTTTTAGTTTGATTCAATTCAGTTTTATTTAAATGGAGAACAACTTTCACCTGGCCAAACTTCTCTACATCATCCTGCCCATGAGAGCGTTTTCCAGAAATGAGAGCCAGTTTACTCTGCAGCTCTTTAAGTTTTTCCAAACTGAATTCTCTTGCCTCGCCCTTTGTGCCACTCGGAGGAAGCAGTAAACTGATGACAGAATCAATACTCTTCTTGTCATATTGCTGAGTTGATGGTACGTTGTCCAATTTGCCAACGAAGTAGACACCCCTTTCGTTGATTGCTTGAGCCAACTTGAGAGAAGACATAGCATGGGCATCCTTGACACCGTTGAGCCACTCAAGATGGCTGCTAATGTCCCTCTACCAAAGTAAAGACCAAATACATGAACATGAAGATGACGATGAATTAGCTAATAGTAAGACAAACGAAAGAATTGAGCGACAGCCTACCTACATCGGAGCTTGAATACCTCTGGCTCAACATGTTCAACAATTTTCGTAAATACTTTCGTGTCAATGCATTTAAGCTCAGTAAGCTTAATGAAGCGGAGAACGAGACGGCAACAATTTCCAATTTCCTTCACCTCTTTACTTAACATGTAACGAAGGCGTTTTCATTCAACATACTAAAATACAATAATTAAGTTTAAAAATAGAAAAGAAAACTAGTATTGAAGCGTAAAGCGAAGGTCATGCACTAGCACACAAAACAAGTGAAAACCACTTAGCCTATTGACGAAAACGAATCCAAAAAAAGATGCTAAGCGAGAGATTTTGGCGACTCCAATCCAGTTGCACTTGAAAGAACTGTACGGGGAATGCTATCTCCACACTTTGGCTCCCAATCCAGTAAGTTACGCTGGCAAAAGGTTCGGAAGATGTTCAATAATTTTTTTTTAAAGTCGTTGTAGCTTGTTCTTTCTGAGTTGCTCGCGTCATCACGCACCGGAAGTCCTTTGAATTTAACTGACCCGAAGTGCGTTTGAGAGAAAAATATATAGCATGAGCCGAGTGCCACATAATAAACTACTTACTAACCTAGCTAGCTCGAGCCGTACTGAGGAATATTGGCCCTCGGTCGTTTTAGTACGGACCGAGCGCAGCGAGATTCATTGTCAACGGTATGCTCCTGCATGTATATGTCGTAACTCTTTCTTAAATGATCTGGAGGATAGGGTAGGGAAAGGAGGGCTGTGTAAAGATAGAAAAAAGGAACTAACATTTTTGTATTAGCAATTCGATTTTTGATAGAGTAAAGGATTGAACTGTCCAGTTTAACTCCCCCGTAAAGAAAGCTACGGTTATGAGGCGATGGTAGTTTCTAATTGTAAAAGAAATATTTTACCAGCTGCACCGGCAAAAGGGCGTTTCCCTTGATCTCTTCCCACACTCTTTCACAAACATCAATCAGTTGACTTAAGCCAGCGGATTTGTCCAGGTCAAATATGAAAGGAGCAAAACCAAGGGCAGTGGTGTGCAAACACGATACACGATCAGTTTCGATGTCACTCTCTCCAGCAGACATCATCGCAAGGTCCACTAGTGTTTTCACTTCTTCCCTGCCTTAAATAAACGAATAAATAGATAAGTAGACACAGCAAACAAGTAAAAGCTAAAAAAAAATATTTACTTTTTTATAGGTAAATGAGTATGCGGGTGACTGTAAGATGATTGGTCAGTCAGTTATCAAGAATGTTGCGGAATTGATGGAGAGGAGTGGATTATGAAATAAGAAATAGTTACCTTTCACTTCCTTTCGGAGCCAGAAGATGTATTCTTTGCAATTAATGACGGTCCTCAGGCACTCAATCATTGGTTGCGGTAGACGTTCAAGGTTTTCTCCGATCTCAAAAACTTCATCGCCGATAGTACCAAGCTGGCGTCGTAGAAATTCATCGTTCAACTTCCAAGAAAACATTTTAAAAAATATAATAAATAAAAACTTTGGTCTACGTTTAGTGAGTAAAATGAATAGATTGCTTTATTTCGATGTCGAAGTGCGCAGCACTTTCTAAATAGACCAGAAACATATTGAAAATTCCAGCTAATGGTACGCTGACCAGGTAGCTAATTACAAAACGTGGAAGAGTTGAATTTGGGATCGAAAGACACAAATCTATCCAGGGGCAGAGAGGCGTATTTGAGCTCTGGACCTTCGGATATCAGAGAGCGCCCTAACCATGATAAATCACGCCGCCTCCACTAAGGGAATTTATGAGAACTATTTCCCTACAATCATCTTTCTCTACTCACATTCAAGCGTATAAAATATAAAATCCATGGTATAGATATTAGGGCTTAAGTTTCTAAAGAAGTCTTACAAGATGTTTTGGTTTTATCAACCGGATTAACACTGTAAATTGGCCACCGTAAAGAGATTCGAAAGCTTAGGTTCGTTAGCAACGTGATAAGGAATTTAAAAATGGATATTTTAAGAAATTATTAAAGAACGACAAAATCCTCTGGTATCAGAAGCGTCAGGTTTTCAAGTATTGTCGAGTATTGTATTTCTAGGGGCAACAGGGTATTAGTTTCTTTTCTCTTATTTCTTATAGATACATAGTAATATATTAAATAAAATGTACCTGACTGCAGAATTCAACTAGCAGGTCAAAGTCTCCTTCAAGATGCATGGCTTTTTGAAATTCCAAGATTGCTGTTGCAGCACCTTTAAACTCTTTCAGCTTGTGATACTGTTCGATCTGAGCAACTCGTTGTCGAACAGAAGTGACGATGTCTTCTTCATCGGAAAAGCAAGCCACGACTACTCCGACTTCAATTTCCAAAGCTTTGGGATCGCTCCTAAACTTGTCGAATCGTTCATCTACTTGTTGAAGACTGATTTCTCCACCAATGATCTTTTCCCACATTCCTCGCCATCTCCGATAAGCAGGTGTCCACAAAAACTCGTGGACTTTGTCTATCGTTAAAGTCCCATTTAAACCAGGATCATCTTTGCAAAATTCTATTGCTTTCGGAATGCACTGTTGCCACATAGCATGAAAAAGACAACTGGGATGGATGAGATGTAGCAGTCGCATCATTATTTTGTTCTTCGTTGAAAGGTCGAAGAACTTTACTGTCGGGGTTTCACTAGTACTGCGTTTATGGCAAATGTCGTGCATTTGGCAAGAGGCTAGGTCTTTTTCCAGCTTTTCTTTGACTCCTTGGAAATCAACATCTACAAAAAAAAATTGCAAGTAGTCGCAAGTAGCCGCAAGTTGAACCTGCGTAGAAACTTGCGTTGGTTGGCCAAACGAACTCACAAGTTTCCTCGCAAGTACACGCAAGTCACCAAATAAAAAAACATTTAAAGTCAGACATATACTGTATTTTATTGGCTAATAGGTTGCGATAACCAAGAATGGACGTCACTCGATTTGCGTTGACTTGGGTTGGGTTGGGGTGCCAAACGGAGAAAACTTTGCGTCGCCTTGCGTGCAACTTTGATCTCAATCAAAGTGAGCGCAAGTAATCGCAAGTTCACACAAGTGCACACAAGTCCTGGCCAAACGGAGTCTCAAGAAGAACCAGGCTTTCAAATTGCGTGTACTTGCGAGTCCTTTAGCCAGGGCTAAGGTTTAAGGAAGCTGCACTCTGCGCGGCGCTTCTTACAAATTTCATATGCACAAAGGTGCGTGCAGCCTACCGGCAATAAAAATGATGGGAAATGTATTCGTAGTGTACACATTGATTTGCAAAGTTTTTAAACATATTTTTTTTCTACTGGAGTACGATCCTACTAACTTGTGACTACATCGTTGGATTTCCAGCTTCTTCAT
>CM042748.1:26694648-26703908 GCA_022496165.2 Catalaphyllia jardinei
GCTTCTTATCTTGGGAGATTTCGTTTCCATCTCCTCCCTCAGGCCAACCGCTTTTCAAAAATAAAGAAAACAGTCTGCCCACACCAGAAGCCTGTCTGTGAGTTAAACGGGATAACTCAATGTGTGAACTTAATGATGCCATGGGTTCCTCCGCTATTCCTACCTAAAACAAAGTTGATTCAAAATGTTTCATATTTCAACTAGTACAAGCTTACCAAGGCCGTACATAGCAGGGGGGGGGGGGGGTGGGGAGGGGGGTTTCAGGGGGGCAGTTGCCCCCGCCAGGAAAACTTTTTTTTTTCTAACATAGTGTTTGATTTTGTTGGGCTGTATATGGGAGATCCCTGTGAAGGTTTGTGGACTTTGCCCCCGCAGACAAAAAATCCTAGGTACGGCCCTGCTTACGATAACCACCAACAGCAGCCTCCACTTCAAAATAACAAACAGTAAATGGAATCGAGAATTCATAATGGCGTATTACCATGGTGAAACATTGAAAGGTACATACACTGTATATGGGGTTTAACCATTATACCGTGGAACCTCCACTAATGGCCACTTTTTCCGTCCCAGTGGGTGGTTCATACATTCACTCTTGTTTTAACGTCTCAACAACGGCAACGGCCACCGCAGTGTATCCCAAACTATCAAAATAACCTCTCCATAGCGGACGTGCGACGAACGGTGTATACAAAACTCCATGTTGCATTGCAAAAGATCATCAAACATGATCCCTACCGTTCTTTGTGTTTGTTTTCGCGTTAGATATTTCTCTGGAACAAAAAGCATTTTTTCAATTAAAAAATGCAGTACCCCCGAAAAAAAACAGGTGTCATATTACACCTCATTCCCAATAATTGACAAACGGCCACTTTTTTCTGTCCCAAACGTGGTCTTGTAAAGAGGTTCGACTTTATAATTCGACTTTATAATTAATACTCACGTTATTCCTCGTTTTTCTTTTAAATAAGCTTAGATAATAGTGGCTTACCTTCAAGAGATGGTCGACAGCCTCAAAAGCGGCAGACTCGAAACACTCGCTAATGTCTTGATGGTAGGCGCTTAGATCCAGTGTGCAAAACAATTCAATTAAATCTTTCTGGTCAACCTGATTTTGAAATAAACTTGTCAGGCGAATATACGAAGTGTTTTCAAACGACACAAGAAATTCGCAATATCAAGGGGTGATTTGGATTTTCGCCATTTCAACAGCCACCGCTTTCCTCTAAACGTTTGCTAGATTATGAGCCTGCGCCTAGCAGCCTATCTATGTGATAAAGTGCGTATTTAAGATACTGCTTACTTAGGGGTTCAAAGGAAATCATAAGTTAAACCTACCTTGTGTATGCGACTTTTAAGGGACTCTTTTATGCTGCATTCCCAAAAATGCTGTAAATCGATGTCTTCAAGTTTAACCGATAGTAAGTGTGACCAAGCCTTTTCAAGAAAACAGAAGTAATGAAAGGCAATTTTGTACTAAATCCGAATAAAAATATTACCCTTCACTTACAAATGTTTAACTTATCCACTCATAACGTTATCCCTACGTCCGTTTTTCTACCCGTCTCACCGTCCCTGCGCCCCTACGTCACTCCTCCCCCTCCCTCCGTCTCCCTCAGTTTCCCTCAGTCTGTCAGTCAAACATTACAGTAGTGTTACCTGAAGTTCCTCATTGCGCCAGTTCGTTGATACAAGGCGTGCGCTCCAACGGAATTGTTTCTCCAGGGAATCGTGTAAAGATTGTAGTGCTACTTGAAAGATTTCGTTGCATGCATTGACTTCACTTGCTGTCTCTTCTGGGGACAAACTGCTTTTTGCGAACAAGAGGCTTTGATCAAGTAGTTTGAAAATGCCAGACACAACTTGGAATCTCTTCCGGATGACTTCAGTTACTGTAAGTAAATAACGCAGAAGGTGCAACGCTGCATTGGCTAGAGATGTCATAACCTCGTACTGGGAGTTAGAGTGCTCCTTGCTAGAGACAAGAAGAATTAAGAATTGAAAGCGTTACAACACTCATTAAGCTCTATCGCCTAGTTGTGATATCTAGTTGTGATATCTCGATGTGCTGTTCTACGTCTTTGCTGAATACGTTTGTATGGCCCGTCAGTGACCGCATACTGTTTGAATAACTCACCTATCAACACCTGCAAAGCTGTCGTTCATTTCTTGTAAACACTGTTCTAGGGACTCCCACTAAACATAAAAGAAAGCAACTATAAATCATAACGATTGGATTGTGCTTATATCGTGCGTCTGTCGAGCTTTACAGGAAAAGCAACCCCACGCGTGCCGCAATGAAATGCATGAACAAACAGAAACATCAAGTATTCCCAACCCCTATTTACCAAGCCTTTTATTTACTAAAAGTCCTGAAAATAACCTTTAGCTCTCCATGAGTATACTAATGGAATTTGACTACAGTCGAAAGACAGTTCCATACCGAGGATTATTTTCTGTAAGGAGTGTTTTAGGAGTTTCGTCCTCTATTCTGGGTTGCTTTTCGAGTGACAAATTGTTTCAGCGGGTGTTACTTTCCGAACTTGTAAAAGTTCAACGAAACCCTAACAAATTGGTGTGTACCGATGATTTCATTGCAAGTGATGAGCGATCCCACGACAGCCTGCGTAGCCGCGTGGAGATTGGTGAGGAGTCGAGTTGAATTCCTTTCCTCGCGGGCCGTGAGAGAAAAAATGGCGGCTCTGCCCCCAAATATCGCTCACTCGCAGATCCCACCAGCTACGCAGGCTGTCCGGCGAATACTAACTTAAAAATTCAAAATATAGACGGTAAACTGATCCCAACGGCGGATATGACCAAAATTAAATAAGACGGAATAAAGGACTAAATTATTTTAAACAAAATTGCCCTATATTTTAATATATTTTTATATTCTAAAATTTCTTCTGATCCAGGTCTGCCAAAGATCCGGCACTCTCATCGGTTTGTTACTGTGGTTATATAGATTTTAATATCAACTTACTTGTTCTGCAAGCAAAACAGAGGTATGATCCGGTCTCTCTTCCACAACTCGAGCCAGTGTCCAACAAACTTCGTGCAGAGGGAACAGCTTTCTTTGCAGTACTTTAGCAATATCCCTTATGGGAAGTGTCAGCAAGAACGTTCTCGTAAACAAAGGATCGACCTCAAACATTGGAGACAGCTGATGAAGAAGATTTACCGGGCTGCTGTTGCTGTAAATGTCAATTAACATAGTAAACCGTAATGATACTATGATCAAATTTGTACCCCTTGACTTTGTAGGTGTATCATATAGAATTTTTAGTTCCTGAGATATGTAAGTTTGAAAAATCTGTTAAATATACAAATGGTTGACTGATGACGTCTATGCTCAACCTACTGGTATAACAAGTATTTAAATTGAGCTATCTTGGCCAATTTGCAGCGCAGACCATTGAAACGTGGTAGGGAAAAAATCATGGGAACGAGTACTGTAGGAAACACATCCACGGCTATAAAATTCTGTTTCCTTGACAACTGATTTTTCCCAGTCCCCACCCTCTTGATTGTAATATGTTAGTGTTTTTCATCTCGAAAATATTAAACGAAACCACGCATATCCGATATGCTGCTTTTCAAGAGTTAGTAGGTAAGACTCGGTTTTAAACAAGCAAAGTTCTTCGAAGTCTTTCAAAGAAGAATGTCCCTATATATATGTCTGGATTTATGAAAATGGTGCTAAAGAACTCGATTTCACCTTAATTTCACTAGTCTTTTAGGCCACCTAAGAGCCAAGTGAAGGGGAAAGAAAAGGAAAGGACGGCAAGAAAAGAAAGATAAACGGGTGTAGGAGGATAAAAAAGACTGACTTTCCTTTTAATTTTTATATCTTCGACTTTGGAGATAGTTTCTGGCGAGAAAAAAACCCCGCTTGGCGCGCGATTTCAATTCTTTAGCACCATTTTCATAAATCCCGACATATAAATATATATATATATATATATTCTAATATATGTAAAATTCGTTAGGTCATTTGAAATATAAGATATAATATATCTTTCATAGCATTTGGCCTATAACACAAGTACCTGGAAAAAGCAGCTTGCCGCCGAACACTCTGGAAGTCCAGGCCTTGCGTTCCCCACCACAAGGTATCTTTTACTGAACTCGGTTCTAAGGTGAGTGTCTCAAAGGGGATCGGCTGAACGGAATTGGACAGGAAATGAAGCAGGGGCATCGCAAACAGCCAGTGAAAGATATCACGGCCAGACTCGATAGCGTACATGCAAAGCCGCAACAAGCTGTCAGCCAACATGCTGGGATATAATAAAATGCATCAAACTTGAAATTAGGGGTTAACTTACTAAAAGAACAATTTCTTGTTATTATAGGCAACAAATTTGTCTGTCAAAAATGTACACATAACTCAATTTTAACTTGCACACATGTCCATGTAGTCCGTCGAACAATCTTTCAATCAATCGATCGATCGAACGATTAATTCAGTATTCATTGTGTCAGTGTGCGAATACAGGGATTAGAAAATGTTGCACAGTCGGTGTCACGGTATGGCTATAATGAAGTAAAAATAGGTTCTGAGTTCTCCCATCAGGCGTCATATCCGTGGGCCAGACCTTCCGCATCCCCGAACCCGCAGACCTTCAGCATACGCAAACGCCGTCCTACTGAGCAACAGGAGACTGAAAAACAATCTTTGCAACATTTTTTAAAAACACTCATTTCAAATATCTTACCGTAAATGCTGTTTCTTAGGAAAGTGGCGAAATAGGGCACCACATTCAGTGCCATCTAAGAGAAGGCACTCCAGTAGCTTCTTTAGCTGATCGTCTCCAAGAAACGTTGTTTGGTGAAGAACGGCAATGGATGCAATTATCATGGAAGTAATCAGTCTTTTAGCTTGAGATTCCTTGTCATCACTGTGAACTTGTAGTATTTGGATATTTCGGTTTAGTTGTGGAAAAAGATATTCACACAGAACCTTTTAGAACCACAACAATAACAAAACTATTAGTCTCTCTGCTTCTCTACATTCTTTTTGATTTGCGGTAACAGTGATAGAGGAGATGTTAGATAAAAAAAACCCAGAAAATTCTACTAAAAACTGATTCCATTTAGGACAGTATGACAAACCAAGAAAAAATCATTCTACAGCTCCACGTGTTTAAAGCACTCGATTTCTCACTGTAGAAACCCTCGGATAACGGGTAGCTGGTTCTGGTTCATTATGAAAAGTTGTGTCGGTATTTTGTAAAGTAACGTGCCTCAGTATAGTTGATGCAGTTGTGCTCTATAGGGTCTAGCGGCAGCAAGGGTATTAGAGAACTTAAGCACCACGACGGGAGCCACGACGACGGCATACCGGAAGCAAATTTTCTGTTCCGGTCATGCGCAGAAACTGAATAACTGATTGCAATTTGCCGTCACTTTGTCCTCACGTTGGCGCCGCCATATTCACTGTTTAATTTGACGTAGTGTTGACAACGTCGTAGTTCATAGCAAAGTTTTTAGTCCATTTCTTTGATTTACTGTTTTTTTTTACGACACATAAAGAAGTACCTTTCTGGTGTTCAATATTAGTGTTTTTTGAGGAGAAATTCTACAATGAACATCCCTGAGGCAAAAAAATTCGCTAGCACAGGCCGCTAGTTGGCAAATTTACAGAAAACCCCGAGCTCGAAGAGATCCACTAGGTAAGATCTATTACATTTATATATTCTGTGCTTTAGTTTTCACTTATCCAGTTTAATATGCGGTGTCGGAGATCAGAAGAGCCTCAGCAACAGGACGAAGAGCATTTTTCTCGACTCGAACTTCAGCTTTACACTGTACAGGATCCATGGTTTCAAAGTCAAATTCTTCGTAGTGTTTATACGGGAAGCTAGGGTTCCTTACAGCGTTTTTCGTTAATAATTCTTCATCGTTTATCGTTTCCTCGTCTTAAGCAACCAGCTTAGCTATTGCAAACGACGATTTGTTTTCAAGGTATTTTCGAGGTAGTATCTTTTCTGAAAACTGGCGGGAAGTTGCCGTCGCAATGTTGCTTAACATGCTCAGGCGAGTGGAACGCGACGCCGGTCTCGCCTCAGACTTTATGCGGATGTGCCGTCCCCGTCGCCACCTCTCGTCCTGGTGCTTAGGGTCTCTATTAAATGACGACTGACGGCAAAGGTTTCATCATTTATCAACGAGAGCAAGGGGCTTTCTGAAAGAAATATATAGCTTTAATGTTATCAATTTAAGTACGTGTAACACGTTTTATGTAGTGCACAATCAATTACTTAATTAATCAATTAGTAAGGTGGACAAAACTGTTCTGGATCGACCTTTTACAACAATACAAGAAAGGCTTGCGTTACACCTTGTCCAAATTTGGTCACAAAAGTATGCACTCGATTCATGAGGGAAAAGAGTCACATTTAGAGTGCTGTTTTGCGAAGAAACTCTTTACGTGCTGGAGGAATTTTTTGTTATGATTTTGTCAAGAAAGCACGAGAAAGAGTTACAACTTATTTGGCCTGTAAAAGACGATGTCTTAATTCAGAAACTGAACTTCTTTGAACTCTTTAAACTGTTTTTGCCACTTGATTTTGCCTGTTTTGAAGATGGCTGCCTTGAGCTGTCGCTTTGTAAAAGCCTGAACCTGTCAAGATACTACTGTGTTAAAACGTTGACGGCCAGGAACCTCAGACACTGCCATTTGTCCTTTTAGGGAAGTTTCCAGACCTGCTTCTGGGATCAGGAAGGACAGCTTAAAATAACTTTGTTGAGTTTGCCTTGTGGAGTTTCAGTGGTAGCATCACAACTTTAATCTTTCATTCTCTAAACCGCTGGTGTATCACAGGACTATAGTGCTGCTTAGATGGATTATCACTCTTTCCTCACGCCATGTAGTCGAATCCCAAACACGTAACGATGTTCTTCGCACAGCACTGGTCTAACGCTACGATGTCTACGTAAACCATATTTTTTAATCAAAAATCGCACAATTTTCCGCATTTTTGCGAATCAGTCCGCAAATTTAGATACGCTGTAACCAAAGTCTGCGTGATCTATATGAAAATGCCTTTCCATTTGTGGAATTTAGTAAGGTTTAAGACAATCAAAAAATTACTTGCATTGCTTTGCTGGTTTTGATATTTGTCGTAAAACATCGAGCTAGAACAGTTTTGTCCGGCGAATAAACAAACATTAATGTTTACAGCTTAGTGCGTTAGTTACTTAGTGCAGTAGCGGATGACAGCCCCCAAATCCATCACAATAGTGCACTCTGAACTAAAAATACGTTTCCATGTACAAACCTCCATGAAATCGAAACCGTATGTAATACGAGGATAACAAAGACCTCCGTTTTCAATCTCAGCTTTTGAGACGCAGTGTACCACACTGTTGATTTCACTCAGAGCGTCATGTGCGTTCATCCCTCCCTGTTTCAATGTAATTTCCTCCCATTCTGGAAGCATGGCTATCATAGCCATTCTCCGGCCTTCTGCAGGATCGTTTCTCCAGTGAGGAAAGATGCTGCGAATGGAATCCCACAACCCAGGCTGACTGAAGATTGCATCGTCATATTGATGCCACGTGCCTAAAAACATGTTAGAGAAAAATTATTAATTGAACTAATTAATCGACCGTTGTAGCGGTTTTCATTTGAGTTTCAAAAGTAATCAGGCAATTACTTTGGTTTTGGTTTTTACTTCGGTTTGAGATTGGCTGAGTAGTCTAATTGGTTGGTAACCGGTTTGGTATTTCAATTGAAAACTGCTCTAATCAATCAATCAATCAATCAAAAGGTAAATTGATCCGTTAATAACCCCGCCGATCAGTCAGTCAGACGGCAGCCATCCGTCCGTTTTTCAGCCATCCAGTCAATCCCTCCGGCCTTATGACATCAGCAGTGAGTCAGTGAGTCTCAGTGAGTCTTAGTATGTCCGTGATTCAGGCAAGCAAACAAAAAAACAAGCGAAGAAGCAAAAACTGCTGTTCAGCCATTTATTTACAACAGATCAAGTTGAATGGAAGGTATACATGCAAATTTATATATTTTTAAAAAATAAATCGACATAATTTACCCCTTCGCCTGAAAACTAGGATTGGCAGTGGGTTTAAATCTCTCTTTAATAGTCGCGTGCCTCTTGAAAGGTAAGAATAATATAGTTGCATCACTGACCAGTGTCCTTTTTGGTGTAAGTATTAAATCATTTGTAAGTGGTAAAGGTTATATTAGCTACATCTACATATGGGGGTCCTGCAGAGGGGGAAACCCATCACTGCAAGACAGAAAGTAAACAGGGGGGAATGAAAAAAACCTAAGGATTGTGTATAAACAGATACAATCAATAATGTTAAAATTCGTTCTCAAAGACCGTAAGGTGTAAGCTAATGAGCGCAACTTTATCACTAAGGTCTAAGGTAATGGGAGCCACTTTTTCAGAGCATAGGCGCGTGGTACAAAACACATAGTCACTCGAGAGTTTCCTTAATTCTTACCATCGGATTTTATTGAACTCTCAGGGATGCGAAGGCATCGGTTGACATGTTTACCATCCATGAAAGACCCGTAGTCAATAAGGCACTCCCAGAGAACCTTAGCTGGCTTATCCTTTACAGTTCGTCCTTGGTTTCGTATGACAACGTACTTGTACGCAACTTTTCCGGAGGCCTGTCGCAGCGTTAGTTTGGCTTGACCTTCTAACAAGTAGTTACCGTCAAACAATGTCCTAAAAATATACAATATTTATATATTTAGAATCTTTCCCATTTCCTTTTAAAAATTCCTAAGTTGTAGTCACCTTTATCGTATTAAAACTGGGCAAGACGATCACTGGTGTTAGTATTAAATTATAAAAACTTAAGGCTATAAGAGTAAGGGTGTTTTTTGATGACTGGCACTCAAATGATGTTACTTGTTTATCAACGCCTGAGCAATTGTTTGATACCCATATTAACGCTGAAATAAAAGAATAACAAGAGTGGAGCGTAATAAGTATAAGAAAAGGAGAAAATATGAGTTGGAACCATACCTTACTGGATGCATCTCAACTTGCTGTCCTGTGGGATTCCAGGAAAAGGGCGATCCCCCTCTCAGGACGACTTTATCGCCTTGTTGAAAGCTGATATTAAACGTTGGTGTGAGCAATGCGTGGAAAATAACAGTCATGGATTCTACGTTCCTTGCACTGTCAGAGTTTTTGCCGTCTTTTTTCACCTCAGTGGAATGAGTGGCATCATTCTTTGCACCTTGGCTCTTTTCAACGTCTTTCTTTCCACCATTCTTCGCT
>CM042748.1:26706418-26731418 GCA_022496165.2 Catalaphyllia jardinei
TCCCTTGTCAACTGGAGACCAGAAAGCTTGCAACCACAATTAGAGCAAAAGCGATGATGCTCTTGCAGTTCGTCGTTTCCACAAGCGGGGCACTTCATCATGGCACGAAAATTCTTTCAAAAGCTTACATTCTTGACAAAATGTTCTGAATTCAATTAATTCAAACTCAAATCATTACATACGTCCTTTTAGCTGTTGGTGTGGAATAGAAACCCTGACGATCGCTTTATACTTGAGGTGTTTCCCAGTAAATGCTGAATGAATTCCACGAACCTCTTTATGTATGCGTCGATGTCACCACAGGGGGATTCTTGGAAATTTGAGAAAACGATTCGAAAGCGGAAATAGATTTCGTTACTCGGCGCAGTACTCGGCGTATTTCCCCGACTTGTTTATTATGCTGCTATGCATCTATCAATTTACTTATTGCAGCTATTACCAAGTAAACTTGGATTAGTTTGTTTAGGCCTTTCGCAAGGTTAGTTCGTTCTGCTTTTAAACAATAGGACCTTAGAGCAACAATATTTCCGGGAATTGTTTGAATTCATTACCAGCAGCCTTCGGATTCTTGGAATTGGAGCGGAAGTCGATTGTGTCAAAAAGGGAAATGATGACCCGAGCCGTTTTTCTTTCGAACATATCTTCAATTTTACGGGGAAAATTCGGGGAACTAAGAAAAAAAAAACCAAGCCTGTAACTTTTAATCATGTCTGTATAAACTGAAAAGATTGAGCGAGAATTAATATCAAACCCTCAGAATTGTCAAACGAAGCAGAACATTTTCGCCGAATTTACATTTTTATCGGCGCAGTTCAATTAAAATCAATAAATCAGTAAATAACAAATCCTCGAGGTACCTTCCCCAAAAGGAATATATCAGCAAGAATAGTCCAAAGTACCAGTTCTAGTCATATTCGATAAAAAGTATTTTGTACGTATTTGGAAAATAGGTAGTGATATGTCGTATGTTCTGAAAGGAAATATAGATTTTCGGGGGTTATCGCAACAATATCATGGACATACCAGTTTCGAGACGAATCTTCCTGGGGGATTAACACTTTTGCTACTTTCGCGAGTGCTGCTTTTAGTTTTTTTCTTTCTCTTTCAGTTTCATGACCTTGGAGAGACATTACATTTTACGAAAGATGATTGTAGCTTGGCATATTCAGGCTTTGAAGCTAATAATACACAATAGTTTTATCGTGTCGTTGTTTTTATATATTTTCTTGGTCTTTACAGGCTACCCGGGGAAGGGAGGGGTTGATTTCCTACGGGGGAGACTTCAGAAGTAGACCTTAGAAGAGGTTGTCTCTCGTGATTCCCATGTGGTCATTGAGCTTGGATTCAGGGAGGCTTCTAGCTTTCAAAAAAGAGTTAATGAAATAGACGGATTGATTTGCTCCACACTTTACTGTTTAAGCTACATATACAAGAATCATATTATAATTTTCTACATTTACAGATGGAATTGATAAACTAAGTAAATGGTCATAAACACTGCGTAAGATGGAAGTTTTTGCTTGCCGTGAAATAAAATGATGTAAGCAACATCAAAACGCCGGACAACTATAGTTTCATTATAACTACATATAAGAGGACTTTACCACTCATATTTTCGTGCATCAAGAACCGCATTTGTACAACTAGTGAATCAAATATCAAGAAGAAATCAGAATTGTACAATTGTAATTTAACCATGGCAACATGTATAGCATGAGACCTGACTGACAACAAGTGGCTTGAGTATTAGCTACAGCTGAAATCTCCAAGTCTCCAATTTGTACGTTTTTTTAAGATGCTTTTACTTTAGTATATAGTAAGCATCTAATTCAGTTCTAAGTCCGTTCCCTGAAGATGTCGTTGGTCGCATGCTTAAAACCTACGTTGACTTTACCTCTGTATTATATTTGTCACTTTTACTAAAATACACTAATAGGTTAGGCAACAGGCAATTACGGTAACGTTATACTTACATGTATATTAAAATGTTCTCAAACATCCATTCTTAAACATCCTTGTTCCTCTATAATTTATTATTATCTCTTTGGTGTTTTTCTATCTTTGTAAAGTATTATTTTCAGGTTTCCTTCAATTTAAAAGAAAATTTTGTCCATGGTCAAATAACTCAAAATACTGTTACGTAGCCCATTTAATAACTAATCCAGCGCCATATTCATGTTAATTTTCAGATGAATCCGACTCTCATTATAATAAACCTTTTAACTATTTCTTTTCAATTTCTCGATCAGACTAGTGTATATGGTGAATGCTATTTTTTATCAAACTTGGAACTTCCAAGCCAGTCCGTTATTAGTAACTTGCTTTCTCCTGAAAGTAAGTATTGAAGATATACTGTAAAGGAACTAAGTTCGGACAAGATTTTCGTTCCAGAATTTTCGTAACAGGATTTTTGTACCAGTGACATTGCTGAGACTTATGAGGTATCTTTAACTGAGGTGTGAGACAAATTATGGAGCAAATGTTAAGTTCGGAAGCCATGAAACATCTGAAAACATGAACGTACGGTGCCCATCGGAGCACAGCGTTTGCATCTCAGGCGGCGTGATACATTCAGAATTGTGAAGTGTCCATAAGACAAAATTGAAATTGCACTCTAAGACAATCAATTAAAAATTCGTAAGGGAGATGTAAGATATTGGCTAGTATTACTTGAATGGGTCGGTATTAATACCAAATCACGGTACTTTGATATATTATCTCAGTTTCTTTCCGGTTTTTGCAGGCACCAAAAGGCTTATCAGTTCTTTTCTACGTCACCTTTTAGTTGTTGATGTAAGCCTAAAACCCATACTAAAATAGTCTAAATAAGCCCATCTCAGCAAACTTGAAATATTTGTCTAGTGGTTCAGTTGTCTAAAAGCAATTTCTACATGTTTTATCGTCTCGATCAGTTATGGACTCTAAAAGTTAATAATGCAACAAAGTCGAAAAAGTTTAAAACAACCTTCAGCTTCTTTGAAAAAAGTGTCCCTTTTGATGTTCAGACATGCTGTTCATCAGCAATGGACATTCATAGAAATAAATAGATAAATTAATAAATAAGAATTAAGATAACAAATCGAGATTAAATCAGTTGTGCTTTGAGGTCTGCACCATTACATCTGTGTCTCCCTTTGTGATCTGTATGGCGAGTAGGGAGGTAAGCTTCTGCACTCCGTGCTTGCAGTGTTCTGTGTGGACGCTAGCGCATCTTTTCTGGACCTTGAAAACCGCTCCTTCATCAACTTAAGCACTCGGGTCTTGCAGATGAAAGCCACGAAAACGTATACTCCTTGAAGAGTCGTGAGGATTACGAAAGGGTAATCAAGCGCTCTGTGAATGAACTCCGCACTGAAGCTAAAAAACCAAGTGAAGCCCATCAGGGAAATCAGGCGCACATAGATTTTTATGACGGCTCGTTGGTCCTGTCGGGATGATTTTACCCTGCGTGTCTGCGTTCTTGCGTTGTTGATGGCCCACACGGTATGAGAAAAGGCGATAACGTTGTAAACAAGTATACAAGCTATCGGCGTGGCAAAGGTGACGATCTTGGCATTGCTGTTGACTAGCCAACAGGCTATTTGGTTACCATAACCAATGGAAACAACTTGAAACTGATCAAGCAGGACACAGCCAATGACAAAAAGCAGTGGAACACCCCATGCCAAGCAACTGTAGGAAAGGAAACGTAGATTCCGACTCTGTCCAAGAGAACGGCTAGGAGCTTTGGAAATCTGACTGGAGAACGTTCGGCGAGTGTCAAAGGCTATAACGGCAGTGCACGCAAAAGACGCCAGAAAAAGGTAGTGAATAATGGCTGTTATAACACTACAAAAAGTTGGCTTGTCGGTGTCTCCAGAACCAAAGAGCCACATGAACTGCGCCAGGAGGAGGGCTAAGGATAAACTCATCAGGTTTTTACCTGGAAGTGTTCCTCGAAGCTCATAGAAGATGCCATGGATCAGCAAAGTTAGGGCAAGCGCACAAATTGATAAAGAAAATCCAACTATGGTAAAATATCGCAGGAAAGTGCTTTCCGAAGCGGTTTTCGTCTTAAGGTAAGGAATTGCTGTATAGTTAGTGCAAATCCAAGCTTTTCCAAGTTCATCCACCACGTTATATTCTTCCCTTGTGTATTGTCTGCCTGTGCTGATATGCAGCAAGCTATCGTTAGCTACAATCCTGTACTCGGTGCTACTAACCAGCAGCAGCTTGAATGGACACAAAACAGTAAATTCAGATCTACACACAACCAGGGAATCGTTGCTATTGTTATTGTGCTTGATGAAAAATTTGTTTGGGGGAAGCAATTCTGCAGTTTTGTTTCCAATACCATTTACTAAAGCCTGCCCAGTTGGAAGTAGTAGGAATTCTCCTGGAGCAAATTCTTCTGGCTGTGCACAGGACAGCTGTCTACGAGTGATCCTAAGGACTATCCAGGTTTTGTTTGCAATAACAATTGGGAAGGATTTGTTAAAATTTAGGAGAACAGATATATTCAGAGTCCCGTAAGATACATTAGTTTTATCAGTTTTTAAACCCCCGGAGTACAGATTGAAATTAACGGCGGTGGAACTGTCTTCTTTCGCAATAGATATGACATCAATTTGCGAAGGATCTAGAGCAAAATTCAAACAAATAGCATGGTGAAATTCTTCTGAACTCACAGGCCACTCGCTATCGTCCGAAGGATGCATCCATAGTTTTACACGGTAGCTATCGCGAACTGCCTGGAACAGTCTGGAAGGATTTACAATAGAACCTGTTTCGCATGTCTCTAAGTGCGGATCGAACACTTTGTTGGTTGGACAAGTTGTCGTAATCGAACTAAGCTTAGGCTCTCGGGTTCTGTGATCTAGGTTCTCTTTCTGATTGAATTCCATGATAATTTCAAATGACTTGGGCTTGAAAAGGTCTCCTTTTTCTTCAGGACCACACTGAGAAGTGTCCAATGAAACACCATTGCAAAGCAGACAATGAATGTTTTTGTAGTTCTTTACCTGTGTTTGAGAAAAAACCAGTCCACTCTTGCCGTTTATGCATCCGTCTTGATGCTCATTAGCGAGTGAGCATGTAGATATCATTGGTAAACAAGTTCGTATTTTAAAATATTTGTTAGGTCTTAGGATCCTAGTGGGGCAGTACTTTAGAAAAAAGTTCAATTTCTCCTCATCATTGTAGTATGAGGGAGGAGCTCTTATATTACAACGAAACTTCAACTGCCAAGAAGGTAGAACAATGGCAGGCTCATTGTTACAAATGCCACAGTAAATATTCCTGTATTGCGTGCCGTCATTTCGAATGAGACTAGCTACTGGAATATCTTCCATAATGTTTTTGGAGTTAAATGAACGATTCGAACTCTTTAATCCTGCCAGACATTTGGTGCGAACGTCCTCATCTCCATTCCAGTTAGCTGCACAAGTTGTGATCATGTATATGCCCTTTTTCTGACCAAACTCAGTGGATAATTTCACACAGGAATGATTGTAATTTCGGCCGAGGGGAATCCCTGGGTTCACTTGGTTTTTATCGCACAACTTCGTAAAGTCTGCGCAACAATCCTGAAAAGTCAGACAATCTCGATCACAGTGGCAATGTGCAGCATCGCCGTCAGGATCGTCCCCTTGAAATGTCTCGTTATCGCATCCTTTACTACAGGAAAACTTCAGAGGACAAGTGGGAGGAAAATCTTCCTCTCGGGCTTGCGGAACTGCCGTTGGAGTTACAGTTGTTGCGTTGAGTAGAAATTGGGAATCAGTCACAGAGGACACGCTTACCTCACTTGAATTCTGTAGCGCCTGCAGAAAGGCTAAATGGGAGGTAAACAACAGAACAAGAATTGAAGAGCCAACAGAAACCTTTATCATTGTCCTTGCCCGACGAGACGTTTATTGAATACTATGGTGCCGATTCCGACGATCCGTTCGAGTACGTGATTTTTGATATTTGCCTTATTCCAGGCTTGTTTTATACCTCTTGTAAACCGTGTATCGTTGCTACGCGCTAATCAATTGTTTCCTCTTGACGTCTGACAAAGATAATCTTGAGCGTGTGGTGATCCACGATGTCGCTTCTCTATTCGGTGATATCATTTGTTAATATCATTTCATTTCCCAGAATGTTTTTTTTCCGTTGCATTCAGGCAATCTGTCATCTTTAGGGGGTTTTCTCGGGTGAAAAGAACGCATGCTGATAAGGGCAAGATGTTATAAGGAAATATCACCCTCATAACGTAAGCTTAAAACAAACATTGGCAAAGAAGTGTGGGTAACCGGCCTATTTTATTATTTTGTTGCTGTCAATAACGTGTTTGCTTTTGCACAAACTGCGCTCGTTGATCCAATTTTACATTCATTAAGCATTCAAGGGGTTAAGGTTGTGGTGGTTATCAGAGAGAAAAAAACAATTTCCTGAACAAACCTACTGGGTAATCTACTAAAGACTACGTCGTGAATTTCCGGGATGATTGCCATGATCTTTAAACATGAGGAGAAAAACCGACAAAGTCGTCAAATTAGTGATAACAAATTAGCTACGACCCTGCAGATCCAGCATTGTCCTCGGTAATATGGGAAACTAGCAGGTGGAGATGTACTTGCTTCTCTCTTCCCGCTTTGTACTCAATTTTAATGAAGACTGCGCATCAACAACTTCTGCTTTCTCTCTTTGATTGGCTTTCTTTCAAATGTTTAATTTCAGCAATGTTGACTTTTTACAGAATAGCTAATAAACCGTTCCGTGGAGCAATTAAAACTGATCAATCTTTTATTTATGAATTCCTTCCGAATTTACCTATACACTCTAGACTTCATGAAAGGAAAGGAGGTTAATGGAAAGTAGACGACCAGTTCAAGAAGATTTCCTAGACTTTAGAGTACCTTTTCAAAGGATCATTTCAAGTCGTTTCCTCAGACACCTTTTCAAACTTCAGTTATTTGGATTTCATATGTATAAATTGTCGCAGTAAAACTGATAAAAGAAAATTAATCACAGGAATAATTAAATACTCGTATTTCTTGTGGGTCGGTAAGACAAAGAGGTGCTGAAAATAAACTAAGGTTTTTACTGCTTGCCGCATAACATTTCCAATTTAACGAAAACATCTTCTCTGAAAAAACCTTTCCACGTACTATAAGGTAGGTGTAGCTGTAATATCCAGTACTAGTCGGTGTACTTCTTTGCCTACCATAGTATTAGTTTCCATGTAAACATTTGGCTTCGCTCCCAAGCTGGGAAATTAATCGCGACTTTGTATTACCTGACAGTGAGTCGAAATTTCGTCTTGTGAAGCGAATGAAAGTCAACACCTGTCTAAGTTGTAAATAGATCAAAAATTTAAATAATAACCTGCCACCCGCGTAGAAACGTACATTTAGGATTGATAAATTACGCCGGTGATCAGGGCTGGTTAACGGAGGTAGGTAAAAACAGCTATTGGGCTTTCCCAAATGTCATCTTCTCCGGTTAACCTGAAAGTAAATTTATATGCGAATCCAAATCTCTAATAGGAAAGAGTAAAAGAACTGAAATAGGAAAGAAATAACGAAGACAAAAGAGGACGAAAATGGGAAGACGAGTAAATAGGAACATTTACATGAAGTTAAAAATAAATATACTTGGAATATTCATAACCAGCATCTGAATTTTGATATTTTTTGAATTGTTATGGTAGATGCTTTTCCATTGTTCTGCAGTTGCCTAAAACCCAAAAAAATTGTACCGGCCCACCGCGCTTAATACGCTATCGTTAAAACCCTTTTTAGGCGGCATCCGTGGGTGACTAAGCTAAAACAGCCTTTATCTCTTGAAAAAAATCTTGTGGTAAATTAAAAACTGCATTCCTAGCAAAAAGAATTTTGTGGAAACCTTTCTCCGAATAACATCTGGGTTCCTTTGCGATATTAACGATTTTCAGATAATTATGTTAATATAACACGTCTGGTGTTGTGCCTCCTTACTGTCGTCTTGAGGACCCTGTAGAAAATGGGCGCCCTCTGCTATTTAACGGTTAACAGAAAGCGATTGAGAAATTAGAATCAAGAACGAGACGCAATCCAGACAATCTTTCTCAACGTTCTATTTGATCTATATGCGATTATAAATATCTCGATTTTGCTTGATGAGTATCAACAACATGTTTATCCGTGTAGTTCTACCTAGTATTATTTTGAAGCAGTGTGTGTGACCACTGACTTACAAGAAAGAAAAGGACGCTAGTATGATTTTCTTTCTTTTCGTATACGGACAGCTAATGAATCTTCTTTATAAACTATCCCTGACCGATTTCTTGCTGAAACCTTGTCCACCAAAATGTGGTATATTTTTTTAAGTTGCCCAGGCTCTGCTAGCTCATTTAAAAGAGAGTTAGGTCTGATCTGTGTTCAAACGTTGACTGAAACTAACTGTTCAAGTCTCAGTTAGGTTTCTTCCATCCGTATGTCGCTGGGATGGGGTGTTGTCGACCTCCGTTTACCATCAAACAATAGTTTGCTGGGTTTACCCAACAATTTTCCAATAAGTCACGCTCTTACTGTGGCGGAGACTCATGTGAAAAGGTTGGGGGAATACTCGTTAGAAAATTTGAATTAACTCCTTACAGGAGAACAGTATGGGGACGGTTCAATCTCTTTTTGGCCTCTAAAAGATACTGCGTCAAAACGGAATTGAGAATTGTTTTATTTCTTCAACTGTAACCCATAAAAATACCTTGTCGGCTAAAATGCCTCTAAGTGAGGTTTAACTCCGTGACTATAAAGCCTTAAGCGGGGGCGAAGAGGGATGCTGCCTGACTCGTGAACTAGACAACTGTAAACTTGACACAAAGGAAACAGATAGCGTTAAGTACATCAAATTTATGGCTACATAACGTCTACAGTTTTATCAGTGTATTTTTCCCAATGATGATGTATGTGAAACCTACTAATGACCACTTCGACGGTGTCACGTAGTATTCACAGTTTTTGGTATCTTCCATATAAACCAAATAACCGCCTCCCTAGATCAAATTTATCAAGAGAAAATGATGTCCCATCATTTTCTCTTGAATTTATCTGTCAAATTTCGCAATTATGAGAAGTTCCATATCTGTTGGAAACTCAAGGAAAATATAGAACTCAAAATATTAAACTAAAATATATGCCATGCCAGGAGGCAAGCACTTGCAACGTACAGATCAGTATGAAACACCGCATATTTTTAATTCGGCCTGATAAATCGAGCGGTGAGACTTATTTCATTTGGAATGATATGAAAAAATGGGAATATCGTGAGTTCGTAGATGTCGAAGACTTTACGGAGGTGGTAAAGGTCTCAATAACAATAGGAATTCTAAAAGCAATTTATAGTCTTTTTTATTAGTTTAAGCCATATCTGATGCTGAACTTGGTTTCGGTTCTGTTTAAATTTTTTTGCCCTTTCTCTTGAAAAGCTAGTCATGAATAGTCGTCCGAGCAGTTCTGTGTTAGATCACATTATTCCTTGAAAGTTGCTTGCAATTCACGCATGCTGAGTCGACCTACCTCCCAACTAAATATCTCGTTACAAAGGAAATTATGTAAAAGAAAAAAACCCCTTCATTTTCGTCAGTAGTATCTAGAAATTTTTAATCAAAATGATCCAGGAAGGCTGCAGTTTGTCTATTTTCTAAGTAATTGGCTTTATTTGAATTTTTAATCAGGGAAACTGACCATACTGACTTTCGGCGTATACAAATGCTGCCGAATAAATTGCCCTTTCGAAACTGGCAAGGCTTATAATCAGTTACATTTAATTTTCAAATTCGACATTCATTAAAAGTGAAAAGTAAAAATTATAGTGAAAGCTGAGGAATCTGAATTTGCAGATCACTGACATGCCTGCCTCTTTATTGCAAGATCAAGAGAAATCGTTTTATTTCGTCTAGGCAGGCTATTTGTTTTCACGTCACAAATTGCTTCTGCAAATCAAACAAAGAGTAACAAAAGATGAAAGGAGAAAATGTTTCTTATACTTGAACAATATTCAGTCGGTAAGACAAAGGAATTAATGGATTCATTTGAGTTTTGACCCGCAATGTGTTTTTTTTAGGTAGGAAGATCGTGCGCTGCTGTGCGTTTATCAGCTGCTTTCAATAGTTATTTACTTCTGCAGCTGGTATAAATTCGGTGGCATTCTTAGCTACCAATGATTCGAATCATGACAAAATGTTCACCCATGTTTCTCATCGAGTAAACTGGGAACGGTGTTCTTGACTAGTTCAGTCCTCCCAGACGTAATTCGTTCATTTGATGCAGTGCGCGTACGTGCTGTAACGTGAGACCTGAAGGCAAACAGAGGCCGACTTTGGTCGACTTTTGTCAACTTTGAATACTGATCAGAATGTGACTCAAATTCTCGTCCGACATTGAGCACACAATGTCCAGTTGAACATGAAAGATTAACGTCTGAGGTAATTATGGTTTGTGTAATTAAATATCTTATCACACGAGGGATAAAAGGGTGGGTCTGGGGCACTTAAGACAGCACTCCATTCGTACGTTTCCATAAATCAAACCGGCAAAAACTGAGAAAGTCCTGGTAACATCAACTAATCATGAAGCGAACTCTCAAGTAAAATTTGGATTGAACCCTCAGATGTGACCATTTAAATAAAAAACTGACGATTTCTGCAATTTTCGAGAACACGCGTAATATTAATCCTTAATTTTGAAATTGAACTCGGTCTCATGCGATCAGCTATACAAATCATGCATCTCGAGCACAAACCAAAATCCATAGTTCTTCCTTCCTTAAGTGACTCTTTACAGCTTTAAAGTTATATTATTTCGTTGTACAGATTATACAAATCATTCCAAAGTGTAGAACTTGGGAATGGGAAAACTCGTTCGAAGACTTTCTTTCGAAAAGCATTTTGTTTTACTTATAGATAGGTGCTTTTGTTGCCGGGGTCAAATAATTACTGAGGCAATATCAGAAAAACAAGGCTTCTTCTATATTTGAAACGTTTTTTAATGCATAGCCTCTTATGGGTTCTTGAAATAGGTAACTAAACAAATAAAAAAATAAATAAAAAAATTCAAGTTTCTTACTGAGGCAAGTGTCTCGCTTTTGATCGCTTCGCGGCAGGTTAATAGGTACGACAACACGTTTATGGCTACATTTCGTCTACCCTATCAGTTAGAAGGGCGAAGCAAAAGGCAAATATAATATACAAATTAATGCGTTAATAAGCTCGCCCCAGTTTATCTTTGCAACATTTTCACTGCGAGAACTTTGAGCTTTGATGTTCGTGACGAAAGACAAAAATTATATTTACCTAAACCAAGAACTGACTACTTAAAGCGTAACTTCAGTCACAGTGGAGCTTCTCTATGGAATGATCTTCCAGAGCAACTTCGCACCACAAAATCTCGAGACCTCTTCAATAGAAGCACTCATAAATGGTTCTCTGTATCGGACTCCCTCGCAGCAAATGGTAAACCAGTAAATAGAAAATTTTACATGTGTTGTTTTTTTTTCTCTTATTTTAATACTGATACTTTTCCTGTGTTGAGTAAATAAAATTTTCATTTATACATTCGTTCTTTCGTTCATTCATTCATTCATACATACATTCATACAATTTTATAGTAATTTATATAGCAATAAAACTGACGATAGTTCGGCAGGCTAACACTGAGACTGATTGATACCTTAAATCAGCCTCAAAGTATAACAGTTACTGAGAAGCCACCAATTCGAGTTGTAATAGAGAGCATCGGTTTGATTCACCAGATAAAATATAACAACAATTCTGAGGTGGTCAAGTCTAAAACAAACCTAGCCAAAAGAATACATAGAAGGTATTTACAAAGAGGAGAACTATAAATTACAAAAAAAGTACATTAAGATATTGAACTATCGAACAATAAAAAGATTTAAAAGCTGATCTGTATTTCAGTTAAAGCTGTAACATTGACATGGCTTTTTCCTAATTGTTCTTAAACAAACGTCAAGGGAGTCCATATTTCCAACTTCATTGTAAGCTTGTTCTAAAGTCTGGCCCCAGCATAGGCGATAGACTTGTTGCGGCATGAAGGGATATTTTGTGAACTTCATTCAAGCTAGCATCAATGAATCAATTAAATCTCATCAAACGCAGTCTTGGCTTCTCCAATGGCCAGGTGATTCATGGTGAATTAACATAGGACATTTTTGGGGCATCTCGTTTTTCATGTGAGGACTTCAGACTTCATTCGAGTCTGTATAAATGGCCAGAAACAGCTCGTTAAGAGATAGCTGTATAATTTACCGCACAGGCTATTTCAATCTTCTTTGTCTTTTTAGTATATATGGCTACTGCCTCCTTAGGAAAAAGGATGGCGGCTGTTTATTTGACTAAAATACTGTGCAAGCCTTACACAGCCCTTTAAGTACAAGGAAAGCCACATTTTGCAATATTTGTCCCTGTGCTAACGACATCTCAATGAGACACTGCTATTCTGGAGTTTATTATATTATGGCCACACCCATACAAGGGAGGGGCAGATCTAACTACCAGCGAGGATGGCCACACAAAAAGGAAATTTATATGGGTAACAACATTGCAACCCCTCTGCCTCCCCCCCCCCCCCTCCTTCCTATGCTGGGTAGATGGAAGAAACAGAAAAAACAAAACACCGATTGTAGTGGCACAACATGGGTGGCAGGGAAGGCAGGGCCTATCTCCCCTTTATTTATTTATTTACCACCACGTACATTCATTGAAAGTTACAGCGATTGATAAATTAAAGTATTACAAAAGTGTACAGTAGATAATAACTAATAATAAAAGTTAGTAAGAAGTGGCGAGGAGACCGCAAGAAACCGCCGGGTTTATACTGAGAGGTCCCCTCGGAGATATGCTTCGACTCTTAAACTAGTAAGGACATTGTATTGAGACTTATTATTTATTTACTTTTTTCAACACACGGTGGTAAGACTATAAAGACACAAAAGAGTTGATGTTAATACGATTAACTAATGAAATTAAGAAGCTTTCTTTTGAAGGTGATTAGACTAGGGGAAGACGTAATTGATAATGGCAAAGCATTCCATATTTTTGGCCCTCGACAGAGTATAGTGAGTTGCTTGATATTAGTTCGGCAGGTATGAGGTCGAAAATGAGCTGAGGTTCTGGTATCATAATTATGAATTTGACCACTAGTCAGAAATAAATTTAGAAAGGGCGTGGGCAGCAAGCAATGGTGATAGGAAAACATAAACTTTGCAATATAAAGGGAATTCACTTTAAAAATGTCTAAGATATTCAATTGTGCAAATAAAGGTGCAGAAGGTGCAAGGTGGTTTGAATTTGTCATAGCCCGCACAGCTCGTTTTTGAAGAAGAAAAATGCGATTTAAGTTTGCTACATAAGTAGAAGACCAAACTGTAGTGCAATGAGTGAAATAAGGATAAATTAAGGTGTAATACAAGGATAGTTTAGTATTTGATGACAGAAAGAAACGAAATCTGTACATTATACCAACGGATTTGGAGATTTTCTTGCAAATATAACTGATATGCGATTTCCACGTAAGCATTCGTCAATATAAATACCTAAGAACTTAACTTCTGTTTCTTGCTTGAGAGCTATATGGACAGATTTTTGCTTAGGCTTAAATATGACATAATTGGTTTTCTTTATGTTAACAGAAAGTTTGTTTGACTTCATCCATAAGCTAATCTTAGTTAGTTCACTATTCATTACAGAGGCAACATGTTCAGGGTCTGAATTGGAGTAAAAGATACTAGTATCATCTGCAAAGAGCAGGCATTCTGCGAGTCTGGCTGCTTTGGGAAGATCATTGATATATAGTATGAAAAATGGAGGGCCTAATGTGGAACCCTGTGGAACACCCCATCTAATAATCTGTTCGGAGGAACGGGTATCGTCAATGTGGACGAATTGGTTACGATTAGAGGAATAACTTTTGATCCATTGTAATGCAGGACCACAGACACCATAATGTTCAAGTTTGTGAAATAAGATTTGGTGGTCTCGCGTGTCAAACGCTTTAGAAAGGTCAAGAAAAACACCCGCCGTGATTTCATTTTGGTCAATGGACGTTGCAATAAACTGGAGTTGGTATAAAAAAGTATCATTGCTATTTGCGAATTCTACTAGTCGATTGTGCATGACCTTTTCGAAGGATTTCGAAAAATTAGGAAGTAGAGAGATTGGTCTGTAGTTTGTGAATAAATCGGGTTCATCAGCCTTAAATGCAGGAATCACTTTGGCAACTTTTAGCTTGTCCGGGATTATTCCTTTGGAAAAAGATAAATTAATAATATTCTTAACAGGTTCCGATACTAGTTCAAAAGTATTTTTAATAACAAACATAGAAATATCATATCGTCATATCCAGGGGCTTTCCCAGACTTCATGGACATACAGATACCATTCAGCTCTTCAACAGTCGTCGTCTTCAAAGTTAGAAACTCATCGGTCTGATCATTCAAGAAGGACTGGAAAGAAGTGTTCACCGGAGGTATTTTCGCTGCTAATTTAGGTCCCACGTTAGTAAAATAATTACAGAACCCATTTGCTATTTCTGCAGGGTGGGTAACAACGCTACCATCAGATCTAAATGACGAAGGGAAAGATTGTTTACATTTAGGCTTGTTGATAACTTCATTGATTAACTTCCAGGTCTCCTTAAGGTCATTTTTAGCCGAAGCAAATCTTTGGTCATAATAATGGCGTTTGGCAATGCTAATGAGATGATTTAATTTGTTTCTGTACGACTTATACTGTAACTCCCTCGCTCCCTATAGTACCGGCGTCTCTAGGGAGCCTATGTTAGAAGGTAACATAGGATGAACCAGAAGAGGGGTGCCCTTCTGGGAGGACAATAGGTCAGATGGTACGATGGCACCATCCTGGAGAGATCCGGACCTATTCCCAAGGGTGGCCATAGCACTTACTGTGGGGCAAAGTGCAGCCAAGGTTGCACTTCCCTGCCACCAAAAAACCTTTATTGACTAAGCAGCTATGGTTGGCACACAATAAAAGGAATAGAACGTAGCAGTAAATAAACTGATAAGGTTCAGCAGGCAAAGCCACCATCTCACAAAAGGTAATTACAACCACTTGGAGGAAAAAAGATGGGAAAAGGACAAAGCTACCAATAAAGGGAGGGAGGGAGGGGAAAGCGGAGAACAGCCTAGCTTGAATAATAGTTTATAACTGAGACAGGGTCACAAAACAAGGGGATTGAAGGAGTTGGGAGGGGTTATAGCATGCTCAAATCACATGAGAGCATGGCGGAAAAATACTGGGAGCTTTGTCGTAAGATCACCCATGTGGTAAACAAATACGTTACATTGGTCATTGACCTAAAGCCATTGCACAATGGCTAAAAGAGGGAAGATAACAGAACTAGTGACACCTTAAGATGACAGCTATGATGTAGACTACAGAGCTCATTAACCACAGTTTAAATGCTTAAACTTCTAAATGGTGTTTCAAGATTTTGGAACTATTCTGTATGTTTTTGTGAGGGTTGTTTAAGGTTTTGATCGCTAATAGTTATTGTAAAATGTACCAGTGGTAAACTTTTTTCCTTTATCCTCTCTTGTCACAATAGCAGTTTAGTGCTTATCAGTGCGTCAGTTCAACATGCAGTCAATGCCTGTTAGTCAACGCTTATTTAATGACTCAGCTTGACCTTCTTCAGCTTCAAACGGATAAGGATGATCAATCGAGGGCATTTTTGCGTTACAGTTGCCATGATAAGCGTGAATAGGCTTAGGACAATTACGATACTTTTCAAAGTCATCAGATTTTGTAAATGATATACATAGCTGACGATTCCACTGACAAGGAACCACATAAAACAGCTCATCATGATGTTCTGCGTCCAACAAAACAAAGAAATCTTGTTCAGCTCGAGTTCCTCGAAATTGGTACTTGACTGCATATTGCTTCATTTCATTGTGAAGCAGGATTTGCCTGTAGTGCTTCGACTTTCGCATGTTACTCAGGTGAAGCATGCTAAGACCCCCATTGTATCCCGTGACGCCATCGGGGGGTGGATCGCCTATCTTCGTTCCTGGATGGTTTTCTCTGTATTTCTTAAAGCCTTCTCTGTAGGTTGGTAGCTGCACATAAGCTAAACCAAAAACAGTTGTATTTTTGAAGTTGTCAAAGTGATCAAACAGTAGCTTGATATCAGAGTAGAAGAAAAAGTCAGCATCCATCAAAATGACTCTTGTCACGTCTTCAGGCAAAATGCGATCCATGAATATTGGAAGAAAATAGAGAGCCTTTCTTGTATTATTGCGGCCACCAACTTCAATTGAGTCCTATAAAAAAAATAAGCAAAATGACATAAAGAAATTGAATGACAGAGAGATGCGGGGCTGTACACCATGATTCGTGAAGAGTTACAATTAACAGAAAATAGTCAATCTTTGTTCGCATCTTATGTGGGTGTATCTTGACACAAGTTTGAAAGGGATATTTCCATCACTCGAGAGATGTTCAGAAACACGCTGCGATTTTTTTAGAACTGCCACCCTTTAAACACCTCGAGCTATTTTTACGCCCGCGGTTTTTCATGCTGTTCCTCGTCCTAACCTCTGTAACAAGTTAGTCTGAGATGCGAATATATTTTGCGCAATTTAGTCTAAACTGGACGTATATCTACGTTTACTTGGGCTCTCTGTTGGACAGAAAATTTGTTTTTTGTGCCTCCGTTTGCCTAAACATTTCATGTAACCATTGTTTTATCTTGTAACATGTACATACAGAAAGCTGAAAACAGCATGTGTTATGTAGTGGGTGGGAGGAGGTAGTGCCAAATATTACTGGCTATTATTTCAAATCATATTAGTAGACACTATTTTGTTTTCTTTTGAGTGTTGTCTTGATTAAATTTTGTTTTGTAGATTGAAGGGTTGTAGCCGGTTGAGTAATTTGCCAAATAGGCTGTCTTCTTTTGTTTTTTAAAAAAGCTCGTTCCAGGCTGAGATAGCTTTAAATTATAAACAGCCCCAATTGCTAGGGTGAAGTCAGAACAAAACAAGTTAACACATGAACTTTTAATTCTATGTGGTTGTTAGAGTGGCTTTCATGAACCTGTGAAATACACTCTAGCATATTTTGCACTATTACATTCGAATTTTTTTTTTCCATTTGGAGTTACATGGCTAGTATGCCTTAGTTACTACACTTTGGTTTATGCAGATTTAGAATGATTTCATTGAACCTGGAGAGTACTAATTAGCTGTTAGTGTTTAGAGTGATTTTCATTTCCTGTGAAAGTGTAGCGCAACTAACAGTTAGTGATGTACTGTGGCTTTTGTTTTCCCTTATTCTTTATAAACTATTACAAACCAAATAGTCATTATTCTTTCATGGGCAAATGAAAATTTCTCTAAAACTTGCAAAGAAACAAAAGGTGACTAAGCATCTTTATGGGATTCATCAGAAGTTCCCTGGATTATTGAAATCACACTAATAAAAACCACTATTTTCATTTGCCCTTTAATGAAAAATAATAATAATAATAATAATAATAATAATTAACATTTTTATCGCGCAAATTCCATGTGAATATGATCAAATGCGCGTAGCAAACAAGTAGTTGACAACGAACAATAATTAATTGCCAGTAATTGCCAATTTTTACTTGCATTTCATTCTTTATCATATAAGCAGTGAGGAAAAAGACAAACTGTAAGATTAGAATAGTTTTGAGATTTATTTCATATGACTATATATCTATTAAGCACAACTACAATATTTCGAAGGCATAGTAGAAATTGTCATCCAACAAGAGCAATAATAAAAATTTATTTGTAGGGGATCAGTAGTTTTATAATAATTCGCTACACGGGTGTCACTCTTGCAAGGACACATTAGTTTGTTACGAGAAAACAACGATAAATATCGATTAACTCGATAATTCAGTTATCTTTTTTTATACTTTGAAGACTCGGAATTGTTCTACAACAGTTAACAAAAACGTCCTTTTATTTCGTTGTTTTCTAACGTTGACGTTACAGCACAGTGTAGATGACATGGGTATGCATGAAAGGATACAAATTCTCGTAGACAAATTCTCTGACCTTTCTGCTGTTGTTCCTTGAACATTTGAAACTTGGTATCGGTATTCTTCTTGGCTCGCGGTCACTTCTAAATCGACAACGATTCTTACATTGACGGCTATTTATTTACATTGATATTCAATAGCTTTGATATAGCATGATTTTTTACAGGTTCTCTTATAAATGTTCGCTCATAGAGACATCTATAGCTTTGATGGAGCATGATTCTCGATAATTTCACATAAATGTTCGCTCATAAGGTCAAAGATCTCTCAAAAAGTTGGCGGACCGATTCTTCCGAAAACGCTCCACATGTTTTAGGGTAGGTCCACCGTAGACGACGCGTGCATCTTTTGTATGTGCTTGGAGCGTATTATACATAGTATTTGTCCTTACTTACAGCCGCCCTAAGAAAATGCCTTGTGCTTGTCATATATGTTATTGTACACATGCGCATAACTTCGCGCGTACGTGTTGACGACTTTACGGCGATTTGCGACTAATCGGAAAACAAAACAAAACAAAACAAAACAAAAACGAAGCCAAATTTCAACTTGGGCGTCTCCCTCGGAAAGCCCGAGTAAATATGAAATGTTTCGATTTTGGGAGGAGATCCGTATCTTTTATATTTTGCACCTTTCTGAGATAACCACTTTCTATCACGACCAGCCGTTTCCTTGCTCATGGGAAAACGCCCCAAGGCCACAAATAGCGAATAGATATTTGGAAACTCTCTAAAATACGGAGTCTCTCTAACACGGGAAACACGCACTGAGTCTCGGCCTCAGAGTCAGAGCAAATTACAGGATTATATTATTAGAAAATAGGTGATCATATTACTTGTACTGAAAGCGATTTTTGCAAACTATAACAGGAATATATGTTAGAGTATCTTTAGAATAAGTCGACACTGGGAATACTAATGCAAATGTTACAACCTGATTAGCTGTACCATCGTGACTATCAGCCTCCATTGTTCACTACTAAAATTTACTTGAATTTTCGAGGAGTGACGCGATGGTTTTCATCTGCGGAGAGACATGCCATAGCGCGCTTTCGCCCGACCGAAGAAAATGCTTGGATGGAGCTCTCAGCCGTGAAAAATTTACTCTAAACAAGCTTATTTTGTTGTAATAAGCGGTTTTTGATTTTTTTTATTTTCCACAATTTACATCTGGCTTTCATGACTTTTATCAAAAGGAGCTGAAAATAATCCTATATGATTTTGAACTGGCGCGCGGAAGAAAATTTAGCGGCGGGTCTAAAACACAGGAGACGGGTAATTGTTTTACCAATACTGGAACAACCCTAGCCCCTTCCTAATGCTAACCTTAAGCCTAAGTACTACACTAAGACGTTTTCAGGCCTAAATACTACACTAAGGCAATGTTTAGGCTTAAGGTAAGTATTAGTAAAGGTTTAATTAAGGTTGTTTCAGTATTGGTAAAATAATGACGGCTCGTGGCCTGTGCTTTAGACCAAATAACAGTAAAAACGATAGAGTCTCGGAACTATGTATCTAATAGTTGCCCCCTGGAAATGTGATGTTCTTAAAACTTTCATATTTGGCAGCGAAGCTTTGCTTCCTGGGCAAATATTTGTTTTAAGACCATGAACATTTCGCGGAGCAACAATCAGCCGATAGTCCTTGAGAGAAACACGCTATTGTTGAAATTCACATAACACAAGATCATTAACAAGAGGCAACTTAATGCTTTCTCGAATACTCTAGATTAGACAACCAAAACATGTCTTTTTCAAGAAACGGTGTTAGAATCTGGAACAACTTGTATGATGAAATTCGTCAAACGCCTAAACTGACATTTACAATATGCTCCTTCAGAAACTCTCGGAGGCCAATGAGTATATTGATCTAATGGATTTGAATATGCCTTGAAAACTGAACTCAACCCTTTTTTTCTGCATTATTCTTCCAGCTTCTCGTGTAATCTGTCTAATTCTAGTGTGAATCTTTGTCTTTCCCAAATGTTATACTGGTCAGTATTTAGTATTTAGCTCATTTCAATGTATTGTATGATAATAATTAATTCTACTTAGTATTGTAATTGTAATTATTTTACTAAATATGATAATAATTAATTCTCTTTTGTATTATAATTGTATTGTAATTGTAATTATTCTACTTTGTTATATAATAATATTTAATTTAATGCGTCAAGCCACTGCTCGCCTCGAATAGTGGTACATCATATTTTGTGTTTTGTGTATTTTCTTAATAAACTTAAACTTAAATTTAAACTGGAATAGTGTCGTGTATGTACTGGCTGCAGGTCGTATTCAAAATAGCAAACGATTTTTCGCAGTTTTTCTGAAGTTTCGGGAGATTTTTATTTTGAAATCTTGCTGGATAATTAAATTGCTTCTGCGAAGGCTAAAAGAAGGACATTTTCAGTAACGGCACTAAGGCATCTCTGGCTTCTTTTAAATTACAATTCAGCGGGTGAGATGTTCATTAAAGCGTGAAGTTAAGACGCAAAGCGTAAATAAATATGACAAATAATTTGAAGTCACTACTCCAAGAAACTTTTGCTAGCATGGACTTAAAGAATGAGATTATTCACTTTCGATTTCTATGAACTGCGAAATGGCGCAACGGACAGATCTATCACGCATAGCAATTTATTTGAAGTGTAGACTCACTCGAGCTTATAATTCCTCAAATTTTGCATCCGTGGAATGAAATGGACACACTGGTTAAAAACATGTTATAGTGGAATGCTTTTGATTTTAACTCGGTTAACTCTAATCAATTACCCATATTGTTTCATGCTAATGCTGGTGTGTAAAGAAATTCAAGCGCATGAATGCTCATAAACATGTGGCACGGGCTGTTGGAAAGGTGGATAACGCTATCCACATGATAAATCACTTTCCGGCGGAAAGTGTGGATAGTTTCTCGAACATATAGTGGATTTCTTCTTAACATTTCCGAATTGCTAGAACATAGTGACTCATGATTGTCAGTTGATAGTTAATGATAAAACCACGGTACTTCATGAATCATTGACAGGATAAGTGAAACAGGGTCTCAATGTATTTAGACTCCATTGTGATTCTTAAATCAGCATCTACAATATGTATGCAAATCCCGTTTAAATGATATTCACTCACCTTAATCACGTTTATAGATGGTAGAATGTTTCTTATGACCTCATCGACATCGTAGAATTTTACCCTGTAGCTAATGGTGCAATAAGCAGCTATTTCTTCAAGAACTTTCAAAGACTCTTCTCTGCCTACGAAATTGGCAAAGATGTGAACTGTGAGATGACTGCTGGAGTGTTGACATATGGAAGCTAAGCACTCTTTGAATCGGTAGACGAATCGACTTTGAGAGCCATCTTTGCTCGCCTTCAGCTCCATGACAAAGGCAATGTTGTACTCTTCTCCCTCACGCTTTGCTTGTTCCATAAATCCTGACCCCGAGAAGTAATAGATAAAACTGAGAAAAGTCATCAGAAATATCATAATATAAGGCCAATTTCGTTTTCTTTGCCAACCCAAAGCTGCCACGGAGGAAAACATTTTGATGGTAGCTGAGCAGTCGTTTCGAAGGACTCGGATCGTGCAGTGCTGTGCTGAGAAGAACGAAAAAATATCCGATTTACCAGTGTGCCTCTGTTTCAAAACGAGTCTTAGTGCAAAACTTTGATATGAAAATGAATTTGACTTACATGAAAATAAACTTGAAGGCGGAACTCATATTCATAAGTCCGGCACAGTTACCCCATGACGTCACAACATGGTGGCAAAGATCAACTTTGTTCGTCCAATCTTCGGTTGTGTTCGTGTTGTATACCCATAGTTCCACGCGATTAACTTGAGATGAAAACAAGCTTCACGACTGCAAGTTTTTGCTCGATGTTTAGAGAAGACTGCCCAAAGAAGACAGTTTGTTTCAGGTATGTTTGTACTCTTTTCCGTCAATTTTAAGGCAGTTAGCCATTTTTGTGGAACACGTAGAAAGTATGCCGTTCACTTATTTTTCTTTCGATTCATCGCTTACTCATCTGAGGGCACAAAGAATTGTATGACGGCACTGTGTTTTTCTGATTTACTGTCTGATTCCGCTACTGACCGCCATGTTTAATTTCAGGTGCTTCTAGGGAATGAGTAGTGTCAAGTGGCCGAATTATAGATATTCGCTCACAGAAATAGCTTCTTTGTCTCGTTTTTGTGCAAACGCCGGCAAAAACTAAAGCGAAATCAGGAAAGAGAAAGGAATTGCTAAGGAATGAATTCCTCTATTATGGTGTGAAATTAGAAGAATGTGTTGACTCTGTACACCTGCGTCTAGTGCGTCAGTCATGCTCTCGTTATTTTTATCGTTTGAGAAGTTCAGGTCATCCTCCCGAATCGCATAGTTTGCCATTGGCGTGTGAGCTACAGGTATTCGAACCACATAGGGAAGAAGATGAAAATCGTGCGGACGAATCACTCTCACCAAGGTACACAATGTGATGCACTGTGCATTGTCGTTTTAATTTTAGAATAATTTTCAGTATCTTGCTGTAAGTAACTTTGCAATGTTTTGGTTTTTGCGTTACTTAAGTTGTCCAAAATCTAGCACATAATTTTCTTACTCAACAAGAGGCTGTAGGTAGCCTATACTCATGCGCAAGTTAGACTTGCAGAAAATAGGTAGGAAATACGTACATAGTGGGAGATGAAATTGAAAGTCGTTATGTGACAACTTGGAATGACACAGGAGAAAAGGTGAATCGAAAAAGTGTATCATAGAACTATGATACAACGACAGTAAGAACTAAAAATATAGTGAGTCATGAACAAGACCGGTGAGATTGAAATTGGAGAGCGAATAATCTCTTTCAAGAGAGCCGAAACGAATCATGATAAGTGGCTTCGCCAAAACAACAGTCCAATGAGGCGTAAATTTACATTGCACATAATTTGCATAAACGTTCATGTTGTGTTTTTTTACGGATAACTTCCAATAATATGCGACCCTTAACGCGGTTTATGAAGAAATATTCGAGCTTCATATTTTTATTGAATCAAGGTTGGAGTTAAGCTCGATTTCCAGCCGTTTTGTGAGCTCGCGTTCCTCCCCCCACACCACGGCTGGATCACTGGTCTACCCATTGTATTTCTTGACCAATCACAGAGAAGAAGGGAAATATATTTTAGTTTCACAGCCAACGGCCTCAGAAACATTCGGGATTTTCAGTCCTTCCCGATCATGTCCATCTTCGATGTTGCGTACATGAGTCTGATTTACTAGTTGTTCGTTGGCTACCTCTCTGCTCAACTCGCTTATCCAGGACCGAGCCAGGGTCCTTACGTCAATAGGTATACACGCAGCTTTCATTGGAGATAAGCAAAATGACGAAAGCGTTACACGCAAAAAAGGAGTCTACGGCGGTTTATTTCATGTCGTGCTAGGGACCATGGATGTAAGCTTAACCGATTGCTATCTGTATTTACAAGTGCAGTTCAGTCAGCTTAGTTCAGTCAGCCTTCATGTAATTTCTTTCAAACACAGATATCAAACCATTAAATGGCTATTCAAAAATAATTTTTTTACAGGGGCTTTTCATCCTACAAAAGAGGAAGCAAGCGTTCCACAAATAGCTTTCAAGAATAAGCGAAATATATTCTCTTGAAAGAGGTCCCCTTTCATTTGTTGTGTGTAACACAACAGCAACTAAGAAAACCAAAGACAAAATATTAAGCCTTGGAGATGGAAGAGCTTGTCATTTTTCATCAGGTTCTCAATCGCAAAACCATAGCATAAAAGTAAGAGTTGTCAATGGTAATGCAAACCTCACCTTTGCCCTTTTTCCTATCTCTCTAACGATTATGAATTTGTTATTTACTGTCAGAGTAAAACAGGCTGTCTTGATTGATAAAAGGAGATCCAAGGAATACATAATTGGATGTCTTTCAAGCCAGAATTGATAAACAGTGGGGGGATCTGTCTGGATCACGGTGCATCAAAAGAACTGATGAATCCATAATGCAGACAGATCTTGGATCACTGATCCTGATCCACATCACCCAAAGAAGGCAGCCTAAATCAGAAGAACATTCTTAGTCATTTGCTAAATCAGATGACAACATAAGAATTTTGATTGCGACAACTGCATATGAAATGAGCGTTTACAGTCCAGGTGTTAAAGTCATAATCCATTATGGTCCTTTAAAAACCATTGAAGCATACCACTATAAGACTAAATGGCAGGAAAGGAAGTAACACACCTGACCTGTGGGGCTCTGTGAATTGCAGATTGATGTATTGTTCTGACAATTAGGTATGTACACGCTACACTATGGGTTATTCTAGCATTTTGATGCAGATTTAACGGATTTAACCTTTAAGCCTTAGAAATTGTGTAAATTATGTAAGGATGATTGTAATGGTTACACATTTCACAGCACAAATCTGAAATATCTGTAAGTTTTATTCATTATTATTCAGTCAACCATCTGCCCTTGTGAACACACCCAAAACAACAGACAAATAAGTTTTTTCATCCATGTATGGTCGCGTTACTGTGTGTGAAACACTTGGCATTATTTACAGATGCGGACCACTGTTTTACCAGGAAAGAAAGGTTATTTTGGCCGATTTTCACCCGTAAATCTACTCGATTTTTGAAGGTTTATAATTTGTAAGAGCAATTTTTTGATAATTTCAAAAACGAAGGGCTAAAACTAAACCATAGAAAGGTAGGATACGAGTTTTACTACGTCCGTGTACCAGAGCATGGCACGCAATTTTATTCACTTTGTTGTCGGATCACTAAAATCAGGATAGCAATTGGCAGCCTTAATTTCGCCAAGAAAATAATAAAGAGTTATTACCTCCATTTTAAACGCGGGAGCTTCTTTCCTTTGGAAATTCTGTAGGAGTAGCGACATTCAGTCATGCTAAACATAGTGGTAGAACCAGCATGGTAAACTGGCA
>CM042748.1:26733918-26750476 GCA_022496165.2 Catalaphyllia jardinei
AGGAAATTCTTTCAGTGAACGACTAGGCTGTACCAAAAAACAAAAAGTGGCAGCAAAGTTTGATGTACACAGTACTTAATGGTAAGTTACTTAATCTCTCCAACCTCATATTCTAAGGCGAAAAATCAGAATTCAATGGCTTGTTTACGAAAAGTGTCGAGCACTAAAATTACAATTTAAACAATGAAACATCTAATTACAGCTTGGTTTCAACAACAAGAGGAATTTACTCAACCACTGAGGAAATGACATCGCGGCAACTTAACAAGTGCCTGCAAAAAATTTATTTGTCTGTAAGAAGGCGAGACGGAACTATTTACAATGAAAAACACGCTTACCGCTATTCGGGCGTGCATCACACGGCGCGCGAATTTTTTTGTCCGACCATTTGTCGGTATATTGTCAGAAATAAAATTACTATTTGGTCCGCTGGTTATTCAGCTTGTGTGGTATATACTAAAACAACTGTTCACCTCCACCTCACCCTTAATTTTTTTGGAATTTTTTTTGGGGCAGGGGTTATTAAAAAAATAGCATGTACACCACCTACCCCCTGAGTTTCTAACCCTACCCTGCCAGGATTTCATACATATACCAACCCCCTTAACCAGCCCTTAAACCCTAACTCTACCCTTAACCACCCCCTCCCCGATTTGTTTTTAAATTTTGCACTCACATAGATTTGAACACCAGACCTCTGACTTTGTAGTCTGCCTTCATCTCCACTAGGCCACACAAACAATCCTTGCTAATTTGCTTACATTTGTCAGTCTAATAAGTTATTGGACTCAGACTCACCTGTCCCCTTTGATACAAATTAACCAAGGTTGGAATCGGTCTAGATAGTAGCAGACATATCGATATCTTAAGAAATAACACGACACTTTTTAACTTAAAAAACATGTTTCGACAGAAACTTCTGTCATCTTCAGTTTAAAGTACAAAGTACAGAGTTCAGTGAATATATATCGTATCACTTCTGGCCACTATGACTGTGCTTTAGTCAATGTTGGGCATTTTTTGCGAATACGGACAGATATATAAAAGTCTAGTAGTGGTGCCTAAGCTGACAGAGGCGCCACAAAGCCAGGAGGCCCCCATAAAGATTCGCAGCCCAAATCTTCGCATTGTAAACTAATAGACAGGTTGATAGATATTGCCAAAAGACAGACAACTTCTGGCTGGATTAAAAATGTTTAATGCAAGTACTGAATAGGAGTGTGTTTTAAATATTTGGGTTAAATGGTTGCAACCTTCTTTGTCCTAATTATGATTTGCAATCTGCTTATGAGATTTCATTTTCAAACATTAAGTTATATTTTAATGCACCAGTTTGGAGGTACTTTCTTTTGATTTTCAGCTGTTTGTGTACGTTATTAATTTTGTGAACATTAAATTTTATTAAGTTTCTCTATTTTCTGTTTGATCTGAACTGTGCTTGCCATCTACCTGTTGCCATCCACTGTAAACAAGTCCCATGTCAAGATGTATTGACAGTACTTCTCGACCATTTCTCTAACCAATACAAATTGAAGGCAGCAAATTAAATTAATAATTAGTTTGTCTGGTTTACTCGCCTGACATTTGTTGGGTATCAATGCTCTTGCTAAAATGAATGTATTGATTTAATTGAACATAAATGTACTCCTAACAAATTTAATGGAAAGATTTCTTCTTGTTGGGGTTATTTGATTATTTTATCAAGTGACTTCCAATGACCGCCGACCGACCGACCGACTGACCGACCGAGTGGCTGGCTGGCTGTGAGGAAACTAAAGTTGCAATTGTCCCTTTTTTGATATTTTTTCCTTTTTGTATTATTTGTAAGTATTCGTGAGACAGCCAGGACCAGCATGTTTCCCTAGGCGGTTCAGCTTTTGATAGAAACCTCGTGAATATGGATGGAGTCCTGAAGGACAACGGAAGGAATTTGCTATTTGAGCACTTTGTGGAAGTGGCATCTGATGTACCTATAATGTTCAGTGGTTTATACTACAGAGGGGGAGAGAAAGCCCAAGAACAGGAAGTAAACAATGCCTCCAAGAAAGCCTGTTTATGTTTAAGAAAATAAACATCTTTTATGGAGTTCAATTTGCTGTTTTTCTGTTTTTTTTTGAACGACTGCCACTTACAAAATTCCGATCGGATAAAAAAATCCGTACCATGTTCGGGCACTCGAGGTTTATTTTCGCCGCGACGCTTCCCGTTGATAGAAATGCGAATGAGCTTTTCCAATTTGTTATGAATAAAGACTGGCTCTTATTCTCTTACACAGGAAATATTTCTTCTCCTCTTTCTATTCCTATTCGAAACCTTACTTGTGTTTAACCGTCCAAAAACGCAGTATCAAATGTTGAATTTTTAGTCGCGCTGAGACGTTTTCGCACACAGGTAGGGTTGATGGTTGCTATGATAACGTGTCACGTGAACTTAAACGTGTCACGTGAACTTAAACGTGTCACGTGAACTTAAACTTGGTGTTTGATTGGCTAATAGTTTGTTTTGATGCAGGTTATCAAATTTGATAACTGTGCCGGACTGTTCATCTGAATGCTTTCGCATTTTCAAAAGGCACCCCGAGGTGCCTGTTGTGGGTCCAACTCAGCCGTGAATTAAATGGACTGAAGGGATCGAAGTCTTCCAAACGCTGCCAGGGCAGTGGCGTATTGACTTCGTATTATCGGATCTTTTGAGATCTCCTTTTTCCAGCTGTATCTTTCGTTCCTTTATGCTATTAGCCACAGGCGCTAATTGACAACTATTCACCGAAGTGGAGGTGGTTAGTGATGGATATTTACCGAGCCGCGCAGTTTTAGTATGCCAAAACAGTGAGATAATATACACCACAAAACATTAATTTAGATGATTTATTCACTTGTCACGATAATTTCTTCACTTGTCTGTGTGAGCGACACACAGACTATGACTTGCGTGATTCTTTCAATAAGTTAAACTTACCCAAGCCGCGTACTGACTATTCGAAACGTAGCTTTGGCTATAGCAGTGCCTTACTATGGAATTCTCTTCCTAAAAATATTAGGGCGATTAGATCAATTGGGCAGTTTAAGAAGGAAATCAACCGCGCACTTGAAACTTTCGATTCCCACTCGATAATCTTGTAAATCAGTTCTTATAGTTATTTTAATTTTTACAAATAATTGTAGTTAAAATGCTATTAGTATAACTGAAGATTTTTAACCGAGTTTAAATAAAGATCTACTACTACTACTACTACCACTACCACTACCCCTACCCCTACCCCTACCCCTACCCATACCACTACCAGTACCACTACCACTACCACTACCACTACCACTACCACTACCACTACCACTACCACTACCACTACCACTACCACTACCACTACCACTACCACTACCACTACCACTACCACTATCACTGCCACTGCCACTGCCACTGCCACTGCCACTGCCACTGCCACTGCCACTGCCACTGCCACTGCCACTGCCACTGCCACTGCCACTGCCACTACTGCTACTACTACTACTACTGCTACTACTACTACTACTAAACCAGGAAGCCATTTTTTTCTCGAGGTGCTCGGAGGTAAATAGCACAGGATATTCGGAGTTTGACTAGCCAATCAGCGCGCGCCTTAAACCCTATCCACTGTTTTAGTATATACTAATTATTACTATTTTTTAAAGTTTACTGTGGTTTCAGGTCTGGTTACCTTATTGTAATGAGGGCTGGGTTGCTCGGAAGCCGGTTAACGTTAACCCAGGATTAAACTTTAACCAAAATACAAATTTTTCTTGTACTGTACACAAATGTTTTTCTCTGCCTTTGATTTGTATAATTTATGATAATCTTAACTCAAAACAGAAGGTCAAACAAAATAATCAGAAAACCTAAACGCAAAGTTACAAAACGCAAATCAAAATTTTCGCGTATTCTGGGATATGCAGGAGCTTCACGTTTAGGCTTGGCTAATAAGCACTTAATGACTGACCACAAGGGAAACAGTGAGTTTTGTTTCCCCGAGACCCTCAATGTAAGCCGAGGCGAAGCCGAGGGGAACATTGAGGTCGCTAGCGCGCGTCCGAAGAAAATGCCCAGATGGACGGCACTCGAACGTGAAAATTTTACTCTAAACAAGTGGGCTTTATATAAAGAAAAAAAGGAGTTAAAAATAATCATAACTGAATTTAACCTACGCGCTGAAAAAAAAGTTAAGAGGTAAACAATAAAAGCAATAGAGTTCATGTCTCCGAACTATATGTCTGATAGTTGCCTCGTGGAAATTTGATGTTCTTAAAACTTACATATTTGGCCGCGAAGCTTCACTTCCTGGGTAAATATTTGTTTCGAGAACATCATAGATCATCAAAGTTTGGCAGGGCAACAATCAGCCGATAGTCCTTGACAGAAACACTCTATTGTTTAATTAGTGCCCTGTAGTGGCTGCAGGGATACAAAATAGCAAACGTTTTTCAGTTCGCCGTTCTGAAGTTTCGGGGGAATTTTTCGCTTGGAAATCTAGCTGGATAATTACATTGCTTCGGTGAAAGGTAAAAAGAGGATATTTTCAGTAACAGGATTAAGGCATCTTTGAAATTACAATTCAGCGGGCAAGATATTTATTAAAGCGTGAAGTTAAAACGCAAAAGGTAAACAAATACTGATCTACTTTTTCTGGTAGCCTATGTTATTAGGAAAGTTTGTTCCTCTAGTTAGGTTTTCCAGCAGCATGTATTAGTTATCACTGATTTATTCATACTATTTTTTGTGCTGTAAAATTATTAAAGTTAAAGCTTTTAAGTGAACTACCCGCCTGTAATAGAACCAAAAACAATTCCCCATGGGAACTCGAGGAATTGTGGAAACACAGGTAAAATTTATCATTAGTTCACTAGCACATTCAAGTGCTTCATATGGTATTTTAAAAACAGTAGCAAAGAAGTTTGCAATACGGTGTGTATAATCTCGGTACAAAGTTTTTGTCCAGTTGTTACTCGAACTTCCTCTGAGTGGATTCCTTCTTAACATTCCCGAACTGCACATCAGAACACAATGACTCGTGATTGTCAGTTAATAATAAATGATAAAACCACGATACCTCATGAATCATTGACAGTATAATTGAGAAGCAGACTCAATGTATTTTCACTGTATTGTGATTCTTAAATCAGCATCTACAATATGTATGCAAATCCCGTTTAAATGACATTCACTCACCTTAATCACGTTTATAGATGGTAGAATGTTTCTTATGACCTCATCGACATCGTAGAATTTTACCCTGTAGCTAATGGTGCAATAAGCAGCTATTTCTTCAAGAACTTTCAAAGACTCTTCTCTGCCTGCGGAATTGGCAAAGATGTGGACTGTGAGATTACTGCTGGAGCGTTGACATATGGAAGCTAAGCATTGTTTGAATCGGTAGACGAATCGACTTTGAGAACCATCTTTGCTCGCCTTCAGCTCCATGACAAAGGCGATGTTATACTCTTCTCCTTCACGCCTTGCTTGGTCCATAAATCCTGACCCCGAGAAGTAATAGAGAAAACTGAGAAAAGTCATCAGAAACATCATAATATAAGGCCAATTTTGTTTTCTTTTCCACTTAAAAGCTGCCACGGGAAAAAGCATTTTGACGGTTTTGAGTAACTAGAGTAAAAAGTCGTTTCGAGGGACTCGGATCGTGCTGTGCTGATTTAGCACGAAAAAATATCCGATTTACCAGTGTGCCTCTCTTTCAAAACGAGTCTTCGTGAAAAACCTTTCATATGAAAATGAGTTTGATTTACATGAAAATGAACTTAAAGAAGTAATTCATTTCATTTGCATGCTTTCGCGTGAAGACTTACACAGAAGAAGGCACTACAGAGGTAATGCAACTCGGAAATGCCAATCTTGGATCCTACTTATCCATGAAATGGATTAAAGGGACCGAAGTCTGCCGAACGCTGCCAGGGCAGTGGCGTATTGACTTTGTATTATGGGATCGTTTTGAAATTTTCTTTTTCCAGCTGTATCTTTTGTTCGTTTATGCTGTTAGCCAGAGACGCCAATTATTAGCATCTTGCTGCGTCTGCGTGTGTCGCCTATTGCTTATGTTTATGCGCTTGTTAAACGAAATCGATATAAAGGTCAAACGATCGATTTTTGACTGTGCTTGTAATCAATATATTAGTTTATTTCACGCTTATTGAGCTGTTCAGAATCGATCACACGAAAAACCCATAGGAAATTTGTTCATCTAAAGATTTTCTCACACGCGAAAAGGGTTTCATCCAATTAATAAATCAGCTGTGAAATTGAATCAGTCGGACAGAACAAAAACACTCGGGTAAAAACAGGACTCGTCGTTAGCTTGCTAGTTAATTCCTCAAGGAAAGGAGGAAGAAATTAAAGCAAATCAGACGTGTGTGTGAATTTAACAAACAGATGGCGAGGATAATGAACCATCAAGCCTTTGAGGGTTTTCTTCAAGTGTTTACTGGTTTTTGAAAGAAGGCAAATATCTTGAAAGCATTATCGACAACAAAGAATTTGACCAAGCAAGGAATTGTCTGAAAGCTCACAGAAAACAACTTAAAAATACCAGCCAAAGAAATTAAAAAAAAAAAGAAACAAATAAAGGAACTTGAGGCGTTGAGTGATGAAGAGGTAAAGTCGGTAAACATGACAGAATTCTATTAGTATACCAATGCTGTGAACTGATTGGCTGAGCCTTTGCAGACCATCAGCCATTGTATTTCGCTACTAAATTTTCTCCGATTCTTATTGGTTTAAATTCACGTCCGACTAAAATACCCGGATGGATAAAAGTCGTCCTTGAAAAGTTTTCGGTAAACAAGCGGGTTTATAGAAAATAAACAATTGAAGTTGTATCAAGGAGATTTCCGAGTAAAAGAACCCACTATAGATTTCCTATGAAACTTGGTATGTTGATGTTACAAGACAAGGAGATATTAAAAACGTAATAAAAATAGGGGGTCACCGTGCTTGTTTTCACGCCACAATGCTGACAAATACGGTTATTAAGATGACTTTTGGTGATCTCCGTGCACAACAAATAAGCGCGATTATTTTCCAATGGGGCGTGTTATATGACACAGAGTTCGACTTTTTTTGATTGTTTATTCATCTACGTCCCAGAAAAAATGGCTTCAAATGTTTGCATATCGTAAATTTCATGGCTGTTCTACGGCGTTGCTAACATTAACAGAGCAATGTAAGGAAGAGCTTGATAGGCATAAAGTGATAGGCGCTGTCGCTATGGATCTAATTAAAGCTTTTGACTGCTTACCGCGTGACCTTATTCTTGAAAATTTGAAATTTTATGCCAAATCAACTTCACTTTTGCGCAGCTACTTGTCATCCAGATATCAACGGGTTAAACTTGGAAATACCTTCTCAAGCTGGATAGGTATGTCTGCAGGGGTACCACACGGCAGCATACTTGGACCATTGTTGTTCAACATCTTTATCAACGATCTAGTAGCGGTAAATTGATTATTCAGACAAGAAGTTCAGTACCAATAAATTTTCATTCAAGATGAGGGGAAAAAACCTATCTTAAAGCTAAAAATGTTCAAAATTTCGTAGACGTGACAGCATATTCAAATTCTTTCTTCATGCTAAACCGAAAGCTTGAGTTTACCGACAACTTTGGCAGTCATTTTATCGGCCGTGGCCTTACCAGTCGTTCCGAAAGTTGAATTCAACTTTGTAATAATACTGTACATTACCATTCTGGGTTTCCTAAGTCCAGGAAGCTGCTTTAAATCTGCGATCCGTTATCAAAACTCAATTTCTAAGCACACAAATCGTAATGTTATTCCAGGGTGTTGAAGGAAAAATTCTTCCACCACAAAGGTTTGAGAGAACTTTGCATTGCCTAATATTCCATTCTGAGGACACTTAAACATTGATTTGTGCTTTTCCTTTCTATTTTAAGTCCCAAAGAAGGAATGTCTACGTTTTAGAAAACAAGACCTTGGAAGTTTTTAAGATTTGGCCACAACGCGCCGTGATCACCACTGTTTTTCTAACCCTGTTATTGGCTGGTCATTTAGGGTGTATCTGGGGGCGGAAGAGCTTGAACAATGGTATGCGGACAGGCGGGATTTTTTATCGCTCCTCCCCTCGCACGGAACTGGCACTTCGTGCTCGCCTCGCTTTCGCCTCTGTTCGTCAGAAATACGCAAAAATTACGCCTGGTCTGCAGGCTACTATTTTGTTTAAATAGTGCCCGTCCGCAAACAAGCCGGTTTGTAGAAATAAACAACTGAAATTGTCCTTAGGGGTTTTTGTCTGTTTTCTTTATAAAATTTTACATTTGATTGTCACGGCTTTCATCTCATAAAGATGAAAATGATTCAATATATAACTTTTGAACTGGCGCGCGGAAGAAAATATTGTGGTGGACAATAGAGACAACAGAGAGTTTATGTCTCGGAACTATCGGTCTGATAGTTGCCCCTTGGAAATTGGATGTTCTTACAACTAGCATATTTGCGCTCGAAGCTCGCTCTCTTGTTTTAAGAACATCAAATTTCCGATAGTTCCTCGACAGAAAGAAAACAGACTGCAAGGCTGAAACTAAATAAAAAACTTTTCGAGACACCAACATGAAAAGAATCGCTAAAGCAGGATCGCAACAGTGGATAGCTGTTTCGCCTTCTTGGGGCTCGTCAGCGCTGTGTAGCGAAGCCATGTAACGTCAGCCCAACTGGAGCCGACGCACACAAATTGCAAAATGACACTCTCACTATATCAAGTTCCGTGCTTTGAACTGACTTGCGCCCCGACTATCGCCTCATAGAAGAGCTCATAATGTAATTGTTAATTGGTGTGCAGTGGCTGGAAATTGTCCCGGGGGCACTCCCGGCCTCATATGGACTATATAGGTATGTAAAGCCCCAAAGGCCATGGTTTTTCAGCCGTTTTGGTCATAAATGGGGTTTCGACTTAAGCTGAGTTTGGCCATTTTGGTCATAAATAGGGTATGGTTTTTGCACTCTAGCCTTGATATGGGTATGTTTTTAAAGAGAAGCCAGTCTCTCTCATCAGTATCTAAAAGAAAATTAACAAAAGCACTTCACAAGTTATGTTTAAAGTAATTTAATATTGGTCTGAGCTAGGGGACTAATTATACCGCAGGTCTGAAACAGGGTTTTGATCAGGAGCCATAATCAGGGACGGAGACCGTAAGCGCGCGCCATTTCTAATATTGGGGTTGGCCCCAAATTTTCTATTTTTAGAACAAATTGCGCCATCGCCTGTGGCACACGCGTGTACATGCTGCGAGGATTTTTGCGGATGTCGCGGAGGGGAAAAGGCGTTCAAAATTCCCAAAATCTTTTATGCTTTAGGTCCACAACTCAACGCATTTGTCTCTATTGGAATTTTGCTTAAGCATTTTCGTGGTAAGTTGCTCCAGTTCGAGTGAAGACAGTGCCGAATTTAAGTATGTCCTTCTTTATGTCGCTCACCAAGTTTAGTTCCGCTGCTCCTTTTACAAGAACTTCACATTACTCCACTCTAAATGTCACATATGAAGAAGACTAACAGCTTTTCCATAACAAAGGAAAAAACTAGTTGGATTTATTGGGATATAGCAGCGTTTCAGGACTTCAAGGTTTTCCTCCTCTTAACACACGCGTGCGAGGATTTCGCCAGGGTTTTCGCAACCGAAAAGTAAAACAAAATGAGCTTCAGCTTAAGTTTTAATATTGCAATTTTGAGTTTCGCCTAAATTGTAAGCAACGCGTGACGTTTCATTAAGGCCCAATAAGTTGAAAATAGGTTTATGCTTAGTGACCGATCGTTAATTACGTCCAGGGGTGGGGGGATGGTTTTAAAAAAAGTGTAGTGTTTCAAAACTGAACCCCCCCCCCCCAAAAAAAAAAAAAAAAAATTGGAGACATAAAAATTATACCTCCTTCTCAATTTTTGTTTGAGAAAAGTACCCCTTGCCCCCTTTCTGAGGAGGCCATAATTCTCTCTGTCCTTCCTTAGACAGATTTTTATCTTTTTTTAAATTTAATATCTCGTTTATCGTTTCTCTCGTTTATTGTTTGTATTAAACAAGACTGGGCCGAAAATATCAAGTACAAAGACACTTTTTATATTTTTGTAGCGAAAAATTAATGATTTGGCTCGCAGTATAAAACAGAGGTCTGAATAGCATGTATTGTAAACTTTGAAAAGGTCAGTTAAGCTAAATATTATCGTACCCTCTTTGAAGACACTGGTTGTACCTGATGTCAGATTGAATTTCTGACATCAAACAACGAAATAGCTCACCTGCTTTAGCAAATTCTTCGAAGCTCCCAGCCGCCACGGCCTTGTTTGTCTCCCGTTTTACATCCCACGCTTTGTAGTGGCATTTTCGATCTTTTTTTTTCAAGCATACCAACCCTTCCCTCAGGACCTGAAATCGTGTGAAATTCTTTCCTTTTCCTCCAACCACGGGATCGAGGATAGGTCACTGACGTCAAATTCCCTAGACTGCTGTTGCTTTGTCATAAAATTTGACCGCCCTCATGTTTCTTGCCAGTGAAAAATTACCCTCCCCCCCCCAAAAAAGGGGCTTGTTTTAAAATTGTACCCCCCTCCAAAACCACCGCCCTGTGCGAGAGTTTTAGTGTAATATTCGTGAGCAATACCAAATATGGAGCTAACACGTGTGAGGAGGAGAAGACAATTTTTTAGACGTGACTAGAATTTTGTGCAGTGAAACTTTTTCGAGAGCTTTTCCGAGAACGGCTGTTTTGTAAGGTGAAAATAAAACCCTTGTGTCGTAATTTACGATCGGTTCCTAAAAATCCAATACATGTAACTTGTCTGTTGTCGATGAATAAGAGCGCCCGCCGATGCGTGTTTTGTACAGTCAGTAAAACATGACAAATTGGACTTCGCACTTTGTGTGAAAACGTAAATCGAACTCATATAATATCTCTAGTTTTTGAAAATGTGTAAGGTTGATTAACGTTTGAGAACATATTAAAAGCTTAGCTGAAAATATGTGAATACAGCGGAAAAAAAGAAAGATTTCGATTTTGTTGATTGAGTTATCAAAACTCCTTGTCTATTTTATTTTCGCAGTGTAAAGTTTTACTAAGTGAAAGAAACACGCATGATGTTAGTAGCCTTTTGGCGTTGGTTAAAACTGTTGTAGCACCTCAGCACAAAAGACAACGGAACAAATCTTTGTCAAGATTTGTTGACAATATGAAAACACCGACTCGGACTGGAAAGTGCACGCCCTGCAATACGCAAATGAGCTACTTGTACGTGTCAGACTTGCCTTAAAAAACCTCTTGCAAACTCGCCAATCGAGCAGAAACAACAAGAAACTATCAAAAACAGGTTTTGATTATGATCAAACATCGCTTGGAAAACTCACAAATTTACTCGATACCGGAGTAAAGAGTTTTCTTGTAACATAACTTTTCCCTGCAGAACAAAACACAAAAGTTTACGCGTACAACTAGCGCGAGCGATATTACTCATTCACAGCGCAAAATTAAAGAAATTCTCGACCCTGAAAAAGACACCTTTTTCATTATCTCAGGCCATAAAAGTACAAAGAAGAGCCCTGGTTCTTCTTCTCTGCCTTATTTCCTGCCATCGCTGTGAAAAATCTGAAAAATCGGCAAGAGAATCTCGCAACCCTCACATTTGATCACGTAACGTGACAACATTTACGCGAGAGCCCAGGACACGTCCGTGGATTAGCGCGGATATATGACGCCAGGATTGCGCAGATAGAAAAATTGTCCCATATCATGGATCCACGCGGATCCCAAGACTTACGGTCCCCGTCCCTGATTATGCCTCCTGGTTTTGATGTAAGCCTTGAAAAGGGTTACGAATTTTGGTTAGGTCAGGGATTTTGGGAAGCGGGCCGTACACCCCACCCCCCCTCAAGGATGCACTGAAATGGATAACTTAAAGAAGGACGTTCATGGTCTCTCTGTTGAAACATAATTATTGAAAAAAACTGATGCGCGCGTGGACACAACTTCAGTTTTAAATGACAATTCAATCCGAGCGATCTCCTTAAGGCGCAAAATTTAACACTACGTCGAGAAATAGCTGGAAATCGTTATATCAAGTAGATTTTCAGTAAGAATTCTGCTAAAACAATAAGATCATTAGCTCTCATCAACTATCCCCTTATGAAAACCTAATTGTTAATTAGAAAGTTGGAGATGAAAATCTCAGCTCAGTAAGTTTAAAATAAACAAATTGCAGCATGGCAAGTGCTTTGAATGGTATTTACAAACAGAAAACTCGTGCGTAAATACCGTACCCGCGCACTCTCTTTGAACAACGGTAATCTATATTTATTTTAAGGCAATGTAATCTTGAGGTAAATTTAACCGTTCTGTTTGGTTCTTTCTTAGTCGGGTCAGTTTGTTCATACGGACCGTTTCCATAGAAATGGTGCTAAGCCGTGTTTTTTTTGTTTTTGTTTTCGAAAGCCGGTAAACCTACAACATACAACCCTGTGGACAATGTGTTGGAAAATGGCAAAAACATGAACTCAAAACCGTATACCTATTGAATAAGTGCCAGCACCCCCATTCCCATTTTCAATGTTGGAAAATAGTCAAATGTAAACTTGCGTTACATCAAAGTGTTTTGTCAACATTACACAGGGGCGGGGGGGGGGGGGGGTATAAAATGAAATTTCCAACCCTTGTGACCAAGGTTGTAGCTTGCTCGACCAGTACTGGGGAATCTTGGCCCTCGGTCGAGCGTTTTGTATGAAAAACGCTGCGGTCCGTACTGCTACACCTCAAGCCAGCGTTCCTCAGTAGGACCCTCGTGCTCAATTAGTAAGAGGTTAAGGCGGGGTAAACATGAATAGGAGTGAAATTTGAAGTAATATTAAAAGGGAATTGTTAGGATTAAAATGGATTGAAAACACTACAAGACAGTTGACCCCCAAAAAGAGAGCCCCTGGTTGGTAGGAGACTGTTTGGTATCCGTCTACCAATTCTTTACTTCAAATTTTAATTTTCCAAATCCATCAAATCTTCAACATTTCATATTTTCCTCAATGTAACCTATGCTTTGAGATAAAATACCTCTTTCCTAAAAAGCCCAAAATCACTCAGAAATTTACAGAAAACCGCTAAACAGTGGTTAATGAAATAAGCAGAGAGATTTAGTGTCGCTTGAAACGTGACCAAGATATTGTCAGAAAGGCCGTGTTAAGCAACGTCAAAACAGCCTTCATGTGTACCCCCACCTTAATCATTCTACATTAGGTTGACAGAAATTGCTTTCCATAACTCGGTTGATTTGGTCTGTATGATCTCGTCCTGTTCCACTGAAACGGTCGAAAATGTTTTCTACATGATTATTATTATTGAACATCTAGAGGGAATATCGCACGTTCTTGCCATGTATGAATTATTACCACGGCAACTTTGACTTAAACCATGGACACATGCAGTGAGTACGTGATATGTTATAAACAATATTGAAAGTTTTGAAAGCCAAGAAAACCAATTGGAAACACTTCAACCTACAATGTCTCAGGGTTTTTTTTTTGATTTTTTTTTGTTACACTTTTACTGCCACACACATAATATTTAAAATACATATATATACATTAATTACAATGTCTCAGGTGAGCTCGAGCCAAAGACAATGAATGCGCACTCAGCACCAGCGACCAAGCCATTATTGCCAGTTTACAAGCGAGAAGACTGACCTAGGGCAAGCCTCAACTCGCAGTGGCTCGTGGGACTGCTACTCAGTTGTCCTTCAGGGCGGAAAAAGGTAAAATACAGGGCGAGTTTTAGCAGCGCCAAGCTCCAAATCTTTAAAAAGTGGCGGGAATTTCGTCATTCCTGTAAACGAAAATGGTCACAAACTTAATATGCTTTCCTAATTTCCCTAGCAACATTTTCTCCTAACAGATAGAGAAAGATAAGGTCAAAACTTGTGTAAAATATTTTCTTGGGGATTCAATATTTGTTTAACGAGATTAGAATGATCAAAATAGGTTTGCAAACCCTCCATTTTCCGCGGTGTATAAGAAATCTCGGGGCGAAGACACATTTTTTTCCCACAAACCCTCCTTACATATTGCATCCATATAAGCACACCACTTGACATATAAGCAAGAAAGCCTCGACGCAGTCAGGGTTAGCCTCGTTTTTTAAATGTGAGATGCGGAAAAATTTCATGTTTGCCTACGTAAAAATAAATCAACCGACCGACATCCTCGTGTTTCTTATTTCAATCCGCTGTTATCTCTGCTGTTGCAGCTCACATGATTTTTTGACCCTTAGGTAGGGCTAGAAAGGCGCAGATTGTTCCCAAAGCGTTCCCAAGTGTGACGCCACGTTACCAGATGCGACTGCAAGATGAGATTCGCCCCAGATTTCTTCTCCTTTTGTAAGTGACAGATTGCAAACTTTTTTGCTGCTCTCCGCTTTGTCACGCTCCCAGCCATCTCATCTTCTTAAACAACCACCGACAAATGGTAGCCAGCTAGCATTTAAGTCATTGCAAAGAGATTGTTAAAGTTGGAATTTAGATTCCCTTTACTCTACCTATTTTAAAAAAAATCACAATCAGTTAATCCAAAGACCGTAACTATCAAATTCTTAATTCATTGTAGTGTCTAAATACTTGTATACCAATATGTGGAACTACCAAAGAAGGTTTAATTGAAAAATCAGTCAACCAATTAATAAATGAATAACTAAAACAAATTTCAGGTAAGGGACTGTGCAATAATTATCAGGAAGGGGAGGCGCCGAAAAATGAGCTTCGCAATGAGAAATATTACACAATACCACCCTCTCAACAAAGACAAATTAGCTCTGACCCCCCTCCCAATCTCCCAAAAATTATGACGCACCCCCCCACAAACCCCCCCTCCCAAATTCAATTCAGACACTCTGCACTTGATCTCAACTGGCATTCAAGATAATCTCGCTCAACTAATTGAGGACCTTGAAACTGCATCAAAAAAGTACAAGGCTACCTATTCTACTGGTTCCAAAACCAACATACCAAAATCCAGGAGAAGGAAGGAAGACAAAAGAAAAGCAAGAAAAAGGGGTTCTTTGGCCATGGAAAATCGAAAGAATAGAGCTTCCATTATTTTTCTTTCACTGCGGGGGGGGGGGGGCGGGCGACACCAGTTGATGGTGAACATGAGCCAGAGAAGTATGGAGTGCCACAGATGGATAATGTCGATCTAGTTGTTCTTGGTTTGTTTACCTCTCGCACTGATAAAGCTTGTTTAGGAGACCTGTTAAATTCTAAATGCTTCATTGGAGAAGCTGAAGAGTTAGTTGAAGAGTTTTTATCATCAGTTTCTTAAAGACAAACATAAACGTGTCATTTTTAAAAATCTTATCAAGTTGATTTCATTGACAATGACTGTATGTTCCATTTCATTTTTACCATAAGCCATGGTTTTTATACTGTAAGCTATGTTTTTTTTATACCGTAAGCCATGCTTTATTCATATTACGTCAGTCCGGAAATTAATGGGTACAACTTTTAGTGAAATATCTTTGGTATTAGAATATTAAAGTCAGTTTTTCGGTTGCCCCCCCCCCACTTTCCCAGAAATTTACATGTTACCCCCCTTCCTAAGGCTGTGAGTTTACATTGTGCCCCCCTCTCGTTTTACTGCCCCCCCTCCTGATAATTATTGCACAGTCCCTAACAACAGCATGTGATATTTTGATTAACCCTTTCGTTACTATTTATGACTACACTCCACAGAAACATATATTAAATCTTAGCTTTCTTAACCCTAAGAGTCAAACACCCGACAGTCTAACGACATCAAATAATGACACCCAGACTAGAAAAAAAATCTGATACAGTTTCAGTCTATAAATTTGTAAGGGTTATCCAATGTCGGCATTTTGACATGGCAGTTTCCATGGTAGGCATGAATAGGCTTAGGGCAATTACGATATTGGAGTGCTGGTGATGTCCTTTTACATAGCTGACGATTCCACTGACAGGGAACCACATAAAATAGCTCATCATGGTGCTCTGCGTCCAACAAAACAAAGAAATCTTGTTCACCTCTAGTTGATCGGAACTGGTATTTCTCCGCATATTTTTTTACTTCATTATCAAGCAGGATTTGCATGTAATGCTTTGACTTCCGCATGTTACTCAGGTGAAGCATGCTGAGACCTCCATTGTATCCCGTGACGCCATGGGGTGGTGGATCGCCTATCTTCGTTCCTGGATGGTTTTTTCTGTATTCTTGAAAGACCTCTCTGTAGGTTGGTAGCTGCACATAAGCTAAACCAAAAATAGTTGTGTTTTTGAAGTTGTCAAAGTGATCAAACAGTAGCTTGATATCAGAGTAGAAGAAAAAGTCAGCATCCATCAAAATGACTCTTGTCACGTGTTCAGGCAAAATGCGATCCATGAATATTGGAAGATAGTACAGAGGCATTTTTGTATCACTGCGACCACCAATTTGAATTGCATCCTGTGGAAAAGGTAAACTAAATCAGTGTTGTATGCCGCTTTCCGCGTTAATCCTGTTCTTCTACCCTACTAATCAAACATCTGAACAAAA
>CM042748.1:26760588-26775236 GCA_022496165.2 Catalaphyllia jardinei
TGAACAGACGCACGGCAACATGGAATCTATTTGTTAAATATAGTTTTCAAAGATTGTGACGGTCACTTTTGAAAATGTATGTTGACTAGCATACGAAACGTTGAGTTCTATATAAGAATGCTTTGGAATACAATGTTTATCACCGCTGTTTGTGTTATTTTCTTAATCAAGCTACGATGGCCTAAGAACAAGGGTTTATACGTAACCAGAAGTATCGCGTTACAGTCGCCATATATGCAAATTAGAGTAAAGCTTTTTGTCCTCAACGAAACCGCCGCAAACATTTACATTTGGATCCCTGCCAGTCACCCAGCCGTCACATGGGCTCTACGCCCCTTAAGATTACTCAGCGGTAAAAATAAGCGATCCAAATTAACGAGATGGCAAAGGTAAAACTGACGATCGGAAGGGTAATTGCGTTCGACGAAGTGGAACGCAATCCTAATTTTGGCCTGTGACTCTGTAGAATTGGTTGTCCTGTGTAAGGTTATTGTCTGGAAAACCCACATTCCTGTAAGGGCACGAAAATGGCCACCCCGCTTAATTTTTGCAGGGGTATGTCACGACATAGTTACTAACTATGTCATGGCATAGTTATGAACTATGGTCACAGCCAGTAAACTGGTACCGTAACTGAGACATGTGATAATACATGGGACGAACATGTGAGCAGGTGAGTAGGCCATGTAGACTTTGGACTTTCTTTCCATGCGCTCTCGATCACAGAGGTAGCGTTGGATACCTTTGCCGTGGGATTTGAGGCTTAGTAGTATTACATTCAATAGTATGATGTTATTTAAAGGTTCGTTCGGGCTCACGAGGAACTTGTTTATTTGTAAGATGCGTAAGAGTGAACCTGAGCCAGGGAACGGAGATGTAAATACTGTATACTTTGTATCAGGCCAGCGGAAATACTCGAATCAGTCGCACAGAGTTTGTTTACGATGAACGAGCACGCGATTACAAATGTTTACTTATATTTGAGCTTCCTGCTTAGAATAATGTTCGTAAAAAATATACTTTTACAAATTACAAGTTAATAATGTGAGAATATTTAGCACGAAATCTGAAGGCTGATGTAAATATTTTAGTCCTATTAAACTTGTGAGTCGGAACCTGGCGCCGTCACGCAACGTAGTTTGTACCGAGACCTGTTCAATCAGAATGGCATGGAATTTGTCACTGTAATATCTTTCTTTAAAACTCCGGTTGTTGATGAAAAAGGTTGGTTTTTAGAGGTTGAAAGTCAGCTTGGGAAATCATTTAAGGTATCTGTATAAAAGTTTATACGACGTCGAACGCGTTTAGCTATTTAGTTGCAACTGAACCACACTGGCCTCGAATTTCTAGTATACAGTTGAACCCCGCTATTTCGAAGTCCCAAGGGAAATGGGAAAATGTTCGAAATAGCGGTACCCTGGTCCCAGAGGTTTTTCTTGATTTTTCACCGCATGAGTGAGTTGCGAGAGAGCCGCGAAGCGGAAAACACGAGTCGGGAAACGGCTAGAACGAAAAACCTCTGGTTACCTTGAACGTAAATCTCACTTTCATGCAGACGCCAGCTGTCAAACGCGTCAGTTTGATAATTCAAAAAGCGACCAATGGAAGCTTATCAATCACGTGCTTATCAGCCGCTAATGTTTCCACTCGGTTGTTGAAGACTGGTATCTTTTGACCTACCTGGCCGTGGTAAATGTGCGTGTTTGCGAGAATGTTTTCATCCGCAACGACCGCGAAGGTTCTGCTGTTAAACATATTACGAAGGAAGTATCTCCACTTTTCATACAGGGTTGATTTAAGGCGCAGAGAACGAATGATTACTTCAAATTAGCGGGGACTTCGAATTAACCCAGTTCGAAATAGCGGGGTTCGACTGTACTTCAGAATTTCCTACGATACCCTCTGAGCTGTTTTTCTCCCAAAATCTATCTTCAGGTTCTTTGAAAGCGTCTTCAAATTGCATTGGATCAGAATCTCGGGCATTTGGAAGCGAATTTATTAGGGAATAAGACGGCACAAACAGACACGGACGCTTCTCACGGACGCTTGAACTCGAGATCTGAACCAAGGACAAAGCTCGTGACAAAGACGCCGATACCACAAGTCTTCGCGTGCGTGTCTCATTGCTGGCGGCCCATGACCATTTGCGGGAAAAACGTTGATAGCTTGCGGACGTGCAAGCGATCAAATCGAGATTTTTTCTGGCTATACAATCTACCGGAAATACCGACCATTCTCTCTTCCTCTATATTACGCGGGGAGTCCTAAGGTGCCTCCTCGGGTTTTTGGCCCTCTGGGGCCAAAATCCCTGCGGGGGCAATAAACAAATGATAGGGCAGATGGCCATTGCCAGAGCTTTGCCTGGATTTAACGATCTTGGACGTTCGGGGACCCCAATTTTTCTTTCGATGAATCATTTTCTTTACTGATTTTCTATGTTCAGGGAAAAATTAAAAAAAAAACTATCGCCTAGAAGTTTGAATTTTTGGCAAAATGCACCATCGAATTCCCTTCTTATTAGCTCTTCGTGCATCTGTGCAGCGGTTTGAAATGCCTCTTAAAAGGTTAAATTTTGTGGAAACGTTAGTAACATTTGGAATCATTTACACAAAAGACCCACTTCTACAAAATATGACTAAGACCGTTTGCCTCCGTTGACTCACCTTCAATATTTTTAACTACAAACCCGTGTAGACGTGATCAATTATGTGGGACAATTTTCGAAATCAGTATAGTTTACCACACGCTTTATCTCAGAAACGAGGACGGTCACCCCCCATTTTTTTGCATTTCCGGTACAAGTAACTCATTGTCTGCCTGCAGTAAAAATTTTAAAAAATTCTATCGACTCGAACGTCCTTAAGTCTGATAAAATTTCTAACAATGCCATGTTAGGTTTCCATCATTTAGATTTTGATAGGTCGTTATAGCCACTCTTTATCACTTCATGTTATGATCATGGTATCAAAATACTGCTCAACCATTGGTGAGCACGTTGTTATCGTTTTCGTAGCATAATAGGTTACCATAGCAACAGTATGATCTACTATAAACTCCGTTAATTACAGCTTTAGGGGCTTATCATTGAAAAACGGCAAGGTGAAATATTGTTACATTATTCTGTAGATGGCGGGGTTCAGAACCACCTCAAGTCTTTTTTTTTTCTTAACCCCAAGTTTTATTCAATGAAGTCTACTAGTTTTCCGAAATTAAAATGATCTTTGTTGATAAAATCCCAGCGTTTGTACTGTCATTTAAACTTGTAATTCTACGTTTACGACAGTGGGATGCGGGAGGCAGCTGTAATAGTGAAATCATTGCGAAAACTGGGATGAAAACAATCAAGAGGCTTTGATTGGGGTTCGAGCGCTGTGAGAGCATTTTTGCGTCGTAGTTTCGTTTTTTCAGTGAAAGAACTGTATCTTTCAGCAATACAATTTGGAGTCTGCCTACGATTCGGAAGGCTGCGATATCTTTCTTTAATTTCGATATCTTTCTTTAATTTCAAATTATGAGTAGCCCATGGCATGGCAAGTCAGGATCGACCATTTGCTGGCTATTTGCAAAAATCATGGTAAATCCTTCGACACGATACTGACGAAAGGTTCAATAAAAATATCATCTAAAAGCAAATTTTCCCCCACTGCTCTTTTATTTAGTTTTTTTTAAATATATAATTGCCTTAGAGCGCTCGACTTATCTCTCGCCTGATTTGGCTTGTTTCGGTTTAAAACAAGCGCATTGTTTTGTTTTACTTCTCTTATATAGTCATCTTCACTTGATTCGTTGTTAATTTATAACTGAGATATATTTGCGTTTCTCAAAGAGCAAATCAATTGTTTATGCAGAAGGGTTTCTGAGAAACTCGGCTGGATTATCGACCTCGTACGTGTTGGGTTGGGTATAAAATCCACAAATACATAACTAGTTCAGCTGTTCGAAGCTTCAACAACCTTTGCCTCGTTAAAGGACCCAGATGTCGTTTTTTATTAGTTTAGAAAAGTTATTTACCATATGCGTTTAATATGCTGTACGATTTTCCTACTTATTTTTTATTCAGTCTGGAACTAGAAGCTTTATGATCTACTGATCGTTTGAACTGAATGGCAAAGATAGCTCGATCCCGGCTTATCCGGAAGTCGAGTCCTATCCTCCTCAAGAATTTCATCGAAATTTCCACTAGAAGCTAATGAAGAAAATACGGGCCATGAAAGTAGTTAGCTTTTTTTTAATCGAAGAACTTGGAACTCCTCGATGGCTCCCTCTTGGCACAGAACAGCCTTCTTGATTTGTCTTTCTTTTCGCTTCTGAACTGAGTATCATCCAGATTGAAATTTTGAAAGCAGAGGAATTCTCCAGGGAGAAACGTGGCCTGATTTCTAAGTCTGGCCATGGCTGAACTGACAAATCACTTTCAACGGACCAGACTTTATCTTATTATTAGGGTATTTCCGAATTAACTTCAGCAGCCCCTCAAAACGAGTCTAAGTGCTCATATTTTCATATCAAAATGAAATTTCATTCACATGCAAATGAAACTCGTTTTGATATGAATGTTTGAGCACCAGGCCGCGCTCTGATAGAGGGGTTTTAGGAAAATCGGAAATGGGCTATCAGATTAATGAAAAACGTTCAATTCATCGATCCCATGGAGATCCAAAGTACCTTGTAATGACACAACGACCAGCGCCCAGTTGCAGTTCGTGAAATATGAATTGTGCTTATTCTATTTCAAATTAAGATGGTGGCAACCAATTTAAAATTAAAAAGAGGATTAAAACATGTTTTGGTATGACCTTAAGCCATCCGGCTTCAGCTGAATGTTTAATTTTACTTTTGGTTCAAAGACATATTGACAAAGTTAGAGTTGAAAACTCAACTAGGGGTCAAGATGAGGCGTACCTTGTTGAGAGTTGATTATTTCTAGTACAAAATTGATGGCTGGTCAAAAAAGCATTACATACGTTTCACGAAAATCACAGATTTTATTCTGAAATTGGGTCCAGGTTTTAAGGTTCCAGCCGCACACCCCTGCCAAAATTCTTTGGGGAGTACCCCTACAGGCCTTAACGTAACCTTGCTTTGCTCAGTTTGCTGTTCATTTGTATTCCAGCGGGGCTAAAAAGACTGGGATCTTCCAAAGTGGGCATTATATTCTTGCCGTTTCCGTGGTACGCATGATGAGGCTTTGGACAGTCGTGATAGACATCAAAGTCGTCTTTTGTGTCATAACGGTGAGCTAGTTGACGGTTCCACTGACAAGGAACAACATAAAACAGCTCATGATGTTCCGCATCTAACAAAACGAAGAAATCTTGCTCACCAAGATGTCCTCGGAATTGGTATTTTGCACCATATCTTTTTATATCGTTGTCAAGAAGGATTTGCTTGTAAAGCTCTGATCTTCGCATGTTACTCAGGTGAAGCATGATAAGGCCTCCATTGTATCCCCTGACGCCATCTGGCGGTGGCCCGCCAATCTTGGTTCCAGGGTGTTCTTCTCTGTAATTGTCAAAGAATGATTTGTAGTTGGGTTGTTGCACATAAGCCATACCAAAAAGAGTTTCTTCGTTGAAGTTGTCAAAGTGATCAAACAGCTGCTTGATATCCGTGTTGAAAAAGAAGTCAGCGTCCAATAAAATAACTCTCGTCACATCTTCAGGCAGAATGTAATCCATGAAAATGGGAAGATAAAAGAGAGGAAACCTTGGATCAAAGCGACCTCCCATGGCAATGGCGTCCTATATTAAAAGACATGAAATCGATGTTTTAAAATCAAAGTAATAGAAAAAAATTATATCTAGTTCGTCCATCTACTGGTATCATGCTTTTAATATTGAGAGTGCCGGGCTGGCGGGGAGCAGCTAAAATTCAAATGTATACTTTTTCTTATTTAGGGGACGAAAACGGCAGGGAATCTCTGTCGATGGCCGACCAGCAATATCTATTGTGAAGTTTAATTTATGCTGTAGTACATGCCCCATATTTAAAAGGTATGCATAGGGCGACTATATTCTCAGATGTGGGTTTGAATTTAGACGCTTTCTCAGTCATCACTTAAAATTTGAGCTACTTCTCAGTTATCAGTTAACCGTCTCAGTAATTCTCACTTCTCACTTGCTTTATCTACATGAAATCGATGTCCATCTCATTAGCCAAATAATATAGATTTAGACTTGGTGATTTCCGAACAACCTCCAGTGGTTCCGTACTGTTTGGAGGCTTTTCAAACAATCACTTCTTATACCTTCCGAAGACCTTAAAACTCTTTTAAAAGGATGTTTACATGGATATATTAATACATTTTACTCTCAAAACGGTTGAAATAATTACGGAGCGTTTGGAGGAACATATTGACATCATAAAACAAAAGATGACTTAACCATCATGAAAGTGATAAAGGTCGAGAGATTATGTGATTCTTCCACAGTGCAAAATCATGGTCGACAAGGTCACGTCTTAGGAACTTTTTCCTTAAATGTAGCTTAAATGACTGTATCAGCCGGGAAAAGATTCATGAAAATACTTCCACAGATTAATGGTGATCGAAAACGCATGATCTACATTAGTGTTATTTTGAAACAGAGATTCCAAATGTTGGGCGCTCAATGTGATCATAAGAAAATAACTAAGTCAAAGAAGACATTAGCCCTTTATGAGCAATATTGGAATCAGATTATGGATTTGATAGGTGATAAAATCAGGAAAATCATTGAACAATAAACATTTTATTATATTTATCTTCAAACTTGTCGTATAATGGACACAGATCTATTATAATATCATCGAGAACTTTGATGTGGTCTAAAAATTGTTTATTATTGAATTCTGCTCACCTCAAAAATGATCGTATATCGGTAAATATTTTTTTCATATGAATTATATGAAAATATTAACATTTCAAGCTTCTTTTTACAATTTTTAGCTTCTGAAAATGTCTTTAAAAGAACGCCCGATCCTGAAATAACACCTAAAATGATTGGATTGAGTGTTATACCACCAGTAATTGACCCTGTTATAACCAAAGCGGCAGAACTAATACTACATGCTAAATCCATCTTTTTGAAATATTTATAAACTATTATATAAAGCCAGTATTTTTGTGGTAATGTCGGTATAAAGCTTTCAATTGTGTTGTGACATCTCTATTTTCGATAAATTCTCATTAATAGATACGGTTAAAATCAAAAATTGACTTTGGTGCTTTCATATATATATTTTACAAATTGGCTATTTTAATTATAATAATATGTCGTTGAGTATCTTCTGTCAGTTGTGTAACAAAAAATACGGTAACCATATTGTGTTAGAACCGGCAGTAGTATGGTTCAAGTTTGAGATTCTTTTATTGGTTGTCACTCTCTGACTAATATTAGTCGAACGAAGCAATATTGAGGTATTAGTTTTATTGCCTTTGTAAGCATCAAAAAGACGGATTTCATAGATTCTCTGCTTTTTAACATCAAATTCATTATTATCAATGGAAAATGAGATGAGTCTGACATAATTGATGATGCTATTAAAGTAATTGCGATTTGCACAGTTGTTGCATTATCATGAACTAATTCACCACAGGAAAAAAAAAACACTGATTCGGTACCGAGAGATCAAACACTTTTTTTGTAATAGGATGCTGTGGATTGACAGCATCTTTTAGTTCAACAGGCGCTTCAAATTTAACAGTACTATTATTTATTTCATAAATTATGTCCCAAACACTAGTACCAACATCGCCAAGTCACTTTCTTCCTTCAGAGTTTTAATTAATACCTACAATTTTTAGATTTTATAGACATTAGATTTTTATGAATTATTGCATGCTTGCTTATACTTTATATTTTTAATTATTCCATGCTTTTTTTTTTAAAATCTATACCTTGTATTTCTAAATTGTATTTTTAAATTATCATGATGTATTGTATTTTTAATTACTATATTTTTAGTCCAGGGCCCCTCTGGATATCAGCCTCGTTGCTGAATGGGCCACCCTGGTAAAATAAAGTTTACTTTACTTTACTTTTATCATTTTGATACCCTTTGACTCCATAAACAATAATAATAATAATAATATTAATAATAATAATAATAAAAATCGTCAAATCATTTACGTGAGCAACACAACTCAATTAGTTTTTGAGAACCATATCTACCATGAGACGATTTGGAGCAACATTGTTCCACTTATGAATATGGATCAGAGTTCGACTATGATCGCTGAATACATTTGTTGACACAGAAGATGCTGTTGATATTTGAACTGTCGAACTATCGATGGAAGCTGATGGAAAATTCAATTCATAAACAAAACTATATTCACCAGTTGCAAGTGGTCACATATTGACTCCTAAACGGCTGCTATAATAAGCACGTGAATCGAGTTTAATTTCCATTTAAGGTCTCTTTGTTAATTTTATGATAATCTTTATCAGTTTTTTTAATTCCTTTTATATCATCTTCATCAGTGAATTCTCCTACTGGATTATCCACCACGTACTGAAAATCATTATGTTTGTTCGTACTTTACACTGCATAATTCATTTGATCATCGGTGTATTTTTTGACAAAATTTTCATGGGCAGCATGATCACTGTAACTGTATTGCGGTTCTTTTAAATTGATTATTTCCTTATTATTCATGTCTACATCAGCAGCCATTTTATTGCTACCATCTAGTAGCAAAGTCTTTTTGAGCCCTTTCACTAATATTTGTCGCTGTATATCTCAAAGTTTTAAATTGACAGCATAACTACCATCACTATAAGCTGTAGGAGCAGAACTTACTGTTGGTAAATTACTGATGAAGCAAAACGTCTTTTATGTCGGCTTTACCAGCAACAGTAGTATTTTGCTTACCGTTTTCTTGATTCACACAACCTTTGTTGAGTTTATCAGCAATAACAACATCTTCCTTACTGTTTTCTTGATCAACATATATTTTGGAAACAAGATCAATTGTCTTCAAATAACCCATCAGAATATGGTTTCGTATTTTTGATTACCATTTCAAAATTACCATCTTTGTCTTTCTTGAGAAATTTACTATTTAAATACTCTTTATTGACAGCACTTTTAAGAGTTTTTACTTTAATTATCATTATCAGTGTCGCTGGCTTTATGATCATCCTGAGTGTTAAGATTGTAAAGTATTTTATTATCCATATCATAATTATTATTTTTTGGTCAATTTAAATCCAATACCTGGTAGCCCACGTACAATTTGAACATCACCACTACTGTGATGACCTGAAGTTTGTTTATTGAATATAACCATTATACTATTATATTAGATTGTTGTTTCAATTAGTAGAGAAACTAAAGTATGCGTTATTTAACAATTAGACTACGAGTAGCCCGAGTTTTCTACGAGTGGATAGTCAACGAGGCGCAGCCTCGTTGACTATCGCTCGTAGAAAACGAGGTCGAGTAGTCTAATTGTTTTAGTATAAATTTACCGTAGTCTCATTGCATAAAAAGGAAAAAAAGTCAAGTAACGCGTAGAAAAGAACTGTTTCATTATGTTACATCAGGTTCAAACGTGATACGTGATGTTCACTGATGCGTAACTGTTTTCTATCAGCAGATAGAAAACGGTAATATAGCCAATCAAATTCACGGATTCACAATAGGCTACGGTAAATTTATACTAAAAGAGAATTAGCAGGTCGAGAAATAGAATTAACTCTGTCACTAGCATTTAAGTTTAAACGGTAATCGTGTTTCAAATATTTTTTCTTCACTATAAACATATTGCGGTTTAGTTAATTTATAATTTGTATTTTCAATCCCATTTATTAACATACGAATTTCTTCTACAGCATCGGCAGTACCATTATATGCTGTTACATAAAGACTATAACCTCTAATTTGGTCCTTTGGAATCATTGTAAAACCGTAATTGTTTTTATTATTATTAACCCCGTTTCCAAATGAAAACGGTACTTGAATCCCCTTGAAGCCCTGATTTTTTCAGGCCTCTTCGTTCCAATTGCTTAAATTAGAAAAGTTACTGCGATGATCATTTTTCACTTTCAGTTAGTTAATAGTAACTTTAGTAGTTTGATTCAAAATGGAATGATTTACAAATTAACTTTTGATGATTGTGATAAGATTCACATTGGATCGACCTGTCAAAAATTAGTACATATGACTGACAAAAACGTGCTTGTTATAAATACAGAGCAAAAGGTGCAAAAATAGAATGAATATTTGTTAAAGCTCCATTTGAATGTAAAAAGTGTCGAAAAAGTTGGGAAATGTAGTATCGAATATTACCATGAAATGTGCGCCAAAAAAAGTCTGTTGTTGAGATAGAAAAAGATGAGCTTAGAGCAAGAATCGATATGCTTGATGAAATAAATAAATAAATAAATAAATAAAAAATATCATGTCCGAAGTTACTTTTATTACAATGTACAAATTCAAGGCAAAATTTCCAAAACAAAATCTCGATATTCAGACAGAAGATTCAAAAAAGAGGCTCTTGAAAAAATAACTGAAAAAAATAGCAAATTGATCGAAGAGTTGACTTTGAGTTCTGAGTGAGTGTCTCCATTAAATGTCTCCATCGTGTGATTAGATAGTATAGAATGAGGGTAGTTGCCAGCGATTGGTGGTGTTTTTTGTTGCTATGATACACAGAGAATGATGTTGGTTTTTTACGTTGGATATTTTTTGGATGCGCGAAAATGGTTGATACTCCATGGAGATCTTTTTCTGGGAAATTTGTGGAATTTTTTATGGCCGGAAAGTGAACATCACTTAAGAAGACTGGGGTGAGTTTTAGCAATCACAGCTATTCTACTAATGATAATATCAAGTGTATAAATATGAAGTTTAGATCACCTGGTGGGGAAAGAGGGAATTAACAAACAAATAGAGTTACGCAAATACGATTATCACTGGTTTGAAGAGAATACCACTCACAGTTCCCTCCGGCATTTTACGTAAAGTAATTGAATTCTTACATCTGCAACCAAGGTCAAACAAACTTGGTCTTCGGCCATCGTAGCTTGGTTAAAAAATATAAAACAAACAGCGGTGATAAGTAATGGTAATAGGACTGAGTGGAGTCCAATTCGGTCTGTAATTATACAAGTGATAACAAAATCGGACGACCGCGAAGCAAGAGTCTGATTTGTTCATCACGAGTATGATTACAGACCGAATTGGACGACAAGAAGTCTTATTACCATTAGCATAAAAATTGCAATTTTCGAGAAAAGAATAGCCAAGTTATGAAAGAAGGGGATAATTCGCATTAAAATACCTACAAAGAAGATGAAAAACCTCCTACAGGTAATTAGGCGCCAAAAACACAAAAGCAAGCACGCGCACGCGCGAACGCACGCACGTCATTACAACTTTGAATGTGATTAGTTGATTTAAACTACAACTTCGAATGTGATTGGCCTATTGAACTGTCCGATAACAAACTGTCCAATAACAAAGCGTCCAATAACAGACTGTCCGATAACAACTTGGCAAGTGAATTAGTGGAAAAATAGGAGTTTTTTAAACCAATCACAATCGAGGAAATTGTAATTTTTATGATTAACATATTAAAAACTTTCATTTTATAACCTTGACGTTTCGTATGCTAGTCAACATACATATTCAAAATTATAACCGTTAAAAAAATTTGTAGTATTTGTTTTATATATTTTTAAATCAAACAAACTTGCTTCTGGAAATTTGACGAGCACAATGTTTGTATACGTAGGTAATGTGGATGAACATAATTTGTTTTTGACATCAGTCACCGGCGACTTACCTTAATGAGGTTTACAGTTGGTAGAATATTTTTTAGCACCCCCTCAACATCGTAGAATTCTACCCTCATGTAATTTCCATTGATACAGTAAACGGCTATTTCCTCGAGAACTTTCAAAGACTCGTCTTTTCCTACTGAATTGGCAAATATGTGGATTGTGAGATTGATGCTCGAGTGTTGACAGATGGAAGCTAAACATTGCTTGAGTCGGAAAACGATACGAATTGCTTCACTTTCATTTGGTTCCTTCAGCTGCATGACAAAGGCGATGTTATTCTGTGCCAGTTCTTTCTTCTCCTCTTTTGAGTGGTCCATTAGAACTGGCCAAGCCAAGTAAAAGAGAAAACCGAGAAAAGTGAACATACAAATGTAAGGCCAGTTTAGCTTTCTTTTAAAAGCAGCGCTCAGCGAAGGAACCGGAGCAACCATTTTGATGATTAAGTGGGGCCAACTAAACAAAGACTGGGATAGCGTTGGTGTGCATCTTATTAAGTAAGAAAACGCAACTATTTAAGACGTGGCAAAAACAACCGATGGCACGATAAAGCAATCGATTGTTGATTTTACATGTAATCAATATAGTAACATCATTTTACTTTGGCTATCACAAAATGATTCACAGAGTTTACAGCTCTCTCTACATTTTGTCAACTCTGCCTGGTACATCTGAACTAAACACAGTACCGATTATACAAAAAGAGACAATTTTGTAGAATTGCAAATTCATTGCTATAGAGAAAATTTATTAACAAAGAATGTTCAGCTCAGTTGCTTGTTTAGAGCTCATAACAAATAATTTGGATCTTTTACATTTTATTACTTGGCAAAACATAATCATCTTTCGTTCTATATTTGAAAATAAAGAATTGTTCTTTATTCGCATTTGTTAGCTAGTTGTGCAAAAAGAGAGAGATTCATGGCTTAAAGCATGAGCATGCTCTTAAGTTAGCCAATTCAATTCTTTTGGTTACGAACCAATTAGATTCAAAATACTTGATAATTATATTCTTGCTCGTGTCAAAAGTAATTAAAACATTTATAGCAAAAAAAATAAATTTCATTTTACTATGCTCTATTAGCCAAATTCGGTTTAAATCCGTTGACGTTCTGTGAAAATCACTCATTATGCTCGCAAAAGTCACAGACTTCAGGTGTAGTTAATTAGAATCGAAAGCGTTCTTACGTCCTAACGTTCTAGGCTGTAAATTAAACTAGCACAATATCCCCGGGACCTTTAGAGCGCAAAATTTACAAAGATAATTGTGAAATTAATCCTCGAGAGTTGAAAGATGGAAGCTAAGCATTGCTGAGCTGGAAAACGCAATGACTTGCTGGGTTATCATTGGGCTGCTTCAGCTGCATGTCAATAAACTGTGAGCAAGCTCTTGGCATCACAAAGGCGATGTTTTCCGGTGTCAGCTCTATCTTCCCCTAATTTGAAAATATGGCCAAGGGCGTAGCCAGGGGAAGGGGGGTCCTGGGGTGCCCGTGACCCCCTTTGTAAGCCTTTTTGTAAGCAAACAACCTATAATATTCAGGTGACAATCTGGTGAGTACCCACTGTATGACTCCGTGTGACCCCCCCTTTGAAAAAACCTGGCTACGCCCATGATGGCGACGGGAAACAACAGACAAAATAGAGAAATGATGTCAGAAATGCCTCCAGACACACACTTTGTAAGACCAATTTTGGTTTCTTTGCTCACATCTGTAAAGTCCACGCAGCCAGAGAGACCGCTAGAAGAATCATTTTGATAGTGCAAATAGCCTGGAATTAAGAAGGATTTGTATCGCGTTGAACGGCATAGCATTGAGTAAGAATAAGCATCTATCTGAACGAATTAATTGTTTAGGGGAACAATCCGATTTTTCATTTTTCATTTAATCAGTATAATAACTACTGTAATTTCCCCCATTAAAAGTGTTTTACAGAATTTACATCACTCTCTAAGACTTTGCCAGTCTCGCCTGTTCCACTGAAAACTGACTCCGGTACCAAATATGCCAAAAGAGACCATTTTAATTGATGAATTTGCAAATTCATTACCATAGAAATAAATCTTTTAACAAAGAATGTTGTCTTTGCCTTGTGCTTGAGACAAAAGATATTCGAATCTTTACCTTTTATTGGCCGAGCTAAACGTTACCATTATTTCTACATCTACACACAGGAGTTATGCAGGCACGTGTCACTGATGTGCCTGAGTCTTCCTGTAGCTCAGTGATCAAAGTGTGCTTTTGCTCGAGACAGAGCATCCTTCACAAAAGGTTGTTATATTATTCAAATTGATAGCTTTACGGTTTGCTCCGAGCACAAGCTTTGACGCTTATAAAGGCCTTCAACACCTGTTCAAAGCCCTTGAAAAGGGCTTTTTATTTAAGAAGAGCCGTCTCGTGAAACAGCCTGTCACCTGAAGTCTTAAGTAAAGCAAGCTTAGTCTAATAGAGTCGAGAAAGTCGGGAAAGTCGGGGTCGATTAATCGACCCGACACCGACTTTCTCTGTCCGACCTCGTAGCTCAGTCGGCAGAGTAACGGTAGATCTAATCCGGAGGTCGTGGGTTCGATTCCCACCGAGGTCTTCTTTACCTCGTGTGGTTCCCTGATTCCCTTTACTAGGGCTAACACCCAGTGGGTTATTCATGGGTTAAATTAGCACTAAAATTTACACTTCAGAGTTAATTCTCTGTTACATCATTTGTGTTCTTAGTGCTACGCGGCACAACATTCATATGTACCCTTACTTTCTCTTCGCCGAGATTCACCATCTAATCGACCCCGACTTTCTCTGTCCGAACTCGTAGCTCAGTCAGTAACGTTAGAAGATAATTTGGTTTTATCAACTGAGTTGATAATGTGAATTAGCCACCGTAAAGAGA
>CM042748.1:26780236-26800221 GCA_022496165.2 Catalaphyllia jardinei
TCTTGCCTGAACTAAGCCAAACAATGGTATATAGACCACATACAATGCACAAAACAGTTGGCAGACTTTCCTTTGAATCCTGTGGCGCCAGAATGAACAAAGAAAGAATAAACCTATACGTCAATCTCGAGAGACATAAGCTCGATCAAATTGGTGCAAGAAACATAATAATTTCTTTAGTCGAACGTACAGCTTTCTTGAAGTAAAGCTATGGCTTCTCCAAAGAAATACCTGACAAGATAATATGATGTCTGTGATAAGAATCAATATACTGTACTTGTAAATAGTTCTTACCAAACAGCTGAGCCTGGTGCCACAATATAGAATGCAAGTAAGCAGCATGTCACAGAACATTTCATATTTTGCCCCTCAAATACTTATTAGATACTTAAAAACATATTGTTCTTTTAGATATGAACTTAAACAGTGCATAAGCACAGGGCAAATCACAGAGGTGTCAAAATATGTGAAGTGACAGGGTAGTCTAAGGCAGATAACAGCGGATTGGTTCTTTCAAAACAAAGGTCAACCACCAGAGAATGGAAGTGACCACGGTCCTTTGAGCAGACGTTTGTGGGGAAGAAACTTGTGACAAGCCCTAAGAACTTCTGCATGGGAGGCTATGCGTTCATTGCTATGAATAAAATAATTATCACATGTTGTATAAATTGCTGTGTGCTTGTGGTAGTTGAGAATGTTAAGACTGCAGCCTTTTCAATATTAGCTGGAGCCCGCTGCAAGTCACCAGCTACTTCGTGCATCTGCATCGGGTACTTTTTGCCAGAAAGTTTAATTATTAATACACATTTTTATGTCATGAACGCAATCATAATGTGCTCTTCCTGAGGTAGCTATCATGTGTACCTTTTGAACTTCAAAGTGACAGCAATTTTAGCAGGTGTTGCTACATGCATTAGACCTTCCAGGCCACACACAGTTTTCACAATGATTTAGGGATGACGTGAAGGCACAGACTATGCTGTCTTTTATTGACGTTGTTGAAAAGTCACGAAGGCAAACTGGAAATAAACAGTTTAATAAATAAAAAAAATTACAGTCGATTCATTTTGTTACAGTTCAGTTAAATAGAACTGTAAGCTAAACATGATGCAATTTACCAAATATCAAGGGGATTCATTCAAAACCTTTGAAGCCTTTCATACATGAACTTCCAAAGAGACTAGTAATCTTGCAATCAGCTCCAACAAAATCACTTAATTTGTGTTCTACAGATGCACCAGATCTCAATGTACACTGATTTTCAAGAAATTCCAGGGCCAGCAACCTATCTCCCTAGTGCAGGAGTTGGTAACCCACTTTGGGATGTTCCTCACATGGCTGCTCATTACTGCAACGTAGAGTTGTACTCCACCTACTTTCCAGTTTTCTCCTACTACTTCAATTTGAAAACGCTGAGAATGGCCAAAATTTGTTATCATATCTCTTGCTGTAGAGTCACAAATTGACATTTGGTAGCATCATAACTAACACCATAAATAAGCCACTGGCCAGTGTTTCGAGGTCTTGATTATTATTGAGAATTTTGCTCTAGCTTGTCTGTAAAATGGTCATGATCACAAGGTATCTTATCTTGAATACATGAGCCACATGGGTTTTTGTTTCTGTTAAGGCTAATTTTACATTGAAAAGATACTGTGGCCCTGAGCTTGCTCTAAAAGATGAAACCATTTTTGTTGGTTATGACAGACATCATATGAAGTCATTTGACCTACCATCTTAGATGTGCCATCTTGGCTTTCACTATATTGATAAAAATTCAAAAAATAATGGGATTTGAAAAATCCACATCAAGCTAGTATGTCTATGAAATGTTTTAACATATATCGAATTCTCTGATTTAATGATAATAACTAGAAAGAAATGAGAATTATGTCCAAAATATTATTTTTGGCCAGACCTACACAAAATTTGTTGTTGCCATGGCAACATTAAAAATCATAGACACAGTTGAGTATCAAAATCTCTGTCGTGAATGAATGAACAGCTACTGGGCATGTCTGCCTCTTAGAGTAAGTAATTTTTCAGAATTTAAAAGAATTCAAAAGACCCTCTGATCCTCTTCTTTGTATGATTGATACCTCATGGTTTGCACAGGCCTTTAAAAGACCTTGAATAATTACAGGATCCTTGAAAAGTTCTTGTCTTATGAAAATTGAAGATTTAGGTTTTTTCTGTGTAAATTTCTTGAGTTCAGAGGGCTTTATCCACCTTGGCCTCCAGCGTCTATGGATAACACCCTCCTTGATCTGCAGAATTTCTCATATCCTACTCAGCCTCATTCACTAATTGCTGATTATATCCTGTCAGTCTAAAGTGTTGTCTTGGACAAGCATTCTTTGATGGGGTGTCATGAAAAATCAGGCACCCTATGTTGTTATTCATGACTATTTTTTCATTTTTTTCATTTGCTTTTTTTTGATAATAGAGTACTCCAGGAATTCACGAGATAGCAATATTTTGAAAGAGGTGCTGGTAGAAAGCAGCCTCAAGGTAAGATCCAGTGTTACAGTGAAATCAAGTGAAAAGCAATCAGTAGGGAATATACATGTATTCTTTCTATTTATCTTTTTTCTATAAAAAGTAATAACATAAATAACAATTATTATCATTTGTTTATCAGTAATTGTGTGTAATATTTCAAGAACATAGAAATTTATGAAGAATCTCAGATTGAAGCATATTGCATGGGTCTATCAGAAACTTAGACAAAAGACCTCTAAGAGGACAGGTGGTTACTGAAAAGGGTTCAGATTTGTAGTTTAATTGGAAAGTACAAGTATTGTTTAGAAATTTAATTGCTCGACATTTATGGTCTCTGTACCATTGTGCGAAACTTTCAAGGTAATTTTAAGCAAGCATTTTTGTATCATTTTTAATATTCCGTTATCTCTTTTAAGTCATCCAGTAGGAGAGAGGCTACCTTGGAAGGTGATGATGACCACATTGTGATATTCTACAACAGGGTTCCCAAGACTGGCAGTACTTCTTTCATGGGTGTCATCTACGACCTCTGCCATCCAAACAAATTTCATGCCCTGCACCTGAATGTGAGTCGGAACTCACACACAATTTCAACCCCTGACCAAATGAGATTTGCTCACAACATCACCAGATGGAGGCAGAAAATGCCTGCTGTTTATCATGGTCATCTTGCCTATGTTGAGTTTGAAAAGTTTGGTGTTGACAGAAGGCCATTGTATATAAACATTATTAGGAAACCACTGGACAGACTTGTCTCATATTATTATTTCTTAAGGTATGGTGATACCTTTAGGCCGTATCTTCGAAGGACAAGACAGGGAGACAAAGAGGTGAGCAAATGTGAAGTATCCACCCATCATTTATTATCACTGTTTATTATATGGCTCTGTCTCACAAGGACTGGGAACTACCAAATTCACGAATTTCATTGGCTGAAATGGATATTGACCACAGTCTAGATTTTCCTGTGTAGACCTGTAATGTTTTGAACTGAAAAAGTTGCAAACTAAAATGTAAAATCATTGACTGTTTTCATCTAACAGTATCTATTTCTGTAAGTGCCACAAATTCTGTTCATCACCATTTGCAAGCAAAATGTCAGTTAGTACAAACCAGCTACATGAAACAAATTAAATTGTTCTTGTTTTTGCCATGTAATAAACATCTTATTACCGGAGCATTGACTGTACAGACCACTGCGTTTGGTCTGTACCTATGAACTTGGTCAAGATTCTTCCACACAGACCTCCTGCTCGGTTAATAAGAGCTAAGAATATGCCACTCGCTAACATTTCACTGCAAACAGTATGCAAGATGTTTGTCATGTATGAACAAAGTCTATGGCCTTAGCTCCCAAATCTCATTTGGCTCAGTAGTATTGGACAACAGTAGTGAGCAGAAGGTCTTAGGTTTGTCTCTTAGATGAAGAGCTACCTGGTCACTGACGTAAAAGTATTCTCGAATGCCAGGTATGGTATACACTACACCACTGAAATTCATTCTCTTGAGTTGGACCATGTATCACATGGCATCATTTGGTGAAAAGCAATCTGCATCTCATTCTTATAATTAGACATTAAAGAATGATATTGTTTTAATCTTGCAACCAAGAAAAGTATTATATTTTACAAGTTAGAGACTCAGGTGATGAATTTAAGAGAGTTTAATTTACAGACCCGTGTAAGTAAAAAACATGTGGCTCTATATTTCAGACATTTGATGAATGTGTACAAAGAGAAAACCCAGACTGTAGGCCTGAAAAGTTGTGGCTGCAAATCCCGTTCTTTTGTGGCCATGCATCACACTGCTGGTGAGGGACTTCGTTGTTAAACAGTCTTCTGCAGACTATATCTTATTAAGGACCGTCGACAATAACTTTATTCAATTGTGCCAAAGCCTTCTAACCAACCCTTCCAGTTAAACATTAGAAGGCAGAAAAAAATTGTTAAATGCCTTGCCCCCTTTCGTATGCTCCCTTCTTGGTACTCACCCCCCTCCAAAAAAAACAACAACAAACAAACAAACTAACAAACAAAACACCGCCCACGTAGGAAGCAAGAAATCGCTTCTTCTTTAGATTTAATCCTTCTGATCTTACACCTTAGGGTTGAAATTTATTTTCCGTGGCAATAAATGTTCCTCAGCCTTCAGCAAAATATGGTACAGTGTCTCAATGTAACCCTGCTCCTTGAGGTAACTGCAGCACCCAACTGGGCACCCATAGGCAGGCGTAAACAGGGAAGCAATAGGGAGGCATAAACGCGAAGAAGTCGCCCCTTCCTTCTATCCATGCTTTGCCTCTTCCTTCCCCATTTGACGCCTGCTATGCTGGCTAGGGCACCCGTAACCTCGTTCCCAGAACGTGGTGCGGGCACCCATGTTTATTACGCTGTTTCAAAAACAAATATGATGTGTCCTCTTGATTTTAGTTGTGTTTTTGTACCAGGTCTCCAGGAAACAGGTGGGCTTTGGAGCAGGCTAAAAGAAACTTAGTTGAAAAATACTTGTTGGTAGGAATCACTGAAGAAATTGGCGATTTTGTGGCCATTTTGGAAGCAACTGTGCCAAGGATCTTCAAGGGGGCGACAAAATTATTCAATGAAGGTACTGTATGTTTGATGTGTTTCCTAAATTTAGGTACCAAACCTAGGCATGCCTATTCCTGGGTGTACAGGATTAACCTTCATCAAGTTTGGCTGGGATCAGGCTCTGATCGTCACAGGGTAGGCTGGGAAACCGCAAGTCACGTCACGTGCTCTTAGTTACTCGCGAATAAGGACTCGTAATTTATTATTTGACTGATCAAAGTCACTGTAGTTCAGTTAATTAACAGCAGCAGCATGGCTCGACCTGCTTTCTAGTTGGAGAAAATAGTTAGTTTAGAGAAAGCGATTTTTTATGATCGTCGACAAACGCCACATATTGTCCCGACTCGGGATTCAAGAAAGTCTTTGGTTACTCGACGTATCTCACTTTTGCGTAGTGGCATTGTGCTGGTTTTGTTAACCTCCTCGCTGTAGCGAGGCTTACAGACGAGAAGCCTGTTACGTTGACAACACCTTTTGAATTTGAAAGAGTTATCTTCCCTGCCTTACACATGACTTGTTTGAACAATAAACACATCGAAGTAACATGCATGCAGCAATACAGCTTATGTTTGTACCTTTGCAAGACAATCCGATTCGTGTCCTTTAATTTGTTTAGGTTGTCCGGTTAGCGTGGCGTCATTAAGAAACGCTGTGTTTTTTAGCAACGAGAATGATGAATACCGGGGGCTCAATCAGGTTTTAACCCCGAAAAGTATATTTGTTTTCTCGGAGTTATGGTAGAATTGAACGTGTACACGCATGTCTGATATTTAAACTTTATTCTGACTCATACATAATTCTGGTCAAACTTGTTTTAGGTGGGAAATCACATCTACGAAAGACGGCATCCAAGAAACCCTTGGAGCAGTCCACGATTGAATACTTTGAGCAGTCCAAAATATGGAAAATGGAAAATGACTTTTACGAGTTTGCAAATAAGATTTTTCAAACTGCCAAGAAGAGAGCTCTCACGACAAAGCGAGGAGTGCTAGAACCCACAGGAAAACAATTTTTTTACGAAAAAATAAGGCCGAAAGTGGCAAATTGAATATTGTAAATTTTAAATTAATAATATATTCCACCGGTTTACTGGTCCTTAACCATGCAGTAAGTAATTTAGTTAGCAAGCGATAAGCGATGACAGAAAGTTCAACATTTTAATTTACGCTACCACTAGCCTCCATTTACTTGGAAATAGTCAATATTTCCGCTGCGTGTGACAAGAGAAAAAGCTTATGTCTACGCCATATGCTGCCACCAGAGGCCTAATGAGTCGTAATGGCAAATACAAATGATATCTTGAAGGCACAGAGCCTAGCTGCCGAAGAGGTGGAGGCTGAGGACAAAGTCGCGAGCGATTTGGCTAAATAAGAACCCCTCCCCCCTCCCCCGAGCGTTTACGGAGCGCTCAGACAATGAATGCCGCCATAACAGGCTTATAACTAATCTTGTAACCAATAACAAACAAAACTGCACGGGAACAAAAACATTTCTACCTAAAATAGTTTTTGTGTCATGGTTTCTACCATTTCATTTTCTTTTTTATATGCACTTCTACTTTGTAAAAGAACACTTTTTTACGCGTTTTCTGTTGCTGCAACAATAATATATCCGAGCAAATAAAATTTCCAAAGTACTTTATTGTGATAATTGTGTTTTTTTTGTTAAATACATAAGTATACTAAAGGAAGTTAACTTGCTAACCAAAAATTTATGTTTGTATCTGATCCCGTCGTGTAAACGGAACGGGACGTGGCGGTGGGTACTTTCAAATATAACAGTGTTCTCCTTATCATTAGGCATGAGAATGTGGTCAGGGATTTACCAATTCGAGTCTCGTCAGCTAGCGAAATATTGCTAGCGGGCATCTATCAACTAATACCCTGCCAGTTTGCTGCTTATAAAAGAGACACCGCTTAAAAAGTTTATGGCTACTAAAATTCCTGTCATCCCCCCTCCAGAGACTATTTCCTTTAAAATCCATTGTTGACCATACTCTAGACGGTGAATCATTTACAACTCATTCTAGTTCAGCTATAAATGTTTACCACGTTGACCGTGTGGTAAATTTAAATAAACGTGACATGACGTATCCAATATTGTAGGCGCATAAATAATTCTCTTCTAGGAATGTATCCACCGGTGCTTGTCTATTTTAAATTCGATATAATGTAAGTGTGCGAGGCTTGTATATGTAATATGTATGCATGTGGTGCCTTTAGTGAAGCCAAACACAATGTCCTTGCCATGATATCCTGCTCAGTTGTGGCCTCTCAATCGTGGGCATCGTAGTGTTTCTTGGATGTGCTACTGTTTCGCCTCAGTTCATGTATGTAGGCGACTACCACGGTTCCTTTCCTACGGAGAATTCCGTGTGGCTGGTGGTATGTGGGTTGCACATTGATCCCAGGTTTATGACACAGCGGATACTACTCGGTTTCTATGCTCGTCACTTGAAGTTGTGCTTGGCCAACTTGAGCCTAGTGATAAACAAGACAACCGAATCAGCTTTGAACTGGTCAATTGCCACGATTGATATGTTCAATTTAAGTGACCCTGTTCTTCATCATTCGAACATTGGAAGTGACTCAGTATATTTTAGACACGTGCTCTTGATCATTGAGCATATGGCGTACGGATCATCTATCAACTAATACCCTGCCAGTTTGCTGCTTATAAAAGAGACACTGCTCAAAAAGTGTATGGCTACTAAAATCCCTGTCATTCCCCCTCCAGAGACTATTTTCTTTAGAATCCAATGTTGACCATACTTTAGACGGTGAATTATTTGCAACTTATCCATTTTCAGCCATAAATGTTTACCATCAAACGTTGACCATGTGGTAACTTTAAATAAACGTGACCATGTGGTAACTCGAGGTCACAAACTTCCCTGAATGAGTTCAGAACTAAAGTATGCAAAATTTGTTTCGAACATCAATGTAATTGTCCCTTATGTAAATAGTAGTTTATTATATATGATATGTGATTTTATTGGTTTAAATTTTTATTTTTTTCTCGGAGAAATTAGCTATCCTTAGCTACTCTTTTAAATCTGAGTTGAAATAAAGATGATGTATGTATGTATGTATCATGACTGAATATCATCATTGACTAACTTAAAGACAGACCGGCCGAGAACTGTCACATCTTTTCTTACCTCAGTTGGCGTGTATTTGAAATAGGACAATTTCATTGTCTTGTCCGGACAACCAACTCTTCTCAATCTGGAAACAAGTCACAGGAAAGCATAAGAGTAGTCATTGTCATGGAACGTGCTAAAAAACTGTTCACCTTTTGACAACTTTGGTACTTTTAATATATATAAATATATTTTTTTTTACGCGTGGATTGTTACTCGACACACTAAACCCCAAAAGGTTTTTAGTGGCAGGATATTCTTACTTTTTGCCGGTCCACTCGGGGCGCGCTACCAAAGCGAACTCGCAATACAGCAACATGTGTGACACTACAACCTTGAGGACGGTCAGGGTGATATCCTGGGGAGAAAAAATACAAAGTCAGATTAACGAATGGGGACAGTAATTGAAGCAAAACAACACAAAAAATTCTACCGAATATTCGAACGAACGATGAAAGTGGAAATTTAAGAACGAAGCCTTCGTTCTCATGATAGCAAAAGAAGATAGCAAAGAAAAGGAAATTTTATCACGGAAAACACCTCAATAGAGCATTTTAAGATCAGTAGGACGTTTTAAGCATAACTTTAGAATTTTTAATTATTAGTAGGTATTTTTATATTTAGTAGGATTGGTTGGATTTAATTGTTTATTTTTGGGGGCCATTATGTAAACTACAGGGTGACCGGTAATAATGTACTTCACCCTCGGTAAAAAAAAGTGTTTGTTTGTTTGTTTGAAAGGAAAAGGAAAGAAAGAAAAACGAACAGACTCTTTGAAAGTCGTCGGAAATAACCTTTTCATTGGGAAAGTTAAACATCCTTTTTGTTTTTCTTCCCTTCTGAGTAAAGCCCTGGCCAAACGGCCGCAACACATCAACACAACGTATCGCAACATTATTGGCCCAGCATTTGCAAACTCCGGCCAAACGATTGCAACATTTCAGCACAACATATCGCAACATTGTTGGCGCGTTTGGCTACCATGTTGCACATGTTGGGTATTGAAAATCGAACTAGTGCGAATGCCCGGGTGTAACATTGTTGCACGAACCTGGCAAAACGACTACATCATGCATGGAAAACTTGACCATTTTCAAATTTTAGCCAACAACACCCAACATATCGCAACGGGATGGTCAAACGCACACAACATGTTGCGTTCAGCAGTGTTGTGATGTTGTGAACGTTTGGCCAGGGCTTAATACTACCAAAAACACATATTTTTTTACAAGTAAATGGATCTGCCCTCTTTCATAAAACATTATTAAAAAAAGAAATGTAGACTATATTGTATTTGTTTGCATTAGTGTGTGTGGCTTTGCTGTTTCATTTGGTTTGTCTATGTATTACCTGTCCTGGACAGTGATGATTTTTGGACGTGGGTTCTTCATTAAATGGTCCATATCCAAATATGATATGTTGTAATAATGCCTGAAAATAACAGCATCATATTGATTCAAGGGAATAACACAAACACTGCCAAGAAAAGGAAGGTAGTTTGTGATTCTGCTAAAATCCTCTTCCTTGAAAGTTAATCCGTTTTAGTCCCATGCCAACTCAATCGCGCATTCTTTTGTACGCTAGCTTTGAATGTTTAGTGTTTAAACAATAGCTGAAAGTTAACGAATTTCTTTCTTCTCTTTGCCATCTAGCTCAGCAACTTACCTCGTTTTCAAAACGAGACGGCATGAATGTATTCGGTTGATCAAATATGCTTTCGTCTCTGTGAGCCATGTGTACGTTTCCCACTAGAAGTTCGTCTTTCTTTACGATGAACTTGCCACTCTCTGATTGCAGAATAAAGTTGTCTCTGACAGTAAAATGATAGCTAATGTTATTAGTTTGAAGTCCTTTTGAGAGCTTTGAAATGAAATAACAATAGAGGGTGGCCATGGATTGCTGGCAAGTGAGGTGGTGAGGCGGTGTAGAAGAATGTTTGTAGAACGATAGCAAACCGTCGCAGAAGAAGGACCTTTTTCCTAACAGCAGGCAGAAACCTGGGTAAGAGTGACGTCATAACATTTTCGGAGACAAAGGATAACCTCTCAATCGAATTTTACAAACCACACTTATGGCTATTATGGAATCGAAATGGACCTGTATTTTTATCTTTGAAAAACACGAAATTATGTTGCTTGAACTTAGATAACGCTGAAGGGTATACCCAATTGAATGCGCTCACTACTTACCTGGCTCTCCCAAAGAAAACCGGCACTGGCGGGTGCATGCGTAGTATCTCCAAGATGAAGTTGTGTAGATGATGCATTTTCTTAAGCGCTTCTATGGAGAGTTCCTGGTTTGATAACACTGTTATTATTTCATTTCTCATCTTCTGTTTGTATTCCTGTTCTAGTATAAATAAGCGGGCCAGACAGGACCTTAAAGCGCCAGAAACACCGCCGTACGAATTGAAACTGTAAAGAAATATGGGAGATAAGCTGTTAGATTCGTAGGTAGTCGTTTAGTGGGTAATAGAGCCGTAAAAAATGAACTGTCTTGAAAAGTGTCTTAAAACCCCGTGTTTAAGTAAGCTACAAAATGAACCAATGTTTTAAGCCAATCACAGCTCAGTATTAAAGAAACCTCAAGGTAATACCAGATTACTTTTAACACTCAATTGAGAAACTCTTAAGCTGTACTAACTTGAGCATGAATAAAGTGTCCATTAACGCTTGTTCCTCTGTGACTCCTGAATCGGCTGCGATTTTGACAATGTCGGGGATACCTGGGCTCTCTCGAAAGGCCTTCTTTAAGGAATATGCACCAACCATTGCTCTTTTCAATTTACTAAGAGAGAGATGAATGAGCCATTATCACAAATTAGTAAACCCTTAATGTTCCGAGTTCTTTTAATTGTTGTATGTCTTAAATTGTACCTCGTGTACCGATGAAACTCCCCTTCCTTAGGATGTAAAAATTTGTTTATTTGTTTTTATAAAAGAAGTGTTGATGTACTGATTAAATTCCGTTCCTTCACAAGTTTTGGGACGTTGTTAGTGTTGGTTAATTCGTTAGATAATTGCTTGAGTTTTTATTTTCAAATTCAGACATCCTGGAAAAGTCGTTATAGAAATTTAATGATTCACTTACTTAGTCATTCATCATTATATTATGATATTATTCTCATGCCTCGCTTGTATTGCAGTGGGATGTTTTGGAGAAGTAAGCTGTTGACCATAGATGGGTTTATGAATACCTTCCTTTTGTCCAACTCCCCTTAAGGCATGCGAACATTGCGTTTGAATCCACTCTGACTCCGAAGAAAGATTCCGTGAAAATGTCACTTGTGAGATTCATAACACTTTCTTCCCAGTTGGATTTCAATTGAGAATCTGCAGGTGTAAAACATGGTAGTCTTAGAGACATATACTTGGCTAGTCAAGTTTTGTTTGGTCTTATACCAGGACAATGATTGTCATGAAGATAGGTGAAAAGGTAAATAGACCTTTTAGCTTGGGCGATGTGTTTTCCCATAACAGAGCACGTGACATTCTCTAGAGAATTGTTCTTTTATCCATCTAAAAATTATTGTTTTTTGTACACACGAGACTATTTCAAAATTTTAGAAAGAATTCTCAAGGGTATCATCACCTGCAAATGCATGGGGCAACAAACTGCCCAAGTTAAAAAGATCTATTAGAAGGTAAATGTTATATTACCTGCGTTTTGCCATATCGTAGAATATTCTTTGATCAGCTTCACACTCGTTTCAAATATTTTACTTTGCTGAGCTATTTTGCAAATTTGCATCAGAAATGTCTTTTGATTTTCGTGAGGAACTCCGTTTGAGAACATTGAAGGTGTGTAACCATCCAGCAGACAAATGTTATAGTTCAGTCTTCCAAAGGCCGCCTCCTTATAAATCTAATAATAACGAAAAAACAGAAGGGAATCAATCGATTAGCGGCCCCCTCCGGAAGGGGAGTTGCTCCCTTTTATATAATAACCAAATCAAAGCGCGCGCTCTGATTGGCCAATCAGACATGGTTTATTGTGCCGGTAAACTCATGGGAAAATCGCAGGTGTTCTGATTTATATAAAAGCAATACACCACAAGTTTCTATGGCTTAAAGGCTCGGGGGCTGATAAACTATTTGGGATGTTCGTAGAACACTCGAAGAATTCGTAAATCACTCGCCTGCGGCTCGTGATTTACGAATTCTATAATACCTAGCCTATAATACCATAGAAACGTGTGGCCTATTGCTTAAATATGTGCGATATGTGAGGCCCCAAAGGGTATGGTTTTCAGCCGTTTTGGTCATAAGTAGGGTATCAGGTTTAGCGATTTTCGCGATTTTGGTCATAATTGCACTCTAGTCTTGAATTGGGTATTTTCCTAGAAGAAGCTACTTTTTCATCATCATCTATAACACAATCATTCAACGGCCTTCGTAACTTATGTTTAGGGCAACGGTGCCAGCCGCAACAGTCATAAATAGGGCATCGACTTTTGAATCAGGTCATAAATAGGGTAGCAAAAATCGTAGATTTTGGTCATAAATAGGGGTTTTGAGAAGTGGGCCGCACAACCCCACCAAACTTTTTCGGGAGCACCTCCGGGTTATTGGCTTTATAACATGACCATATTCTAAAATCTTCTGCAATGATCAGTTTCCTCAGATCGTATTCTATATATGGAGCCGGAGATCTGAAAGGATTGAGGATAGAAAGCCTGTCTGATTTGTCGCACTCTGTATAAATCCATATTGTTATTTTTAAGAACGTATTTATATTTAAGTAAGTCTACTAAGTAAACACATTAATTCTCACACAAACTGAATGTTGCATGTAATAAGCTATATTTTTAATGTATTTTTGATTTGCATTGAATGCTACCAACAACCGTGCTTCATGCAATTGACTTTGGCGACATGAATATAGCTACATATATTTACCGATTAAAAGACAAGTGATAAACAAATAAATTATACTTACTTTTTCCATGTTAAACAGGACACTGATCCCTTTTTTATCGCAAATGTGAATACCCTTGACGCCCATGTTGACTTTAAATACGCTGCATTTATACTTTTCTCTTCTTTTGTAGAAGTAGCCTTGGCCTTTCTGCAAAGGTATTGAAAAAGTTCACTCACTGAGTTGTGTTTTCAGTAATTATAAACCCCATTCGTATACTTTACGGAACTAAATAGTATGTTCTATTTCCAAATAAAAGGACCAAATGTTCTCTTGCAAAACGTCAAATGTCAAAAATGAGACAATTGAAACTGAACAGAAGTAAACATGAATTTGTTTTAGAAAAACACAACTTCCCATACAGAGAAAAGTAAACAAAGGAAGAAACCCAAATAACAAACAAATTGGTCACCCGCTGAATTTGACGCGATAGATAAGAATCTCTCATGGTTAGATGGCATTGATTGCTGCGTCATTTTTAAGGTAACGTACGTCGTTATGATCAGTTCTTATTGTTCTTTTGTAGTTGATGTATCGTTGACCAATCAAAAGACAACATTTGACGTTTGATCCCACCGTTTCCGTGTAGTCTTCATAACTATGCCTTCATGGACGAAGAAAACAAACTACAGAACTATTGGCTTTCGACAGAAGCATATCACCAATTCTAGGTGATATGCTTCTGCTTTCGACAATTAGCAGTTGCTATGCTTTGACTCTTGACGCGTCTCGCGCGCATCGCGAGTGCCGCACGCGTGGTGAGTGTTTTGTAGGTGATAGGATTTCATACTGGCATTAGCAGCTGTTATGAGTGTAATTGATAAAGTTCTATACTATATACGTTCCATTCTTATGTCCTAACGAGGTTCATCAGCCTTTTCAATATTGTTCGAAAGAAAATTTATCTTGCCCTAGGCATTTCGGCGAAAAATAAAAAGGATGGGAAACAAAGTAAATTTTCTCTTCGTCTAGAAACATTGTCGCTTCGTGTCACGCGATCAAAATTAAGTTATTTGTTTCATCGATATATACATATCAATCGAAATAAAACAACTGTGACTCAGAGATCAAGAGAGATTTAGTTTAATCAGGGAAATAATTGACCAGCCGATAATGTTTTATCTTACCCATTGTTTAAGGTCTTCTGAGAAAGTTCGAAGTTATTCAATAAAGTCGTTGTATGCTCCAGCGCACCAACGAATGACGCGAGTGACCAATATCACAATTAGAAATTTGCATTACAAAAATGCATCAACGTGGTTTTAAACGCAACTAGCAAATAAAACACAGCATCAAAAAAGTCTTATATTGCTCTTTTGTCATCATCCACTTTCTGAATTACGTAAGAAGTAAACACTGGAACGTGGGTCCCTCGGTGGGTTATTAGTCTAACATCGAAAGATGGACACAAGTCCATGAGACTTTTCATCTGCTAATGCCAAGCCTTTGCGGGCAGATTACATTACTGATCGTTGCTTTTACCATTGGATATTAAACGAGACTTCTTGTAAGTCATATCAGTCCACCCTTGTACAGATCGGCTTGCTCCTTTAGGTTTTCGAAAAGAACTCGGTGAATTATTTTAACAACACCAGGTTAAAACGTGCTAATTACGTTTTCGACTCACGTATTCACTGATCATTATTTCGCACACAGCATAGAATTCTTTACAACAAAGACGAAGTGCACTATAAAGTTCTCGAATTCATTTGATGCTTCCGCACTTCTCTGGACTAAAACGATTTTTGGAACCTTAATTGGCTATCACACTTTGAGAACTGGTCGTTTGCCACTTTGACCTATTTCCAATGTCTTTTCAGAATAACTGTGTTAGTGACACCGTAAACAAAAGAAGAAATCACTACTGAACTTTTTACGTTATTTTGAATACCCTTGTTACTAATGTCGCCCGTGCCATTCTTAAGCTTTTAAACCTCTCTGTTTAAAGCATAGCTTTATGTGACTGACGTGGTGAGGCCAGCTCCGAGGCGCTTCTCATGCAGTTCTCTTAACTGCAGTTTATTGTAAGTTACTGAAGATTGCTTGACTACTAAGGAACAGCAGTGGAGAGAGACAAAAGGTACAATGCTCATTTTACCTCTTCCAGATTGATATAAACCGTCTTGGCTTTGGTCAATACCAACGGTTCATTTGTGAGGAGATGAGTGTAATTGGCACTTAATTCTAAGTTTTGTCAAAGAAATCATTGAGACGCAAGTTCCTCTGCCCCCCTCACGAACACCGACTCTGAAACTGAGTTGCATTTAAAAGCGTTTCCACTTACCACAACAAGCTCAACAATGTGGAAAAACTTCCATCTATCCTGGCCGGGAATTTCTTTCTCTTCGCTGACGGGGGAGACTTGCATGATACAAGCTAGTACCTGCCTCAAGTTTCGAGCTGCTGCACGAAAACAGAAGACACGCTCACTGTTCAAGTTTTGGTGAACTTGTCATAGCCGAGTGAACATACGAAAAGCTCTTGACACTCTGCATCGAAATTCCGGAGCGGTTTCAAATACAAAGTTATGACGTGCTCACCTGTGCTGACAGTTCAACTGACTCCTTTTTGAAGACTGACTATGTAGACATTATTTGATTGCCTGCGACTTCGCGTAACTCGCCTAAGGGTTCATTAATGACGCTTTGTTTATAGCGACGTCAGTTACGCGCTGAAAGGCTACCGGATATTTGCATGCGCATTGTTTTTAAAACAACAGCGATATAACAATAACAAAGAAAATTTGCAGCTACGTGGGTCAGTTGTTGGGCAATTTTTATGGTGTTTTTTAACAAGAGCGACAGCGTCCGCCAGCCAGTGAACTGACATTCTTTGTTATGGGCATTACTTAGGTTTTTTAGTAACTTATATAAGCAGCTAAATTGTTTTTTTGGGGAGAACTTAACGGCTGTGTGAAGCAGGCGCCCATTGGTATTGGGCTCCTGTCTGAAGAAAAGATTTTGTGACTGATCTGATCGTACGGTAAGTAAGCCAATTTGAGTCTAACTGTGAAAAGCTTGTTATGGAGGTCGACATGGTTGCACATTATTGCCTAGAACCTTCCGGTACTGGCCGGTATAACGGCTCGCTTGTGTCGGTTTATGTGAAATTGAATCAACTCAATTTGTGGCTTATTTTCCTTTCTTTTGTGCGAGTCTTATCACCGCCCAGTGAAGTAGGCTTCAGTAAAAAAAACACAATACTATTATTGAAAAATTAGGGCAAGGGAAGTAAATGACACTGCCGATTAACACAATGCGGAATAACCTTGTCTGAATTCTTTCACTGGTGATAAGCTTAACAACATATCTGCTTGCTATTCATAATATTAGCAAGCTAAATCTTTGGTTTTTTTCCCAGTTTTCCTGGCGAATTTGATTTTGAGATCTGCTTCAGAGTGCAACACAAAGTCGTTCCTATCGATTTTCATGTGCACTTGTTTTCTTACACCTTTTCTGTCCAACACATGCGCGCATGCGTAGAGCATTTGTTATCGGGATTTATAATTAAATTTCCATATAACGGCGTGCTGTGGTTTACTGAGACAACGTGCTTTATCAGAGAACAGAGCACGGGTTGATGACATTAAGCTGGCTTTCAAATTTTTGCTTCAGAATTGAGAAAAATTTGACCCAATTTAAACATCTCCTTTGACTCAGACAAAAGCAATCTCAACGAGCTATTTGCCAGCAATAAATATGGCTCGAGAAGACCACTGTTGACAACCGTACTGACCGTAGTTTGAAAACTGTACGAAAATAACAAGTTTTGCTAGATTCCGGCAAAACACGTAGCGAGATAAACAAACTTTTCAACCTAGCGAATTCTTCGATAAAAGACATTTAAATATAAGCTTATATTATACTTACGGAGTAAAACAACGACAGAAAATATCAATTGAGCTGGCTCTGTTTGTGATGGAAATCTTTATTTTTGTAAAAATGCGCAAACACTTACATGCAGTGTAGTAACGCTCGCTTGCTTAGTAGCGACGGCCCCGGTCATCTCAGCTAAGTTCGTATCATCGCTCACCCGACGAATAATCCCTGGCAGTTGAAAGCTTGCCGCTCCTGTGCTCGGAGTTGAACAATGAAGTGGGAGCAGTCTGGTCTTTCCAACTTTGACGCTAGTTCGGGCAATCTTGCTGCAAGCGGGTGAAAGCCGTAAATAACTGTAGTTTCTTCAAACACACCTAAGCATTTCGCATTTTCATCCGCACGCTTTGAACTCCTTGTTTCGTAAGTTCCATTGGAATAGTAGAGTTTTCATGAGCCACAATGCGGCCAAAAAAGCGAACTTTGAGGGCATCATTCTTCTTTCGGAAGCAACTCGAAAGTGAAAGCTTAGCTGAAGTCCAGTTTGTGGTTGAAAGCTGTCGTCTTGTTAGCCAATCAAATCTATATGAACAATTCTAAAACGGATTGTGATTGGCCTATTTTAGCGTGCTTTACCAAAAAACAGTACACTGCTAACGCTACTTTAACTCTTTTGGAAATAAAGTTTGGTTTGAAAATTCAGCGAATGCGTAGGGAAATAAAACAAATAAAGAAGCCTCGGCTGTGCTCTGTTCTGTTGTAAAGCACACAGGAAGCGGTAGAACACTCAAGAAGTGTAGGGGAAAACATGAGACGCGGTCGAGTGTTTTCCCCTACTTCTAGAGTGCTCTACTGCTTCCTAAGTGCTTTAAGGCCTGGTTAAACTACGAAACATTGTTGCGGAAACATTGTTTCTTGTTACGTTTTCCGGGTGGCTAAATTAGCGGGAAACAAACAAAATGTTTTGCTGCCTCAGTGGCTAAAAGGGGAAACATTGTTTCGAAAAGCAAAGGGTCACTCATGCGCATTATAATAAACCTACTTTCGAAGAAGTCTGAGGAGACTTCTCTTTTGTTACAGAGCTTGTTCCCCCATAAATTTTGACCTCATGATATCATATTTTGGCCCTGTTCATGCAGTCTTCATGAGCTACATCCCGCAATAATCATACAAAGCAATGAGTAACTCTTTCCTCGTCCTTCCAGTTCCTTTCCTTCTTTCCCTTCTCTTCTACTTCAACTTCGCCGTCAGCCATTGTTGTTTGCTTGCCGTTGCTGGGAAACGTTTTTAATGAGCAGCACTGGAAACTAATCAACATTGTTTTCATGGTGGCTAAACTGGGAAACATATGTTTTGGATGCAAAATTTGTGTCCGCGAAGCAAAAATGTTTTTGACTCCAGGCAAAAACATTTTTTGTTACCGAGCAGCAAAATTTGCTTCCGCAACATATGTTTCCCGCGCGGCTAAACTGGGAAACATTTGCCTCCGCAACAATGTCTCCGCAACAATGTTTCCTAGTTTAGCCGGCCTTTACAACAGAACAGAGCACTGACGAGGATTCTTTATTTGTAAATTAGAAAACAGCCCTAAGAAAATACGCGCGCTCATTGGTTAAAAATCGTGTTTCTATTTAAGGTGATTCCACAGGGAGCACACAATCTTGCTAAGTAGGGAGAGATTAGAGGCCTGTCTAAACAAGAAATGCTTGGCGACCAAACATCATCAAACATTGTTTGGTGACCAAACATACTGATGTTGAAGTGAGTGGCCAAACGGTTAAAACATGTTTGATCAAGCATAGTTTAACTCCACAAGCAAATTACCCAGCGTACTTCAGCGCAACGGCGAGATTTCAATATGGCGCAATGGCGACTTCGAAGGTTGCGATTCAGAGGTTCAAATTAAGGAAGACTATAGCGACTATAATCCTTGACATATCTGAGGAGGATGGAAAAAGAGAAAATATATAGACGAGGGGAGACCAAGGGCTGGATAAGAGAAAAGATATTACAATAATATCGTACAGGAACTGATGATCGAAGATACTCCAGGTTATCACGAAATCACGGATGCGAATGACTCATGACCATTTTCTCGAGACACTGATGCTTGTTGAACCTGCATTCATTTTATTTTCTATATATTTCGTTGCCTTTCCTTTGCTTTCTTTTCCTTTACGATTCAGCATTTCTTCGGTTTCAATCTCCCCAGTTTCAGCAACTTTCACCAAACCTTCTTCCTCGTTCGTTCCTTTAAAATACTGAACAAGCGATGTACTTCAACAAGCCGCGGCATCTATGGTTACAAACCGCTGAGCAAACGTCGTACGCATTTGCGCGCCAAACCTGTTCGATACGGCTGTCCAAAGGATTAAGACATCGCCCATCAAACACCAGAACAAAAGAAGTGTTTTAAAGTCGTTTGATCAAATGTTTAATGGGCTTTAAATTTTATCAAACACGACCAAACACGATCAAATAGCACCAAACCACCAAACAATCCTTGATAGTGTGGTCACCAAACATTTCCAGTTTGGACATGTACAGGCTTTCAAGAAAGGAATGAAAAAAATGAATAGTTTACCTTTGTCTCCGGTTGACATGTCTTCCGCGACCTTACAGAGAAAACCGCTACTTACAACTTGAGTAATTTGATCAAAAATAAGACACAAACAGCAGTGATAAACAAGTTGAATTTGTACATTTTATGACTTGACGTTTCGTATGTACTCTACATAAATTTTCAAAAATAACCGTTGAAATTTATTTTACAATGATAGTCTGTTTTGCAAGAGACCTTATTTATTCAAGAACTTGAGCCAGCTTTCAACGTCAACGTCGGAAGTGAAAAGCTGATGCTTTATTAATCTGTACTAATTTTATATTTTACTGTTAAGTATTTGCTTAATCTATGTTCCAGTCCCCTCACCTTTATTATATATAAATAGCTGTTTTAAATTTCAACGGTTACTTTTGAAAATGTATGTAGAGTACATACGAAACGTCAAGTCATAAAATGTA
>CM042748.1:26805621-26815621 GCA_022496165.2 Catalaphyllia jardinei
ATCTTTCTTTTGCTCTTGTTTGTGAGTTTTTCTCTTATTTTGTTTTTGTTTGTACTTTTTAAATATATTATCTTGTAAAACACAAGGAAAAAGCATTTAAAATATAAGCGAATTTGCAAGTTATAGAGTTGCTTTTATTTTTCGCGCGCAGGCTGACGTAACCTGGAAGTATTCACCTCCTCAGCAACGCGCGCGAGCGCGCGCATAAATCGGTTAATGGGCCCTTAAAGTAGATTTCTCTTGTTGTCATCTTATTTTTATTCTTGATTTAAGTTATTGTTTTTGAAAAAGCCTCCTAGGGTAAAGTCAATAACGTATGTATGTATGTATGTGCAAGAATATTTACCCAATTTGCAAGACTCCAGGGCCGGGTTGTTCAAAACCCGATTAAGCTAACCTAGGGTTTAGCGAGAATTTTGATTTCAGTTTTGTAACGTTTTGGTGAGGTGTTCTGTTTATATTGTTTGCCCTTCAGTTTCAAGCTGTAGGAATCTCAAACTACACCAAACATTAGAGGTGAAAAACATTTTTGAATAAGAAAACGTAATGCTTCAGTTAACGTTTAACCCTTGGTTAACGTTAACCGGCTTTCGAACAACCCGGCCCAGGATTGCTTGTTCCTGGACGTTTGCTAACATTTGCGCAATGTTGTGATGTGGTGCTTTTGATCTGTGTCTCAGTTCTTTATTCTATACTGACTATCGATGCAGCTTTCGTCGGCTTACCTGGCGATTCCAAAATATAATGCGACTGGAGGATACATCCTCAGAATCTACAACAAAAAAATCAGCACAACTCAGCTACATGTGCTACATAATGCTTTGCTCAAAGGACACACCGCAACTACGAAGACGATCCTCCTTCTGAATCCCAAGCTCTTAGTAAGAAATGGTTTTATGAATCTACTTGTGCAGAGGAAAGATTTTAATTTAGCCTCGCGGAGTTCTTCAGTTCTACAATTATCATGAGCAACCCCGAAATCTTTCGTGGCTATTAGTATGCAGGTGCTTGAATGCGTATTTCTGCACCTTTCTCGAGCAATGGTCACCATTGCAAAAAGGCTTTCTTCCGCAACCGGCTGGTAAATCACAACAGCTGCAAGGTCTTACGACGAATTCACCAGCATTAGTTGCAAAGGCTTTTAACTTTTGGTACAAAGCGATTTAAGAAATATCCGATCATTTTTCCTCATCCAATTGTGAGAAAAAAGAAAAAAGTACCCTGGAATTATTCGGAAATCCAGCAATAGCTTTTGACACAAAGAACTGTCACTACACAAACATACTTCACAAACTAAGTTATCCAGTTTTTTCATTTTGTGGAGCGTCTTAAGATTCAGTCCAATAGGTCCCAGGCATTCTCTGATCTCCTTCTTTATTTCGGTACGTTCCTCGCACGACATGATGGACAGGCGAGCAGCTGCTGACCGCATGGCCGCTCCAGTGCCTGGGGCAGCATTGAAGCTGTAAAGAGATCAAAGACGCGTTGATGGACAGAAAGCATCAAGTCCTTCAGAAAACATTATGTACTTCAAATGACTAAATAGCCCCGTAAAGGATTTTGCGGGCTATTTTCGAGTTGCAGAACCGGGCAAAACACGAAAACGCAAGCAGGAGGAGGGGAAAAGTAAAGGAATGTTCTACGAAATTAGGCAAAACTAATGTAAATAGTTTCCCCTATCAGCGGTTTCTGTTTTCGTTGTTTTTCCTCATCTGGCCTGGGTGTAAAGATGTCTCTTTTTTCCTCGCTCTCCTCTTCAACTTTTTTTTCCTAACAAAATTTAGACCACTCAATTAAATCGACCAGCTCTAAACATATTGAGGATTATAAATACGTTCAGTGGAATATGTGTGGTAGTCAATGAGACGCTAAATTGGGTCTATATATTTTTTTTACACTGACAAAAAATAAGTAGACCGAAAAAAATCTGGAATACTTGAATGGAATACTTGAATGTCGAAGTATTGGGTATAAAAATCGAGTCTTACTTCAACATCCAGAGAATTTCTAGTACTGCTTCTTCTTCAGTCAGACCATGGTTGGCGGCCTCCTTAAGGATTGGATCGACATCTGGGGCATTTGCGATAGCATCTTTCAAATGGTTAAATGCGTGTAGCGCTTTCTTGTATTTCCCAGTAGGTTTTCCGAAGCACGTCCTGTGAACAAGGTAGCAATAACTTCTACTTTTAAAGGAGCATTCACGACAGCAAACATAGCTGAGTATCACTGAAAAAGTGTCAAACTACATCAAGAATCCGAGGTAATTCTCTTGTGCTTTATTTTCAATCGGCCTTGAGTTCTCCTTTAAGGCAACATTTCAGCGAGATTTACATTTCCTTTATAATGACATGGTTTTAAATACAGTTTAGAATAGCAAACACCGATCATATTTAGGTCATTGGCACTGATCACCAAATATTTAGCCATTATCGACTAGCGACTAAGTTATATACAAAATTTGCACTGCGTCTTCAATGAATCTTCTTACATGGTTATGTGTAGCGTGGCTCTCCGCTAAAACTAAACCACAACTACTGCGTCTGAGTCAACTTACTTTTCTTCCTTGAGAACTTCAAATCGCCATTGTATAAAACTGTGTCCACTCAGTCTTATCCCCAGCATGGTTTCACTCAGCACGTCCATGGAAAGATGAAGGATCCTCTCTTCCCATTCCTCCTGGCTTGGGCTACCCTGACCTGTGACAAAAAATATTGAATTAGCAGCACGAAACAAACTTGAGAAAAAGACTCATTCTCTTGCATGAAATGCTCACCCTTTGATTGTGGAGAAGTGGCACTGGGATGAAGACAACTTCCAAAAGGAGTACGAAAATTGAGCATTAGCGCAGGGTCAACGGCGCCAACGGCATGAAAAATCGGTGAGCTGGAGGTAATTAAATCCGCCTTAGAACCATATGGCCACTTATTAAAGCTTTTCAATCTACTTACAATTTGTGATGTTAGGTGCCTTTGCTGTAGATGTTACTATGCAAGAGTTTAAATATCCTTCAAATCCGCGAACGGATAAAAATTTAAGGGATTAAGGGCTAACGCTCGAAACGTCACCTTCCAAATCTCTTTACAGTGACCAATTCATATTATCAACCCAGTCGATAAAACCAAAGTACCTTGTAATACTCTCCACTAACGCAGTACCACTGTCAGTTTCTTTAGAAACTTACCCCCTATTTTCCCTCCAGCCAAAATGTAATCAGGAGAAAGGGTGCATGGGGTCAGCAAGCCGCTTACCTTCCTTGAAGTTCCATTTGATGAGATGTTCCGGGACGATGTCCATGATGTTGGGTATAAGTCGGCCCATTCTTAGCATGTTCTGACAAACTGCGATCAGGAACGACTTTTGCTGTGTATGTCTTTCGCCATTTTCAAACATGCAAGGTATATGGTCCCCCAGGAGGTTGTGATTGAACCGAAAATTGCCAAATCCTTTTTCCTTTTCTACCTACAAGAGAAGAAGTTGCATAATTCTATTAAATACGGCTATAAAGCTAAAAGAATGTAAGAAATAAATGATATTACACGGGCACTTGGTTATACGAAATTTGTTTCGAGTGTTAAAAAATATTTATGAGTGAGCGCGAAGTGTCGCTAAGTGTTAGGTTTGGGAGAGGTTTTACTATCAGTAGCTTGGTTGCAGGGAATAAATTGTAACTCAGTTCATTTAAGACTGATGAAATGGTCCGCCGGAGGGAGGTAACTTAGACAAGTTCAATTGCATTCTCAGTCATCTGTGAATGAAAGCATCTTACCAATCTTGGGTTGAAAAAGCACTGCATTCCCTCGTAATCTGTTATGGCCACAAAAGGTGCACCGAAAAAGCTACATTTGAACACGCTACTTCCAAGGTTTTCCATACGCTTCTGGAAGAAATGATGTCCTTTCTGTCAACACAAACGAAATCAGGCGTTAGTGATATACGAAACGGACAGCCACGTTGACTAACTACGACATTGCGGTATTTGCCGTTTTGTTTCGTTTTGCGATAATGCGGCGTTCGGTGACCCACAATTAAATTTCACTTTATAAAAATTCTCATGTGCACCACCGTAACAACAACAGCTTTATTCATCCCTTATTTAGATTAAATTAGATTAAATTACAGTGACATTACAAAATAATTAATTAAAAAAAATAAGGGTAACTGGCAACCTGAAATAACCTGAATTGATGCTAACAGTGACCGCGAGGATTTCAAGGGCATTGATTTGTAGTGACTGTAAATACCAGGTTACCAGTTAATCACATACAGTATATATATTACAATTTAAAGGCGGTAGCTAATTAAAGTTAACACACACAGGCACATTAAATACAACAAACGGCTTCTGTGTACAACCTATTTGATTTCGGTGTACCAGGGCAAGTATATATTATATTGCAGTGTGAATTCCAAAACGATCATGAACTATGACATATCCAGCTCGTAGCGTTTATTCAGTGACAGAGAAGAATTCATAATAGATTTGAACTCACCGTGACCAGTTCGACAATTTGGGGTACTCTACCACTGAAGGTTCCTGGAATAGGTTGTGGGTCTGGTTCTCCATCTCCATCCTGGTCTTCCTTCCGGTAGGAGTACAACACACGCTGGCTGCATTTGAAACAAACAATATACAATGAAGAGACGCGCAAGAGCGCTCGTCGAATGTAACATTTGACGGTTTTATGAATTCAGAGACAATACTAAACATCATTGCGGTCACACACAATGACCAATGCTACCACCATCATATCGTCATGCTATCTTAATCACCATCATCATTATCTCCGTAATCAGCAGGGGCGGATCTAGGGGGAGAGTGCAGGGGGTGCGCACCCCCCCTACCAGGAGACCAATATTGTTAAAGACATGTAGACGTTGAACTTGCCAGATCTAATGTTTAATGACTTTTCAATTCTTTTTTTTTTTATTTTAGTAGTTCTATTTTGTATATATGTATGAAAACAGAGAAATATCTATATTGCTTGTAAATCTATAGTTCTCAGCTGCTTGGAGACATTATTCGTTGGGTTTGTTTATATCAATGATCTATATCGATGATTTAATAATTTGCTGTTCTTACTGTTTTATAATTAATAATAATAATAATTACTTTAAATGTTCTTTTAGCCTTTTTAGGGCCTGATTACATGGCGAATTTCAGCCCGGACTGAAATTTCAACCCGGCTACCCGGGCTGAAATTTTGTTGTGATTACATGACAAACAGCCCGGGCTGAAATTATTAGCCTCGGCGCCAAATATGAAATTGCGCGCGAAGAGGCTCAGAAGAATCAAAATGGCGCCGAAAACTAGGCGCATTGCTTTTCTCGAAGTTTGATCTTTTGGCGGCGCTCAATTTTCAACTTTGAATGGTAATAGCCTACAAGACGATGGAACTGAAGCTAGAAAGGCGTATTTGTAAAGAAAGAGAAGATATCTTCAAGCTCGCCGAGTTCATAGCTTTCCTGACCACGTCGTACTGTTTAACCTTATCTGCATTGAAGTCGATGCTCTCATACTCTATCTGAGCTTTCAAATTAGAGAAATAATGAATAAGATTCTCTCTTTTATCGCCTTAATTCCCCTGAAATCGCTTCTGCTTCCTAGTGGCAGCCGTATTGTTTCCTGCTTTTCAGCCCGGCCTGAAATTCCGTTTCGATTACGAGATTTTTTCAGATTCTCTGGCCCGTTTGGCCGGTCTGAAAATCCTAGCCCGGTTTGAGCAAACCGGGCTAGGATTTCAGGGCTCGAAATAACGGCCGGTCAACGGACAATGTCCGAACTGATTTGGGAGGTTGACCGGTCAACCTTTTGTCTCACCGGTCAAGTTGACCGGTCACATTTGATAGTCTTGAAAAATAAAATAAATTAAATTAAAATTTCCATGCTCTTCAGTTGCTTCAGTTGTAGCAAGTCGCTGCGTATTGTCATTTGCGGAACTTTAATCTGAAATCTTGGGTGAAATGCAACAAGAACCGTTGTTTACAATCAGACATCGGGGTTCACGCATATACCATATTACCATATTTCTTGAACACTTGATGTGTCTTCCGGCTCCGGCACACCAGAGTTAAAATGCCAGGTTAATAAGTTTTCTCGATAAATACTAGCCTACCTGTAGGCGTTGGAGTTTTTCTTCGGCGAGAAAACACGCTGTTCGCTTTTCGTGGCCGCCATTTTTGTGTGACGCGGGGGGAGGGGGGCTAGAGGCGCGAAGGTTTTTCCCTTCCCTCCCCCCCCTCCCTCGATTTTTGCGCTCGACCGTTCGTACCTGGGAGCGCGCGCCTCAAAAATCCAAAATGGTGCCCAATTAGCGAACGGAACGGGTTTTCCGCAATGAAACCCCCCAGTAACCGCCTGCTAGATGAATACAATTTTTTCTTTTTCTTGTAATGAGGAGTAACATGGATTACTGGCAAAGTTTTAGGATCAAGATCTCACACCGCGATACGTACACCAGAAATCATTACATTTGGAGGCATGGGGCCATTTACTGTGCATTTACTAAATAAGAAAATTTAATGTGTACGATAACGATATTTAACGTGTTGCGGGTTAGTCTTTACTCTTACAGACAGTGTACCTATTAATACACATAAGTTTATTTTCATTTTGCTGCTGTAATTCACTTTTGTTGTTGACAATGAGTACTTTAAAGTGCTATAAGCTCTAAGCAACTTTTTTGGAAATGTATAACGCAAGTTTTGGTTCATGGGCCCCTGTTTTGAGTTATTTTATATAATTTGACCGGCCAGAAACGGTACGTGACCGAGCTAAAATGAATTTGGCCGGTCATCGTGTCCGGAGGCTCTCTGGAAATTATTTCGAGCCCTGGATTTTCAGCCCGGGCCGACTTGCGTCCGGGATGAATTCCTGTCCATGCAATCGACAATTTGATTTTAAGAGGATTTGTTTCAGAAGCCGGGCTGAAATTTACAGCCCAGGCTGAAATTCGCCATGTAATCAGACCCTTATCTTGCAAGTAATTATTGTGAAGTCTTAATAAAGTTTATCCTTTATTATTATTATTATTATTATTATTATTATTGTTGTTGTTGTTATTAATATTATTACTATTATTATCATTATCATCCATTATCATTATCATTATTATAAGAGTTGTTTATATCAATTATTCAATAATATAAATGTTTTTACTGTTTTACTTTTTTTAAAAAAAAATATTATTACTATTATGATGATGAGAGTTGTTTATGTAAATTATTCAATAATATAATTGTTTTTTAAACTGTTTTACTTTTTTTTTTTTTTTTAAATTTATACTAGAGACGGATCATCCGTCTAGGACGAACTTGGGCAAAGAACGGTAGCTCGTCTGATAATCCGTCTATGTATAAATACGGGCAAGCAGACGGATCATCCATCCAGACGAGCTTTCGCGATAGTCCGTCTTGTCAGACGAATCATCGTCGATAACTCGTCAAGACGGATGATCCGTCGCTGTGTATAAATGCGGGAAGAAGACGAACTATCCACCTTGTTACAAGAAGCCAGCGGCTGTTTTCAATAAACTATAAACTCGGTATAAACACGGGACGAGTCACACAACACACCGAAGGTTCGTCTCAGTCCTTTCCGTATTTATACTAGACGGGTGATCCGTCTTCAGCATAAATCGGGCCACTGATATAAACTGAGTAATTTTTAGCAGGAGCCGTTTTTAGTGTGTGTTCATTAATGTGATCATGCTTATGCTGAGAGAAAATGATGATTTGGTTTTACAGGCCTTATATTTGATGATCTCGGTCATTAATATGGACTAGAATATCCATTGACACGATGATCGTTCCTCCGGAACGAGGATAGAACATCCCTTCATGCTTCATCGCCATTAGTGCACATTAGTGCGTAAAATAGCTGAGCAACTTAAAAAATTCCATAATGTGTACCGATTATGTTGATCTTCGTGATCAAACTGATCAAAGACCAATCTTTCTTCATTATTAAAAGACCACGAGTTCGTTTGTGGTTTCTGTATCAGTGTTACCTTGAAGGTTCAAACGTTCTAATTACTCGCTGAGAGATTAATAACACAAAACGTGGCTGAGCTCGACTTCCGCCAGTCCAAAGCTGTGATTCTCTGAGCAAATACCAGTATCTATGGGCGACGGGTCAGGAAAAACATGTTACGGGGACGATGAAGTACAATAGCACACCACGACATGCTTGACGATACTAAAAGGCCTATTACGACCAGCCATTCAAATTCTAATTAATTTCGGCGAATTGCCACAGAGAATATGCAGAGAGCCGCTTTCAAACACTAGCTACATGATACCGGTCCACGGCGCAGAAACGCCATGTGACGTTGTTTCGAGAATTCAGTAGTATGATATGTGAGGTCAAGGTTCAGCCTGCGAAAACGGCTGTCCTTCTTCGCTCCCGGCCCGACTGGAGTCTCACGAAATACCGTCGGGCCGGGAGGGAATTTCGCAGGCTAGTCAAGGCTATACGTGACTGCTTTGGTTTTGCTTTGCATACCATCCAGCTCTCCACCTCTCGGAAACCAAATACCAAATATTATTGGTGATTTTAGGGATTCCTTAGATCGCTTAAACATAGCTGAGCGGTTCCTACCCAAAATACATGACATATGGATCAGTAAAAGAAAAAAACAAAAAGATTGAGAACTGAGCATACGGACTTGATAACATACATGGATTAAACAAGCTTATTACGTTATTGTGAAGTCTCCGAGGGTAATGGCTTCGCAATGATATGGTTTCGTCGAAAACAACCGGCTCTTATTGCTGAGTTATGGTAATGCTTTCAGGCTACTGAGGCCCTTGCTTGAAACACGTTGAACCTGCGGTCGAGTTTTGTTTTGATTAATCCTCCCAGGTGGCTGTGTTAACTGTGGCGATAGTTGTTGCTGTAATAACGCATTGTATCGATACGTTTGAATAATGTAAAAAACGATATTGGTTTACAAGCAAGATTTCACCTAACGTTATTTGCCGTCTGTCTAAGGCCACATAAATGTTAAAATGTGTGATTTCGGTTTTATACGATGCCTCTATGTTTGGCGCTTATTCTGCGTCAACATTGTGATGGAATGAAACGTTACGTTCAATTCATCGTTTTAGCCTTTCTGGTTGCTGTGTTGTCACGCCAACAGCATTTTGCTTACCTTGAAAGTCCGCGTTTCAGCCACTTCCCCTCGTTGCGAGAGGAAGGGCTTACTTTGGCCCGTGATTTCTCCAACCTGGCTGGTTATTCCCGCACGATAAATACCGTCTTTGTTTGAAAGCTACGTTCTCTGCCAAGCATATCAACAAACTAACTAAACCCTTGAGATAAGTTATTCATGAAATTTCCAAGCGCCGCTGAACGAACACGCATAACCTACGCAGCTTATAATGACGTCATAATGGGCGGGAGAACCGCAAGTCCTGTGGGCGGTATATTATTATTGTGTTTACCGGACCGTTACATTTATTTACATGGCTCGATGATTGCCATGGATATATGTTTGTGTTTATTTGATCTTGCTTTATTACATACGGTTACGCAGGCTAGAAAAAACGATAGTTCTACAGTTTTATGGCGTTATATCCCCGCCAAAATTCGACTTTCGCTTTCGATGTTCCGTTCACATTCTATGTTTGTTGTCAGCGATTCGACATTAGAGTTTGGCAATGTGACATCGAACTTGCAACATTAGAGTTTCACAATGCGACATTGAAGTTTGACTATACGACGTTGGTTTTCCATGCGACATTCCAGTTACGCGTTTTTAATTTCACACCTACTATCCGACATGCTCAGTTGTCATTTTATGCTAGCTTCAACATGCTTGGGTAGTCATTTTATGCGTGTTTCACTTTTTAACCCCCCACACGCTTGAATGATTTAACCGTGGTAACACGCTGTACTTTCGCGGGCTCAATCCAATATGGGGCTACGCGTGTCACGAAAAACTCAGACCTCAGACCTCACACACCTCGATTTTTTTTGAAAACGATTTATTAAAAACTCGTC
>CM042748.1:26820621-26823121 GCA_022496165.2 Catalaphyllia jardinei
TGTTGCATTTCAAAAAGTTTGTAAGAATTGTAAGTTTTCTAGGCGACGTTTTTATTGAAAAAAGTGTAAGTAGTGTAAGTTGTTTGGATTGACTGTACATTATAGTCACTTAATATTGTAAGTAATGTCAGTAATTGCCGAATAAAATGCTAAAGAAAAAAAAAACTCATTTTCATAAGAAAAGTTCTACACAAGGACTCGTTTTGAAACAAAGGCACAAGGTAACTCTGAAATGGCCTTTTCCATTTGGTTGGGCGCATTTGATTAGAGACCAAGTCTCCCCCAATCAAGATTGAACAAACGGGATGCTCACCCTGGCAGGCATTTCAATGGAGAGGCTAACCTGTGATGAGGCATTCTCTCTTTTTTTAATACTGTTGTCAAAACAGCATTATTGGTTTTAATGCCGGTATACATGTTGTTTTAAACCATTGTTCAAGGTCATGAGTTCTTTATTGCAATTGCAACTAAAAGAAATTCCATTTTCAGGATAAAGGAATGACTCTCAACACCCTTACACAGGAAGAAGTGTCACGTGACAAAACATATTGTCACACATGACATAAAATAATCGTGACATACCCTTTTTTTCTCTTTAAACTATTAACTATATATTATATTTAACTACGTCATTCATAACAATTTATGGAGATCTGTTGTACATGGTATTTCAGCCACTTACAAATTCAACACTATAGTCAGAAAAAAACATTTCATTGGGAACTACACACGTCTTATTGTTGCATTACATCCTCTTATGTTAAAATATTTCAACAAATTAAGTATATTTTGTCTACAGCCACTAACTGAATTTATGTACAAGCTGCAGTGAATTATTCTTATGACATGTAGTCAAGCTTCCCCTAATGTGGAACTACGATTTAGAAAAACTATGGTGAAAAATAGTTGGTTTGTTAGTCTCCTGTACTAACTATGGTCCAAATCAAAACTAGCAACATCTCAAATTTAAACTGCAGGCTCAGGCCATGGTTATGTTATAAGAGCACAAATCCAGGAAGAAAATGATGGCCTCTAACTCTTCTAACCAGGGCTGGGTTGTTCAAAGCCAGATTAAGCTAACCCAGGATTAGGCTAGGCAAAGCCCTTGTCATGGAACTCAGGATTACATGTACATGACCCTTTACAGCAAACTAATTCATATATAATACATTGCAGATTTACTATCTTAATCTATTATACAAATTGAGCATGCTTATTTCATATATTGTAGGTAGAGAAAATCTAATTGTTTGAAAAACAAGACTCAAGCATTTCCAGCTTCCATGCTGGCTTTCTTATGACCATGTGGAGGAATGAGCATGGGAAACATTTAGGTACAAAAATCTCATGCTACAATCAACTCGGAGTATTATTCACAAGCAGCCCATTGGCAAAGCATCAATTTAAAAAAAATGTGTTTTCTTTTTAAATTACATAAATAAACCTAAATATTAATTGGAGTTTCTAGGCCCATCGATCTCTCTGTCGCAGCAAGACTTCCCACTTTTGAACTCGACATCGACACAAGAAGCTGTACACATTACAGAACAATCCTTGATCAAAGGGATTCACATCCTCACTGAGGGTCTTAAGATAAGAAATTCTTGAACGAGACATGTATTCCCAGGTAGTCTGAGCTGTGAACATCAAATAAGAATGACAACAAAACAGAAGAAAAACTACGAGAAAAGTGAGACACAGGACAAACATTGCGAAAATGAAAAAACCATTGGCAAGGAACCAGGCCAGCCAGGCTTTCTTGTATACAAAAGCATACCTGAAAAAAATTAAAAAAAACCCAATATGATTGTGTTTGGGCCAACATATTTTTCACAGTAATAACTAACCATCACATGAACAGTACTCAAATCAAGCAAAATAAGGGAAGTACAAGCCTGAAAGAGGTGGGGTAGCAGTGTTCGAACTTAACGGTCGTCCAGTCATCGAAAACGAGTAAAAATTACCCAAAACGAGTGGTTTTTTTTGCCACTAGTCCTCTCGACGAGTTAAGTTAACCCGGTAAATAATTGTTTTAATTTGTATCTTGCCAAAAAGGGCTAAAAGTGTAAAAGCAAACAAAGAATTACTGAAAACGAACGCTTCAAAACGATCGAGCAATTAAAAAATGCAAGGCGTTCACCTGGTCTGAGTTCTACCCTGATATGAAATGCATTCTGGGATTTAATATGATGGCTTTCCACGTTCCCAAAACTTGATGGCATCTATAATTTCTTTCAAAATACAACTTGCTGAAATGTCCAAACGAAAACAAGTTCAACGCTCACTGAATACTTTCCTTGGAGGAAAGCAAGATCACCTACTGAAGCTCCGATCAAGAAAACAGGGAAGTTTTAGGAATCGTGGAAATAAAGGTCTAAATGGCTCCACGTAGATGAAAAAGAAAACAGAAAATGTTTTGTGCGTTTTGCAGGGAATTTCCAAATGGAAAAAAACACACATTATTCCCTGCGGATTGGAACAAATAACTTTCAAACTGATA
>CM042748.1:26831590-26846419 GCA_022496165.2 Catalaphyllia jardinei
ATTTGACCAGGATAAATCTCTTGACATAATGACGCCTAAGTCTTTATGGGAGTCAACGCATTTTAACATTGCATTTGATTGGTAGTTCTGGTGATTACTTCTGTCTTGCTTGTATGAGATTCTCATAACTTCGTATTTCTCGGGATTAAATTTAACTTGCCAATTTCTTGTCCATTCTTCTAAAGAGTCTAGGTCCGACTACAGTACTGAGGTGTCGCTATCGTGAGTTAGTTCACGATAAATCTTTGTATTGTCTGCAAACAGTTTAACTGAAGAATTTACAATGTTCGGTATATCATTTACATACATTAGGAACAAGATAGGTCCAAGAATAGTCCCCTGGGGTACTCCTGATGTCACAGCCGACTAGTCGAAATATGTTCCACGTATCCCAACTCTTTGTTGTCTATTTGTTAGGAAGTGTCTAAACCATAACAATAAGGGACCATATATTCCATATTTGTTTAGTTTCAGTAGCAGGCGCTCATGAGGTACGCTGTCAAATGCTTTTGAGAGGTCCAAGAAAACGACATCTGTCATTTTTGAGTTGTTCCTTGATGAGGACCAGTCGTGAAAATAACTGAGAAGTTGTGCAAGTGTAGACTTTCCTTAGTTAATAGAGTGATTGACGTTGTTAATTAACAGATGTCGGATCATGACAAGGGGGTGCTTGGGCCGCTAGTAAAAACCCCACCATGTCCGGGTACGCCAATGGTCATAGGCTCACGCAGGAGTATTAAACTGTAAACCCATCGTGGGGGGGGGGGGGGGACGTAACAAAGTTTAATACGGGGAGGCTCCACCCGGGGTCCAACCCCTTCCCCTTTTATATACCATTTTGGCAGAAAAGGTACCCCTTCTATATACCTTTTATTTAAAAAAGGTACCCCTTTTAGATACCTACTTTAGGGATGGACTAAGCTCGATTACCAGCCGCTGTTCGGGAAATGAGCCGCGCTCCTCCCCTGAAGGCAGACCAGACACGAGAGAGCGGCGGAAATCGAGCCTAGGGACGAACCATTAGAAAAGTGATGGGGGGGGGGGGGGAGGGGGGAAAAAAACAAAAAAAATCATGCAAGGGAAAATGCCAAGGAAAAAAATTCGTGCAAAGAAGACAACGAAAAAAAAATCAGAAGGAAGGTCTAATTGTGACTTTTATTTAATATATAACTTCGTTTTGCCCCTGCCTATTAAAAATAATTCTTATTCAAAATTTCTTAGTGCCTTACCCAAGGCCCTGCTATATTATTATTATTAATAAATGAAGACATCTAATAGTGTACTGAAGTGTTTTCCATGAAATGACAAATATAACCAAGATGACATAAATAGCGTCGCGCACTAATGACGTTACGAAAATTTAACCCTCGGTGTGCCGAGTCAGACAAACAAACCATTTCATGGGCTACTTCTTCTAGAGCGACATGTGCAACAACGGTGCTCGTGAACTCTTCACCGTGATACTCAACGATTAATCATGTATGAAGGCTGTTTACGAATACACTCGTTTACTTACATCGCAGAAAAAATATTTTTTAGTACCCGACATTCAGGTGTATCACTCACAAGAAAGCCAGCAACCCGGAAAATGAGATACCATAAAGGTGCCATGGCGTAGATCCGATTCAATTCGTTGCCTTGCCGTAATGAAACTAGCCTGCTGCGTCTTCGCAGATTTATTTAACAAATAAAGAAGCCTAAGCCGTGTATTACACTGTGATAAAACACGATGGTCATTTCTCGAGTGTTTTCAAATGACCGGAGTGTTTTATCACAGTGTAATACACGGCTTAAGCTTCTTCATTTGCTTTAAAATATAGATTTTACGGGGGCAAAACAATAAAACACGCTTTTTCTATGTTTTATACTCTGATAAAACATAGGTCTTTAATTTGACCAGTCAGAGCGCGCGCAGGGCCCTATCTATATTTTAAATAACAATATAAGCCCGCGCTATTTAAGTTACACGTATCGCGTCAAACATATAAATGAAATATATGTAGCTGTGATCTACTCACAGTCACAGATTTGTTTATGTGGTCGGATGGATATGGCTCCATTTAAGTCTAGGTCCTCCAAATTGCACGGTACACCCTAAATTCTGTCATGAATTTGGAAATGTCTTGACGATAATTATGTCCTCTTGTTTATCGTGTTCGTTTGAGTGGCGGGCTCTGGTTGTCAAGTTTGGGAATTTCTGCCAAGTCAGCTGATAAGTCGGCTTCTATTCGAGAACAGGATAATGGCAGCAGATAAGTTTCTTCGTAATACGTTTTCCAGTGAAGCATTCTGATCGGCTAGTCGCAACCGCGCGCTAACAGTTCTCAAACTCCGCTTCCTGAAGGTTTTGGGATCTGTTCGATTGTCTCTGGGGCTTAACAACTCCTCGTGCACTTTTTTCTGGACACCCCCGAATTTGTTTTACATTACCCACAGTACCAGTATTTGCTTTCCAGCATTATTAACCAAACCTCACATTTTGGAGTACAGGGCACTACAGAGGGGCTGTTTTAGTGTATGAAGTATGGCATCATGATGATGAGCGGTGGGGAAGAAATTCCATGCCAGAGGGCAGGGACTGAAAACATGCACAGGGAAGCCGTCTACTCTCTCTGTGTGTACATTTTCGAAGAGACTTTGTGTTAAAAAGTGACCTATATCCTTTGATCTTTTGTGAGTGTAAAATAATTTAAAAGCACAAAATCATAGATAATGAATCCGCAATATTTTACTGTTGAAAACAAAGCAACACTTGTCTCAAAAAAAAATTCGTCCAGAGTGTTTCATCTGAAAATAAAATTCCTGCACAAGCAGTGAGCGAAAAAAATATTCGTGTAAGCTGAAAATTCCCCACCCCTCCCATCACTTTTCTAATGGTCCGTCCCTTAGGAAGTCTTGTTCTTGTTTCCATGTAGTGCTTTTAAAACTAGTAATAGTTATCACTAAAGCTGCCCCCGCCTTCTTTTATTTCTGCTGATTGAAAAATAATATTGAACGTTATTGTATGAACTAAAATTTTATATTTTTTGTAAACTATATCACTCATACTGTTCAAATAACTTAGGCATCTTACCATAAACATGATCCAAAGAATCAACTAAGTGAACTAAACCAACACATTCTGTTTTACTCATTCTATCACATGATATTCTTTACTTAATACTCTGACGAAGCGCATTCTGGAAAAACATATCAAACCTCTATTGTTCTAGTTTGATACTGAAACAATGAACCATTTGTCTTAATCATAGTTAATAAAGGGTAATAGTTAAAACACTGGTTATGAAGCCCGGCAAAAATCAAAGGGACAAACAAAGATGCCAAGATTTGTGTTGGAAAGTCCACCACCCAGCACTGAGTCTGACATGAGTCCCCGACAAGAATCGAACCCATGGCCTCCCGAACACCGGGCGGGCGCTCTATCCACTGGGTCATTTTCAGTGTCTTTCATCAAACTGTACTATATTTTATTAAAAAATGTTTCATTGTTACGAATTTTACGTTTCCCCGGTTATTTTGAAACCCCACTATTTCGATCTTTTCCCAGTTTCCTTGGGACTTCGAAATAGCGGGCTTCGACTGTCACCACAAGAAATTCGAGGCCAGTGTGGTTCAGTTGCAACTAAATACAGCTAAATAGCTAAATACCCTTCCGATCGTCAGTTTTACCTTTGGCATCTCGTTTATTTGGATCACTTATTTTTACCGCGGAGTTGGTTTAGTTATTGATTCTTTGGATCATATTTAATGGTAAGATGCCTAAGTCACTTGAACAGTATGAGTGATATAGTTTAAAAAATATATAAAATTTTAGTTCATACAATAACGTTCAATATTATTGTTTTCAATCAGCAGAAATTAAGGAAAGCGGGGGCAGCTTTAGTGATAACTATTACTAGTGTAATTGGAGTGTATCTTTTTGACCTTGAAATGCCGCTCGAAGATGCGAAACCCGACCTATTACCCGAGACTGTCGTGCGCGCCTAGTTCCTTCAAATCAGGATTGATTCGCATACTACACCAATATTTCACACATTCTTTATACGTATGCGCGGGGGAGACTATTAATGCCTCCTCGGGTTTTGGCCTCTGGGCCAAAATCCCTGCGGGGGCAATAAATAAACTGATACAGCCAAAGGGAGCGTCTCTTCAAAAATATTATAATTAAAGGCCCTTTCAAATTCCTAAATGACTGATTTTCCCTACCCTTTTACCGCAACTTGTGAAATACCTACCCTTTTATATACCTGAAGCATGAAAAAGGTAACCCTTTCGGGCGGAGCCTCCCCGTATTCTCTGTAACACCCTGAATAAGGAAGGCCGTGCCTTCCGAAATATTGGAAAATATATCCCCATACTGTGCAATCAGCCAATCAGCCTTGCTAATTTTGGTCTGTTCCTTCCCGTATAGGCCATTATAGGGAGTACCCCCCCCGGGGGTATACCGTAATGGGCTCCTGGTTCAGGTTATTTTACCATCCAAGTCTTTCTCTACTGACTTTGCTTTCTAGGCCCGCTAGGGAGGTAACTATGCATGCTTCCCTTTCATGTCCCCTTGCGTTGGCCTGTGTCCTTCTATTTAGGGCCTGTCTCAGTGGCTCTAAATATAAGGACACAGGCCACTGAGACAGGCGGAATTTACTGCTTATAGACAGACAGACTGACAGACAGACAGATAGACATTACGTACCCACAGCTATATGGCACTTACAGTTTCTTGGTATTTCTTTCTTCCGCCAAACTGGTTTCATAACCGGCTCCAGAAGGAGAACAACGTTAGAAAAGCAAGTAAATAGTATGAAATATACTCAAAGACTTCGGAGAAATGTGTAGAGACATGACTGATCATCGCCGTTATGTACACAACTTTAAGCAGTTGCAAATTAAAATAAGCCTGAAAAAGTCACTCACGGGCGGGATTCGAATCCATGCCTTAGTGTGATTCCGGTACAGTGCTCAACCAATTGAACCTACGTTAATAACTGATTTGAGCTAGGTTGAGAACAAATTTAACCTAGGTAGTTAAGGATCCCAACTTTATCCTAGTTTGATGACTGGTTTTACCTTAGAACAGATTTTACCTGCAACAAATACACTGAGCGGTATGTGAAAGACCACATATTTGAACCACGAAGAAAGATTGAAATGCACGATTGATCATCGCAGTTTTGCACAACTTAAGCAGCTGTGAAAATAATGCGTGCACTGATCAGGCATAAACGGGATTCAAACCTCCCTCTGCGATACAGGTGCAGTTCTCTGACCTAGCCATCAAGTCAGCTGGGAGCTGGTCACTTTATGAACTCTTAATATACACGTAGATGGTGAAGAATACAAGTGAATATGTGAAATATATGAATTAACCGCCGAAATTCAATTGAGAATGGTTAGCTTGGCTTCGCTTCGTAGCTATTTGTACTGTGAGGTGAAAGGTTAAACCCATATCAGGATTTGTTATGCAAATTCCGACAGTAGGGAATTAACTTGGAATAGCACAAAACAAAGGAATTAGTAACAAGAGTGACTTTTATAAATAACAATGGAGCATCCGGGTGCTGGCTTTTTGTACCATTATGTTATATCTTCCAATTTTCAAGTTATAACTATTTTTAACGACAGCTGGCATAACCAAACTCAGTTAAACCTCTGTGAAGCTTGAACAAAAGTATTGCAATTACAGTAATTTTTTCACTGAAAAAGCAAACTGTTAGCGGAAGTCGAGCCTATGTAGACACATGCATAGCTCAGATAGTCTCAGCTACTAAATCTACCATAATACAAGAATGGGTCACTTTCAAAACAGTTTTTCGTAAATGCACGTTGCCTTGGTAACTTTTCTGACTCCGCTATTTTTCTCCAGCCACAAACGTTTTTCTTTATGTACTCTCAAGGTCTCTCGTGAAGGACGCCCTGTGGCTTAGGACTGTTGTGTCATCTTGCTAATTAACTTTGTAAGTCAAAATAAATAGGACCAAATAGTATGCTTGGTAAATCATGCAATACAGAACTCCAGTGCATGTAATGCTCATCGTTAAGCTCAGTTTACTTAGTCTTTGAGGGCCCTCGGGTGAGGGCCTGGTTTAGGTCGAGAGCTTAGAAATTACGTAAATACAGCTAACAATGTCATCTTCGCAATTTCAAGGAGATTTAGAACCGTGATGTATATAGTGTCTTAATTAATATGCTCATAATCTGCTGTGTCAATACTGAAAAGAAGAACGGTTCGCTGACTCAAGCCTCTCCGGTTTGTTAAACTTATGTGTACACCAAAAGGCTTCACGTTTCCTCTATGCATCCTTTGTTAAAATTTGTCTATTCACAATCGTCAGCTGGCAACTTTCAGCCGCAGTCCAAGTCGTTTCACCCATCAAATTTCCTCTGGGATTCCTGGGTACATGTCTGAAAAAAAATTCATTTAGACGTGTGGAAACACGCTGGTTTAAGCATGAAACACACAAGGAAAGGCTCAATTTTAGCCAATCTTGAAGCGTTTAATTTGCCAAAAAAGCCAGGTCAAACGATTAGACAGTAAGCCGACCAGAGAACGAAGGCTCATTTGCTGTTAACTGGTTAGGTTTGCTTACCGTGAATCGTTATTCTTTCATCTTCTTGAGCTGGAAGAGAAACAGCCATGTGCGGGCGTCTCGTACAAATCAGCCAAATCCACCCAAAAACGTTTCTGCTCAGTTGAGACGGCAGAGAGCAAAACACAAGGAAACAGACCAGGATTAAAGTCAAGAGAAAGATAACTACCCCTATCGCCATTTCGTAAGGCTCAGCACAGAATCCCATGGTAAACTGCCGGTTCATCTAGAGGGAATCCAATTAGCAACTTCAAAATGTGTAATCAATGATCGCACCTAAGAGGAAAAATTTGCTTCTGTAAGCATTAAGTTCGCCGTGGGCACGAGACCATAAAATGGACGCGTGGCAACTAATTATAATTGGCGCGTGCCTTTATTGGTAGATGTCAACGAGAACAATATTAGTCGTGATCTTTAGCTTTGTTTTCTTACACTGAAACTACTTAGGGAGCTTTGATTGTTTGCAGTGTTTAATAACTTTCGAAATAACTAGCTTGAGGAACAATGGCGAGAGAGTGATTTGATATTTCATGAATAAAGGGAGTACGTTTCCAAAGAAACTGTGGATCTACGTCGGGTAGGCGTATTACAAGATAATTTGGTTTTGAACTGGGTTGATAAAGTGAATTGGCCGCCGTAACCATTAGCGTTAGTCCTTCGTCGGAGCGAATGGACCGAAAAGAGTCCGGGGGGTGGGGAGGGATAATCCCTTATATAGGCTAGACAGGTATGTGCAGCTCCCAAGGGCATGATGGTTTTTAACGCGTTTTGGTCACGAAACTGAAGAAGGAAAAAAACCTGCAGGAATAAAGTCAAGGGAAGGATAACTACCACTACTGTCATTTCAAGACTCAACACAGAATTCCATGGTAAACTGCCTGTTCATCTAAAGGGAGTCCAATAAGCAACTTGAAACTATATATGTCAATGATTGCCCTTAAGAGGAAAAGAATATGCATATGCAAGCATATGCATTATCATTTAGTTAATTTTGCCGTGGGCACGAACGAGACCATGCATAAAATGGACTAATTATTGGCGCGTGGCTTTATCAGTAAATGTCAACGAGAACAGTTGACGAGAACAATACTGGTCATGTCAAGATCTTTCAGCTTTGTTTTATTATACCCATGCAGCCCCAAGAAAAGCCGAAAATTAGTCCGGGGTTGGGGTAATCCCTTATATAGGCTAGACAGGTATATGTGCGGCTCAGAAGGGCACTGGCGTCAGTTTAGCCATTTTGGTCAGAACTGAGGGCATCAATCTTGGCCATTTTGGTATCGTATATGGTATGCTTTTTTGCACTCTTGCCTCAAATGGGGGCGTGTGTTTTTGAGGAGCCACTTCGCCGTTAGAGAAAGCGCTTCACATGCAATGCGTGCCTTTAACATCGGTCTAAACTAAGGAACTGAAAACAGGGTAATGATTTAAGGGTCAGATTTTCAACAGGGCATCGGGTATTTGGTCAGGTCATAAACAGGGTAGGAAAAATAGAAGATTTTGGTCTTAAGGCGGGGGTATGCGTCAGTGGCGGATCTAGGGGAGGGGCCCGGGGGGCCCGGGTCCCCCCTTATTTTGGGCAAAAATAGAAGAAATGACAGGAGGGAAAAAGCCCAACAAGGTAGGTAAAACAAGACCGCCCCCCCCCCCGCCTCATCCTTAGCTCAGGGTCTGGAACCGCCGCTGCACGCGAAGGCTGTTTCGACGTCGCTTAACACGGCTTTTCTGCCAATATCTCGGTCATGTTTCAAGCAACGCTAAATCTCTATGCTTATTTCATTAACCACTGTTTGGCAGTTTTGTGCAAATTTTTGAGTGATTTTTGGGAATTTTGGAAAAAGAGATATTTTTTTTGAAAGGATAGGTTAAACATGTTAAATTGAGGAAAATATGGCATGTTGAAGATTTGAGGGATTTGGAAATTTAAATTTGAAGTGAAGAATTAGAAAACGGACACCAAACAGTCCCCCTACCAACTTGGGGCTTTCTTTTAGGGAGGTCAACTGTCTGGTAGTGTTTCCAACCATAACAATTCCCTTTTAATATCACTTCAAATTTCACTCCTATTCAGGTGCACCCCCGCCTTAAATAGGGTAGGGTTTTTGGTAAGCAGGCCGCACACCCCACCCAATTTTTCTGGGAGTACCTTCCCCCCTCCTCCCCCGGCGCAAGAAAATAGTTTTGGGTAACTAAAGCGGCTAGTTACTTCTTAAGCATATTTTTTGTACCCCTACTCAGACCTCGTTCTCTGTGCGCTCATAAACCAGATCGACGTCTGTGCCAGTTACTCGCCAATTGTCTCGCCAGATGATACGGTCTAATCTGGACCATGTCAAGCTCTTTGAATCAGCCTTTTAACATGCAGTCTTTCCTCAATCTGATCCATATGAAAATTACTCCAGCGACTGGATATTGAAGTTAGTATAAAATCAAGGCAGTCGATATTTCAGCCATGGAAATGATAACCAAAAAGTTGAAAATCCGCGATAAAACATGAATTTTGGGCAAACCAGATTTTGACAGGCAGTAGAATATATACAAAATCTGAAACGCTACAAGTTAGCTACAACGGACTGCTTGATAGACTTAATAGATAGGATAATAAATCATGCTTTACCTCTAGATCTGTCAACCATTCTACTTTAATTTGTTTTCAAAACCTGTATATGCCAACAACGAACGGTTTATGTTTTATTGAAGAAAAAGGAAGCAAGAGGTAATTTTCGGTCAGTAGTAGTCACCCTTCTCCAAAATGGCAGCCGAAAATTCCAATAAGTTAAAATTAGCTGAAATTAAAAACGTATACCAGCCCTAGAAAGAACACCTTTCCTTTAGTAACCCTGCAAAGTTTCAGCATTTCAGGTGTGATATCAGCTGAGAAAATGTATGTGGAAAATTGAGAAATTTACAGACGTTTTTATGACTGGGGGTATGCGTTATACCCCCAGTCATACAAAACGTCTGTAAATTTTCCAATTTTAAACTTACATTTTCTCAGCTGATATCATATCTGAAATGATGAAAATTTGTAGGGTTACTAAAGTAAAGATGTTCTTTCTAGTGCTGGTATACGTTTTTAATTTTAACTTATTTGAATTTTCGGCCGCCATTTAAGCTAGGGTCTATCGAGCTGACTCTGACTTTCTTTTAATAAACTCCTGGAGGAGGAGTCAGTGCATTACAGGAGTTGAGCCTATAGGTACTTTACTCTTTCTAATCGGTGCTGAACATGAATCACTATTGCTAGTCTGGCAGCAGGTGTTTGAGCACAAGCAGGGCGCTTATACCTTTTCCGCCCTGCGGCTGCGAGTGTGCGACGGCACATCTTCACCAGACTCCTTCTCGCCGGATCGCTTTGCTCTTCGTACTCGCTCGCGCGCGTGAATCAAAGGTGAGCCTGCTTGCAGGCTACAATATTGCCAAAGAAACTGACTTCTTTTACATAAGACTACTTGCTGATTTAGGACACTTTTTTAACCACCTGCTCGCACGGAGATTTAGATGTACTCTCTTTCTTTTCTGTTGGAATATGTTTTGTCCTGGTTTTATAAGAATATGGAGGCTGAAATTTGCAAAAAAATGTTTGGAAATATTTTAAGAATAAATCCGAGGCTCAAATCAGTTTTTAAAAGAATATAGCTTTTTTTGGTCTAGAAAATTTGTAAACACAACTCACTTATCAAGTTTTTAATCAGTTAACCGCTTAAAATTCTTCCTTTTCTAAACGGCTACGCTGTAGCCTGTTCCAGGCTTTCTGTCAGTGGAGGATTGAAAAAGCGGGCGGGTGACGAGTGGGGTCTGGTAGGGAAAAAGGAGAGATCAAAGAGTGTATTACCTCAGTGACTGAAAACTCCGAATCGACTTAGCAGGACCAAACCTATTTTTTTCGGGCAAGACAAAATATTAATTAGCTAGCTTACGTACACACGCGTCAGTAATACCTTTTTCCGTCCTAAATGGTTTCATAGTACTTTAATATTAAAAATTTGTAACTATATTGCGGCCCCTGGCCATTTCATCCTATGTAACCAGGATCAAACCAGGACTGATTTTGTTACAATGCAAAATGTGCAGAGAACAAGAGTCGGCATGATTTGTAATAATAAACAAATAAACAATAAAGGGAGGAATGAATATATAATAACTAATTAGGCAAATAGGTGAGTGAATGAATGGATGAATTAAGGCCTTATTCGGTCATTCCGACGAAACGGATCGTTGTTCGTTCATACATTCTGTCGTTCGTTCGTTCCCCCAGGCTAAGACCAATTCAGTTATAGCTCAGTTTTACACTGGGACTACTCCTACCAAGGCCACCCAAGCAAATGTTTTGCAAATTGACTAATGGAATTTAAGTGTTAAAAATAATAAAAATGACCACAAATGTATTGCCTCTGTAATGTGCAGCTTGATTACATAGATTTTTTGTTGGAAAACTCTAACACTTATTGTTAATGTCGACGTCCTTGCTTTTTATTCAAAAAATTTGTAGAAAATTTTGTCAGCTGGCCTTGGTTGGAGTAGTCGCACTGTAAAAATTAGTTTTGGCAGATAGTTGAAATTTTCCGCCTGTATTGCTGCGGCAAAGTACATGACTCTTCAACTTTTTGTTGACATGTATAGAAGGTTTCACGGTCGCGGACGTCATCTTGGTAATGGGGCAAACGCGGCAAAATTTACAGTGAATGTATGGGAAAAATCGTGATTTTGATGCTCGATAACTCGAGGAAGGTTGATATTCTGAAATCCTGTGAATTGCAAACTAAAGATATTAGCTAAAAGAGTTAGCCGATTAAATTTGAAGACCATCAGTTTGCTGAGAAGCGAGAAATCGTCTTTTTAGTTTTTCATACAAATGCTTCCAAATTTTCCCGCGAACGGCGGCTCCATTTTACAGACAAATATATGAGAAATAAGAATTTAAATATGCGGCTTTCTTTGTAAGAGTACAATTCTCAAATTTGATCGGTTACCATCTTTAGTTTGTAATTCATACAAACTGTAGAATGTCAAACTTCCTCGAGTTATCGAGCATCAAAATCACTATTTTTCCCATACATTCACTGTAAATTTTGCCGCGTTTGCCCGACTGCGTTTGCCCCACTACCAAGATGACGTCCGCGACCGTGAAACCTTTTATTCGCACTAGCGATTGGTCGATTATCGGTGGATTCTGAGATCAAAGTCCAAAGTTCACCCATGAATGAAAACATAAAGTATTCAAATTGTATTGATTATTGTAAATCTCTTGTAGAGAACTCGTGGTACCAGACGCGTTCCTGTTCTCTGCAGTTTATAATTTCCCTGATAATTTTGCATTTTTGCCACAAAGCCAGAAGTGTTGAATTGGAAAGATAACATCGAGAGTGGAGACTGGAAACAACCTGAGGTAAGCAAAAATATGGCGCCCGAACTGGCTTCCACAACTAGTTGACAAGATTTAACTCAAACCTCGCTGTATTTATGTATTGATAATCTATGCGTGATTTCTTTCTAGTGCAGTCGACTGAGGGGTTCGTATGTTGGGTTCAGCTACAAGGCAGCTATCGAAAGCAAAGGTGAGCGAGAAAGTTGTTCTTCACAATCCAAATGTTTTTCGCAATTGGTATTAATTTCCTCGTCATACGGTGTGGCCGGGGGTGTGACTCGGTCAAGTAGCTCATGTATGTAGTACATGTAGCTCTGAATAACATTTGAATAAATATAATTTAAGAATACAAAGCAGTAAGTTGTACAATCGAGTTCCTAATTTGACTGAGCTTCGACGTTTGCACCATGCCACATGTGTCCAACAGATCTCACGACAAGACACAGAAATGTTGACTTTCCAACTACATGCAACCATAGACTGAAATTCAAGTCATGTCTGTCATAAAGCGAATGGATTTAGTGGGTCAACCTAATTCCCAGGTAGAAAGCTTGGGTTGGGCTGAAGGGTGACAGTCCCATTTTCATCAAGGAAATTGTGAAATCTGTCATTCTGGGGACACAAATGCTCCCAAAATGCTACAGGTAGTTTTGCAGGTTCAGGTGGGTATAAAAAGAATAACCTCTATTTGGCTTGAAAATATGCTCAGACATTTGTCTGCAGATATTGCCTGTTCCAAGAAGGGACAGTTTACCGAGAATGTAGCTTGAGGAAAACCGTGAGCCTTAAGGAAGGACAAGGACAAATATCTGAGCTTATAATCCATCAAATCTTTTCGCTCCCACGTGTTTGGTCTAAACAATAATCATGTGACCAAAGAATATTCCCCAGCTAAAACTGGGAGATATCCGAGAATACACCCCAATTTTCAAAACTGTGCACGTTGCGAAAACGATTTGAAGGATAGTAAGCATGATAGCCTCCATTTAGGACGATATTTGTCCCTGGACATTATCTGTTCCTCGAAGCTCACAGTTTCCTCGTGCTACGCTCTTGGAAAACTGTTTTATTCTCGGAACAGATAATGTCCGCAGACAAATATTCTAGTATATTTTCACCCCAAATGGAGGCTATTGTTTATATATATTTTTGCCCCAAATGGAGGCTACTGTGGTTATTATCCTTCAATAATTTTTTGCAGTTTTGAAAATTGGGTAATATCTCTCGGATATGCCCCAGTTTTAGTTTGGGAATATTCAGTCACATGATACATTTAGAACAATCATGCATGAGTGAAAATATATGACAGGGTATAAATGCAGATATTCATGAAACAGAAGCTTGGAAACACAAGATACTTGCAGTAAAATCCCATTCATGACATCTCAACACAACTAATCCAACACAGCTTTTTTTTTTAAAATTTCAACACTTTGATGTGACTCTCTTAATCTAAATAGAAGTAAATACAATATAGCTCTGGTTTTGTTGTCTTCACCATTTATTTTGGTTCTATCATTTTGCATCATTCTAGATTGTTGTGAGATTTGCCAGACCAAACATGGTTAAGACATCGGCAGTTCTCAGCAAGCCTTTCAGCATGTTGGCCAAGCAAGACTCTCTTCCTCCATTGCCTGTCCCTCCTTTACAACAGACAATGGACAAATACCTGTTAGCAATAAAACCACTTGTAGATGAAGAGGATTTTGACTATACCAAGGATCTAGTAGAAGATTTCCTTAAACCAGGAGGAGATGGTGAAGTGCTGCACAACAAATTGCTACAAAGAGCAAAAACAGAAAAGAACTGGGTAAGGCCCAGCTTACTTTTGTAAAATATGCAGTTTTTCAGTCCACTAATCAGGTTTTCACTGTTTGCAAAATTGATCAGTCAATTATTATTGTCAGAGGAAATTTGTGAGCACAGTTTTAATCAACAGTCTCTTGTTAATGATCTATAATCAGGAGAGGAATGAAGGGACTACAGGACACTTGGCTCAGTATCTTTGTACATTAGGAAATACTGGTTGAACATGATTTGTTGTACAGTGACCGTTAAATGATAAAACATACAGTGACCATTTAATGATAAAACATACAGTGACTGTATATTGTACCTGTGTTTGATACTTTTCCTCTTCCAGCTGGCTACATGGTGGGACAATGCAGCTTATTTTGATTGCAGATCGCCTATAGTGATAACAACAAGTCCAGGCCTAGCCTTTCCAAAAGTTCCATTTACTGACAAGACTGGGCACTTAAAGTAAGCCTAATATTTATCTTTCACGTTTTAAATTATATTAATTTTGGTGAAAAAAGGATGAGTTTTAAAAGCAACTTCTGATGATACTTCATTTTGTCATGTTGGGCTTATTTATAGGTATGCTGCAAGAGTAATTTCAAGTGTGTTAAAGTTCAAGGAACTTCTAGACATGTAAGTAGAGATTTGTTACTGTTAAAACTAGAACTAGACAAAGTTAATTGTAAATGAAACTGTTGAAGCGATCTCTGCTCATGATTAAAGACCTAAAAAGAGTTTAAAACAGATCTAAAAATGTTAAAACTGAATTCATTTGGGCAATTCCAGAAAATATCCATACCCAACCATGGATGGCTTCCATGTTTTAAACCCCCTTGCCTTCGGAAATCCCCCTATGCCCTCAGAATTCCATTATTGTGAACCCCCGCCCCTTCAGAATTTCTGTTTTTTTTTTTATTTCTGAAGTACATTTTCGAATTAATTAGCAACAGCTCTATGAACAAACAAACATGTATTTATGCCTCCTCAAGGCTGTGATCTTGCAGCACCAGGTGAAAAGCTTTACTCTTCAATTCAGCAACAAGAAAAACCTACCGCCAGTGGTAAGGCTGTGCAAAC
>CM042748.1:26846429-26910352 GCA_022496165.2 Catalaphyllia jardinei
CTCTTTGTTTCCTTATGTTGCTTTGATGTTTACAAAGCAAAATAGCTTAAATTCGGTGGGCAAATACATTTTCAGATTTTATTCATACATTGCATTAAAAATAGGTAAAATTATTGGAGTCATTGCTCACCTTAGGCACTTCGTTCTCCTCTGTACTCTTTTAAATATCCATCATTCCCTGATATTTCCTTAACTGTGGCATGGTTTAGCTGCTTGGGGTCAAGCTGCTAAAACCCATTTACAAAAACGCCTTCGCTGCGTCCTTCGTTTAATTGATTTTTCTGAGCCCAGAGCACACGCCATATCTCCGTTTATCACCTCAAATATTCTCCCCATAAATATGCTCTATGTTGAAACTGTTTCTTCTTTAATGTATGACGTCTCACGTTTCTTTGTTTCGTCTAATATCAGTGATCTCTTTACTAAAGTTAACAAAATACATATGCACGAGACCAGGAGCTCCTCTTCAGGCAACTTTTATATTAAATGTTCAAGTCTGAGCCTAAATCAAAGGTCTTTTGCCAGATTCAGAGCTAAACTCTGGAATTCCTACCAGGACAAATTTTTACGACAACCCCCTAAAAGTGTCTTTTAAAAGCATGTACATGATTTGCTATTCTTAATAATGGAGGCTGAGGATAATTATGTTAAAACACCTACAATTTGTATTCTTCTGTATAAAATTGCAAATTTTACCTAATTTTTGTATAAAATGCGTAGTCTCTGTTAGACTTTCTTAAACTTCTTTTTCTTCCTTTTTTGTTTTCATGTCATCTTGTTTTTTATTCCTTTAATTTAATATTGTTACATATTTAATGTAATATTATTGTATTGTCGTAGTTTAATAATTCCTGGTTTAACCACAGACTGCATGTAGCTCCGCCCACCTCGATTACCCTTTGCTATTTGGGGGCAGAGACAGACTGTATTTTTTGTACTGTATTGTAGGTGTGGAAATAAATAAATATTGTATTGTAATATTGTACAAGAAATTCATCAAGGTAAATGTGAAACCCACATTTTACTGTTCACTGCTATAAGCTATGAGTGTAAACATGTATCTGATCTATCGATGCTTGTCTTCTGCTTCCGTGGTCATACTTTTGTGGTTTATTATTTTATGAACTCACTCTACACTTTCTACTCCAGAAATTCCCCCTGTGAAAACCCCCCATGCCTTCGGATTTCCAATCCTAAATACCTCCCCATGCCCTCAGAATTCCATAATCGTGAACCCCCCTCCCGTTCGGAAATTCAAAAAGCCATCCGTGGTATACATGTACAGTACAGGTCAAAGATATTGGGCCCAAAACAGGTGCATAAAACGTGCCTGCATGTCAAACACGTGCAAGAGATAAGTGCAGAAAGCAAATTCATTAGTATTTATGAGTTAGCCTATTGTTCGCCTATTGTTCGCCTATTGTAGTTAATTGCTGTTGGTTTTGACGGCTGTTTGTGGTATCTGGCTACATGTTTTGTGTTTGTTGTGGTTCACAGGTGAACATGGCTACCACAGACATTGTAGCGTTCACACAGTTGTCAAAAAGTACTGCAAAATCGCAGATTTCAATTTGGTTGTTATCTTCACAATCAATGGGAAACGCCGAGCCGAAATTATACAACTTGTCACCTGTCTTGTTTGAAAGAACATGGCAACAATTTTTCTCCCAATATTTACGTCGGATGCCTGACACAAGAGTTCAGATGACATAAATTTAAACAACAATGTAAACACAATTTTGATTAATATCCTTTGTATGTGTTTTTATTAATGTTTCTCTGGCCTGACAAACAACAGAAAAGTCCAGATTCTGGACTAGCAACTGACAAATTGTCAAAAGATTATATCAGGCGATTGACAGGAATTCTTTGGTTGCAATTCCATTTTAACAAACAAAATACATTGTACATATCATGAAATGCAAGCTGCAAATAAAACAACGACCCGTCCCATTCAAAACTCAACACAGCACTGAAGAAACGCTAGGCCCGAAACGTCTGCTATAGACATTGTTTTTACTTTGGCACTACATTATTAATACTTAGGGTTTATGCATCACTGTGTTCCTTCCTGAGGAGCAATGAACATTGATGTGTTCGCTATATTTGGATTCCCTGACTTGCAGAGTAGGTTTCTCTGAGAAGAAGTCCACAGAAGGCAGTCCAAAGGTGGTCATAATTTAGTTTACACATTTTTAGATCTGTTTTAAACTCCTTTCTTAGAACTTTAACTAGGTAACTGTGTATGTAACTACAATTTAACTTTATTGCTAAAAATTTCAGGGAGTCTTTTCCTGTAGACACAATGGGAAAGAGTCCATTATGCATGGCTCAGTACTTGAAGTTACTTTGTTCCTGTCGAATTCCTCAGCCGATCAGAGATGAAGTGTTTGTGGCTCCCAAAGGAACAGCCAAGCATGTATTAGTTGCTCACAAAAATCAGGTTATTGTTAATTCTTATTAGTATTATTTTGCACTTTCCGAGCGAGTAAAATAAAATGCAGTGTTCTTACCAAGATTTTTCTAAGGGGGTCTCAGGGCCATCTTGCATGATAAATAGGGACCTTGTAGGAACTTAAAGGAGAAGGTCACTTATATTAAGTTAAGTTACTCGCCAAAGTTTCAGCTTCTAGAGTGCATGCTATCCTAAGAAATTAGTCTCCAAAGAAACCTAAAATTTAGCATCAGCAGCTGCCATTGTGAACCAAGTGCTCAGCGTCCAGGCTGCCAAGTGTGACATCATTCTGACCTACTTGAGTTTGGGAAGCTTGAAGTGCAGCTGGCTCAGAAGTATGCTTTTGGGCTTTTCTTGTCTGGTTTCTTGTGTGAAAATGCCGCTGTGTTCTGCCCCTAGTTGTTAAATCGATTGGATAAAGATCCAAAATTTGCCGTTTAGAGACAAAACGTTGGCAAAAATGTGGCTGCACCAACTTTGCCGGGATGCACGATTTATGAGAAAACACTTAAGAACATCTACGTTTATAATAAACAATTCACAGAGGATTGTTACAAAGTCAGTTACAGATATGAAATATTGGGTGTGAAGATCAGGAAATAGGAGACTAAAACAAGATGCTGTTCCAAAAATATTCCAGTTCCTGACACTGCCCATTTTAAACCATCGAAAATTCTTCGTTTGCAGTGATACAAGAAATCCCTTTGTGTCACCGCCAAGATGTAAAATAAAAATACAAACAGTTGACATAAAAAATAACTGCTTACGGCTTTATTAAACTGCCTTTTAATGTCTAAAGCAATTTACAAAGAAAATTGTTTTTCCATTTACTGCAACCGATGCAGTGTAAATTTAAGATTCTACCTTCAATTTTGTTTTCTTCCTTTGGTTGTTCTCGGCAACAAACACATTCTGCTTGCCTCGGCATGATATTTCACATCACTATATCGCTCACAAGTACACCAAAATGTGCTTTCTAACCGGTCGCTTACTTCTTCGTTTTCGCTTTCGTTATCGGTTTGAAGTATATATATGAAATAATTCATAATCGAACTGCGGTTGTAGATGAAAGTGAAGAATGATCATTGCAGTTTAATTTCCAATTTAAGCAATTGGATAGAACAAGCCTGAAAAAATCAGGGCTTCAACGGGATTCAAACCAGTGACCTCCAAGATACCGGTGTGTTGCTCAACCAACTGAGCCATGAAGCCACACATTGGGAGCGAGGTCAATTTATTGAGTTCATATCTCCTGTGAGGACTAAAATGGTTTGAAGTATATATGAAACAATTCATATTTGAACTGCGGTTGTAGATGAAAGTGAAGAATGATCATCACAGTTGAATTTCCAATTTAAGAAAATTGGAAAGAAGAAGCCTGAGAAAATCAGGACTTCAACAGGATTAGGGACATGTTCTTGCTCAACGGTAAGGTTGAAGATCAGCTATGACCTCGAGTACAAACACGCTTGCCAGGAAAAAATCTCTTGAATGGCATGACATGCTTAGCAGCCTAGCCTGGCCTGGCCACTGAACATTTGTTTCAATGTGGTGGCTGCAGATGCCAAATTTTAGACTTCTTTGGAGACTAATTTCTTGGGATAGAGCGCACTTTAGTGAAGCTCAAACGTTGGTGAGTAACTTAACTCAGTATAAACTTTTTATTGGTAATGACAAAAAAATATGCTTTTGGGAGTGACCTTCTCCAAACACAGTTTTTGTGTGCGCTCTTGCAGATGCCATTTAGCGGGCGCACAAGGATTGCAAAAACAAACATGCCATTTATTCAGCGATCATTATAAATTATTTGCTAAATGCCTGCACTATCTGTGCTATTTTTCTTCATAATTGAATGCAGTTACATATTGATAGTTTTAGTCTTGAATTACAAAGGTATGTTAGAAAAGGCATCGATGCAAACAACCCAACAGATTTTTCTTTGTAACCGAAAGGACCCAGTTAAATGCAGCGCATGTGTAGTAAGTCAAGAAATTGCGATTGAATGCCTAAGAGCCTTCTCGGAAATACACCTTTTTCTGAAGAACCACTAGTTTAGTAAGAATTTCACAAAATTTGGCACAAAAATACTTTAGGGGAGAAGTAAGCTAGTGGAGTATTGAAAAAAAAAAAAAAGAACTTTTACAGAGGAAATTTTAGATATTCCAGTGAGACTTCAACAAAGGATGATTAAAGATCTCTCTGTTAGGGTACTATTAAGTTAAACATAATGTTAACTTGTGAGCATCGTTACATACTTGTTGCATGCAAATTGCAAGAAAATCTAACCACTAGATTATTTGCAAATGAACAAAACCGATTTTAAAGGTCCGTTTGTATCTATTGATGTTGCCATGGCAATGGCACATATATCACCTAAAATATATAAAAAATTGAAGTTTGTGTTGTTAACTTGCTTTTGGTGACCAAAGGAACAAGGGTTTTAGAGAAAAAGGTGAATAAAACACAGGTGTCAAAAACTGTGTTCGGCCACCATAAATGGAGATGGGCAAAATTGATTTCAATCCTTGACTGTAGTGTTCAAAAATGAAGCATATTTATTTGAAGGAACAAACAGACTTTCTAACTCTTATGATTCTGCCATAAGTACCACAATTTTTTATCTTTTTGTACAGCCTTACAACTAGACTCCCAATCTCATGGTTTTGGGGCAAAATTCTGAAAATCATGTAAATATAATAACTTGTTAAATCAAAATGGAAAGTTGACAGGGAATCCTCTAAACCATAAAGTGAAAAACTAAAAGAGGAAAATATTGTCTGTATTAATTTTGTTACTCCTTACCACTTAATGACATGTAACTAAAAAAAGATATGAAATGTTGCATCAATATCCTCTTTGAACAGTTTTACATCTTGAATGTGTTTGATGGAAGCCGGCTTCTCAGTGAAGGAGAGTTGGTTACTCAGTTGGAGAAGATATTAAACAACAGTGAACCTCAGGAAGAACCAGTTGGAATATTAACCACTGCTAACCGAACAGTTTGGGCAAAACAGCGAAAGAGACTGTTGAAAGGTGCCTAGTCATAAACAGTTACTGTACACAATTTTAGCATTGGACTGGGTTCCAATATATATGTTATGACTGTAGTGTGAGGTGATTGTAATTAATATGTTTGCTGTAAGCTTTTCTACATGCATTCACATATTAATTATTTCACAATAAAATCCAATATACAAACTTTATTTCAAGATGGTGCCTACTTTTGTTATAGTGCACACATGTTCTGTGCATCATGCAAGGCATGGTTTACTGTAAGTGTCATGCATGTGGGTTGAGATTGATGCATTCATAGGCAACTAAGCTACTCAGTACATGACTAAAATGAAAGCAAAATTTTCCTACTGTGACCAAATCAAGTTTGATGGGCATATGTGATACCTGTGTGCATTTTTATATATGATGATTATACAGTGTACAATGCACTATCTGGAGTTAGTATTTGTCCTTTGTCAATTGACCTACATTGGGTGTACATCGGTATATAGAATGATGTGTACATGCTGAACTGTACATGTCAAGTGTCTTTTGACTCTTCCAATTTGTATATTAAGCTTGGCAAACTATAGCAAGACTCTGGGTATTATCAATTTACTGCAGTTATTCACAGTCACTAAACTTTTGGAATGAAGCTAAATTAGAGGATGTCATACAAAATTTAACCTGATTTTAATATCATGGTGATTCAATGTTATCTCTTATGACATCACTTCCAAATGTCTTAAATTCATAGATCGTCAGAACAAGGCCAACCTGGAAGCTGTAGAGAAGGCAATCTTCCTTCTTTGTTTAGACAAGCCTCCCCCACACTCCACCCAGTCTCCAAGTGTAATGGAGATGCCAACCTGGTCTGTCACAGCCAGACAGTGCTTGCATGGAGATGGTACAGGATACAATAGCTGCAACAGATGGTTTGATAAAATTGTCCAGGTACTTTGTACATAGTTTGAAATGAAGATTGAAAATGCTCATGGTGCAAAGAAAATCAATTTTCCTGTAACTAGGATGTGTACTAGCTTGGCAGCCAGGCATTGATTATAAATTATGATTTCTCTTCAAGTGGGGAAAAAGATTCATTCTCAAGTTCTGAAGAAAAAGTTAAGTTAAAAAATTAAAAACCTAATTGCCTCAACAAATGTAAGCCACCATTTAATTTTTAATAAAGCTAGCCCCCATTAGCATTCATAAAATGTTAACTCTGTCTCTGCTGTACAATATACTGTGTACTTTAGATGTTATAGCATATACATGTATAGCCTCCTACACAGGTGTTTTTTGGGCTCATCATGCAGTATTTCCTCTCCTCTGGACAGTACTCATGAACCCAAAGATCAAGCATGTAGCTATTGAATCAGATAGATTGCAGAGAAATGTTTTTGATTGTGTTATAGATCTGCGTAAGCGAAGATGGGCATGCTGGAATGTGTTATGAACACTCTGCAGCAGAAGGTCCTCCTGTGGCTTCTCTTTGTAATTACATACTTGAAAACCTGTAAGTTTAACTCCCACCTGAAAATGAACTTTCACCTAAACCTTTTGTTTGTAATTTTGTCTGGATTTATGAAAACGGTGCTGAAGAATTGATATCACGGCCTAAGCGGTCGTTTTTTTAGCGCCAGAAAGGAGACAGTATAAAAATTAAAAGGAAGGTCAGTCCTTTTTCCCTTCTTTTACCCGTTTATCTTCCTTTCATTGCCATCCTTTCTTTTTTTTTTGCCCGTCATTTGCATGGCTTGAAGGCGGCTTTAAAGTTTAGTGAAATGGAGGTGAAGTAAGGGTGATAGGGGTGGAATCTTTAGCACATATTTAAGATAATAATTAACACTTAATGGCTGGTCCCGAGGGGAACAGCGAATTTTGTTTCCCGAGAATCTCAATGTTTCCCGAGACGAAGGGCGCTATAGCGGTAAAAATGCCAGCTATGTAACAATTATATTTGTTATATTTATTACAGGAAGGCCTCTCACCTTTTGGTGAGTCCTGGTCTAGGTATATCATTACTCACATAATTAAAGGAATAAAGTATGTTCTAAAACTTTGCTTTGCCCAATTTCGTTTTACAGATGGAAGTCTAAGTTTGTCTTTAAGAGAATTGTAGAATGGTTTGATTTGGAGGGTGACTAGCTACTTGAGTATGTGTAGCTAAAATGTTACACTGTACTGTCCAATTGCACAAGCTAGTAAAGATCAAATGCGATCAAGAACATATTCTCTTTTCAATTTGTTGTTGTTTTCTGTGACACTGGAATGTTAAAAGTTAGGATCTATAACAAGATTAAGTATTCATACTGCATATTTTACCAGGGATGGTCACTACGAAATAAAACCATCAGCAGGAAACCATTTAGAAGCTCCATCCAAGTTGAAGTGGAACTTGACCAACAAAGTAAAGGAAGTCATTCAACAGTCAGCTGCTGACCTGGACAGGTGAGCTGTCTTCGCTTTTTCCCTTTGGGAACCAAAGTTTTACTGGTAGTCATTTATCCTGGCCCTTCACCAAACACCATTTGACTTATGTTCTTGGTCTTTTAAGTTAAGACTTGTTTCCAGTTTTTCTGCTGTTTTGTGCGTCCATGACATGTACATTGGACTGCCCCTTCTTCCTTGAACTATATAGTTCCATATTCCCAGGTTTTAGGAAAGTGAATCCGATCCACTTGCACTACTCCCAATGACGGTGTTCTCTATGCCGCTCTAGAGGGGGGGTTCATTTTAATTTTCATATTGTTAAAACAAATCGCTAAATATTATTGAAAATTTTGTGTGAGTATTGTGCATATAAACTGATCCTTTTTTAATTTTTTGTCTTTTCTTAGCATGGTTAGTGACATTGACCTGAGGTGTTTTGTTTATAATGGGTATGGTAAAGACTTTGTCAAAAAGCGTAAGATGAGTCCAGACGCTTGGATACAAGTGGCATACCAGTTGACATTTTACAGGTATTCTGAAAACACCGAACATTACTAAATTATGGTTATTTGACAGACATTAAGAACACCAACTGAGTGCATCAATCAAGACAGTCATAATTTTTAACTGTTGTGTCATAATTCATTTTCTCATCTCTTCTCAGACTTCACAATCACAATCCTCCAACATATGAAACTGGCTCTACTCGTAAGTTCCTCCTTGGAAGAACAGACACCATTCGCTCAGCATCCATTGCCTCCTCTGAGTTTGTTAAGGCCATGGTCTCACCAAATAAAACTGTGAGTATAAAAGTCTGCTTTGGATCAAAATGTCACATAGGTGCCAGAGCATATATCCCAGTTTCTGTGGGATGAAGCGGTTAGTAATATTTCACTTAACTTCTCTTGGCCAGGATGCTAGGCCATGGCAGGGAATTTTTTACCACATGTTCCTCCGGTACCAAACTTGCTGGAACCCATAAATTTATAAACTTGGGTGAAGAGTAGGGGCAACCTGGATCGCTTGATCTTTGAGGTCTTTACCATTACCAAAGGGATTTATTTTTAGTTAGAAAAGTCAGTTGCGCTCCTCTTTATCTCTGCTAACTGTTTGTCTACATAACCTGTTTCTTTATATTGACAAGGAACAAATATGACTGAAAATTTGTCCTTATTTCTAATCTTCAGAATGCTGAAAAACTGGACCTAATGCAGAAGGCGATATCAGCACATACAACATACACTAAAGAGGTAACTTATCACGATAGAAGCAAACGGCGATGTAGTTAAACTGCATTAGGTATGTCTCAAGCAGTGCTGGAATACAGACAAAGAACTGTCTGCTTCCCATGAGACAGGGTCAATCCAGTGTCATATAATGTCCAGCTGGTCGACTGCAACCTCTTATAACAACGCAACTGAATAGGAGACACGGTTCGACTCGCGTCAGACTTTGTGTTTTAGTTGTTCTTTGATGTGTTCTCGTTGCTCTGACAAACTGAAGACACTGTAAGCTAAAGTAAGCTTGCCGGGTTTTGTTATCCACCAGCTGTAAAGACCAAATTGGAAACAAAATGAACTGCAGCTTTGAATAGGTTCTCTGCGTCGTTGGGTGTTCCTGCAATGGGGTCATGTAGAATCTCTCGTTAAGTCTCGCGAGGGTGGCTTGATACCTTTTAAGGGAACGATAAAACAAACAACAAAAACAATGTCCCACGGCTTAAACCGATAACAGAGGCTACAAGGTTACGAGAGCTGAGGTACCTCTGTCTGCTATGAAGCCAGGAAAGTATTGACGCTTTATTTTTTAATTTATTTTATGTACTGAAGAAAGTTGAAAGAGTTAGTTCACTAAGTTGTACTCCGTTTGCTGTACATTTTGTGTTTAATTGTCTAATCCATGTATTTGTGTCGCGTGTTGTTCTCAGGCGGTCAATGGTCAAGCTATCGACAGACACTTGTTAGGAATGAAGTTAGCGGCCATAGAATCACGAATGAACCTCCATGAGCTTTTCATGGATAGTTCGTACCAGTACGCCCTGCACTACAAACTCTCAACAAGCCAGGTACGGGTAGCCTATATGTCCCCATCTTGAACAGGCTGAGCCGAAGATTATTCCAATTTAAAAGGAGCTACACTCAGATGGAAAAAACCTGAAAAAATATGGAGAAAAATATTGGTCTTATAACGTGCCCATGTAAGACTTATTTGCTGCACTCGGATTATAATCTGGTAGATAATAGTATCACTACAGTCTTTCATTTATTTCTTTCAATCCCACTTGCCAAACCGTGAATTTAGACCTCGCGTTTTCCCTTCGCCGTGGTGTTTTAGTTTTTTTCGCTTAGGGATCTAAACTACCTGTTGGTGTATTTCGATCCAGCTCAGGATAAGCATTCCGCTTCGATCGTTATTCGTGCAATGCACCGCCAGGTTGCACTTTTTCGGTGGAGATTTCACTTACCATGTTCATCCCAGGTTGAAGTGCGCAGTACTACAGTGTACATGGATTCTCTATTCACTCTGTCTTTTCTGCTTATAAAGGTTCCTTCAAATTACGAGCTGTTTTTGTCATTCGGACCAGCAGTGCCTGATGGTTATGGACTCTGTTACAATCCTCAGAAGAACAAGATCATATTTGGTGTGAGCAGCGTAAACAGCAATCCTGAAACAAATCCCGGCCACTTTGCTGCTTATCTACAGAGAAGCTTGGATGAAATGCAACTGCTAGTTACAAATGCTAAACTCTAATCTGCTTTAGAGTACTTTCTGCATGAAATACAGCTGCAAGATTCAAACACTACTAGACCGGCTCTGACGTGCTTTGCAACACTTAGATGGTGCTGCAAGTTACAAATGGTAGATTCTGATGCTCTTTACAGCAGAAAGGTGAATTGCAACCGCTAGCTACTAATTCCGAACTCTGCTGTGTTTTTTTTTATAGTGATAGATCTAATTTGTTATTCCACTACAGGAACTAATAGTGTAATATTCTTATTTTGTTCACGAACACCAAGATTGAATTATTAAAAGTTATGCTGATTATCAAGGTAATTCAGGTTGTTACATCGCGATGTAAGATGATTTGGTGTTGTATTGAACAAAGATGTCGTGGCATGTTTATTTAAGAGCATAAAATAAAATATACAACAGGGTAGTGATGAGGTATGGCAATGTACGGGTCAGGGGGTGGTGTCTGGAATTGGCACTAAGGTATGAATTAATGCACTGTCGAAATACGGTTGACATGAGAACATCAACTGCTTTGAGTCCTGAATGAAGTTAAACCGCTTTGTATTGGAGGAAACGTTATCCAATTTGGAGGTGGTTGTTTTTAATCACAAGCGTGCAAGGTTAAGCTCCGTTTTCACCGCTCACTAGCGTTCGGTCTAAAGGGACCCCTTTCTCGAACAGCAGCTGGTAATAGTGCCTGGTATAAAGTTAGTGTGGGCCTTAACAGTCCCCTAACTCCGTCCCCGCCCGCAGCCCCACCCTTACCCAGAGTGAATTGGGTAGAGATGTTCGGAAACCTTAAAATAATTTTCAACCCGAATTTGGTTTAGATATTACTTTTGTTGACCTTTAAATCCTTCTTTAGATGATTTCCGATCCGTCCAACGGATTTCTTATCACAAAAATTTAAAATGCTCTTTGTGTTGTCCAGTTCTGGTGCCTGTTCCAGGATCAGTGTTCGGGTGTGTAATTACGTTCTGGTTTGACGCACTTCAATGAAAACCTTTCCGAGTGGCATTAGCTCAATTGTCGTAAGTCAATGGAAGGCAATCAAAGTGTAGGAACTACTTCTGATATGCTTCCTTTAGAGTTCAGTAGTTTTTAGTTCATTTTGTGATAGCCCGGACCTGAAATGTTCTATGTTATCAAAACTGATCACGGTCTTTCAGTTTCTCCGTCCATCGATCGACTGACAAAAAAATCTCATGTAATCAGCTACCAAATAGAGGAAGTACACTTGAACGTATCGGCGGCCTGTGTCAGTAACCCGCGTGACTATACCGTGGATTTTGTGACCCGTCCAGCTGCCTAGATTGTATGTATGTATTCTTGAAAACATTCGCCAAAGGCTTGATATCACCCGGTCCATTGCTGGGCCGGGTTGTTCGAAAGCCGGTTAACGTGAACCCAGGGTTAAACGTTAGCTGAAGCATTGTGTTTTGTTGTTTAAGAATGTTTTTCACCTCTAATGTTAGGTGTAGTTTGAGATTACTACAGTTCAAAGCTGAAGGGCAAACAAAATAAACAGAACACCTCACCAAAAAGTTACAAAACTGAAATCAAAATTCTCGCTAACCCTGGGTTAGCTTAATCGGGCTTTGAACAACCCAGCCCTGAAGGTCCCAGGTGATGCTTAATTCCCGGGGGACTCTCATATAAAAAGGACGGGAGTGCCTTTTTATATGGGAGATCCCCCCGGGTTTTTTTAACCCCTAAAAGGTACGACTAGCACACCTGTCCTTTTATTTGGGAGATCACTCCCCGGGCTTTATTAACCCCTAAAAGGTGTGACGAGCACGCCCGTCCTTTTTAATGGGAGATCACCCCCCTGGGCCTTTTTTAACCCCTAAAAAGTACGACGAGCACACTCGTCCTTTTTAATGGGAGATTACCCCCCCGGGCTTTTTTAACCCCTAAAAGGTACGACGAGCACACCCGTCCTTTTTAATGGGAGATCATTCCCCGGGTTTTTTTTAACCCCTAAAAGGAACGACGAGCACACCCGTCCTTTTTATATGGGAGATCACTCCCCGGGCTTTTTTAACCCCTAAAAGGTACGACGAGCACACCCGTGCTTTTTATATGGGAGATCACCACCCCCCCCCCCCGGATCTATACTTCATCACAGCGAGAATAACTCGTCCATTTTTTGCATACTTGCGAGTATCCTTATGACGATTCTTTAGATGTTTTATTCTCAAGTCTTTTGAAACATGAACGCATCACGCTTTCACGTCCGGCGGTTAGGTGCGATTACCAGCCGAAGGGGGCGTTTTGCGGATTTGGCCAATGTTTGGTTCGGTTTTTCGGTTTTCGCACTTGAAAACTGCGGTTTTTCGGTTTGGGGGTCTTCCACAGTTTGTGGGTTTTCTCGAATTTAGTCTTTGGTTCTCTCGGTTTTCGTCAACAATGATGGCGGTTTTTCGGGGTTTTTGTCCAGTGCATTTTACGGTATTTCTGGTTTTGCCAAGGAAGTTACATCCCGCAGTCGTGTTAAAACCGGTGTAATTCCAAGGACCATTTATGTAGTGTTCCACCCTTTCTTTTAGAAGAATGGATGACAAAGCTAGTCTGTCTAGCAGCCGTTATTTGGGTCGTAACGGAAAAGCTCAAGATAACATCAAAGGACTATTTCTCAAATATCACGCGGCTGGGGTAATATCTGGTAGACTTTGATCTTTAGACTGGACCGTGGAGGTCTAGAGCTCAATGCCTTTTCGTCGCAGGAATAACATTGCACTCACTCACTCCGTTCACGTGGAATAAAAGCAAAAAGAGACTGTGCTTGGTTGTAAAGTAGTAAAAAGTAGTAAATGAATAAACATAATAAAGATGGTAAACTTAGTTTGGCAGTAAAATGCGGCTGCCACTGTACGTACACAAATGAAAATTCTGACAATGGCAATCAAAAAGCAACTTCAGAATATGGTGTTTCTTTCAAACAAAAATCACCTACAATCATTTTATTGTGCAATTTAATTCTAGCTTCCCATCTGCTAAAGGTCCGTTGAGCCGATTTATAAAAATAATATGCAAATTTTTAAACTGCAATGAGTTCTGCACTAACTAGGGACGAGGGAATACGCAGAAAGAACTTTGGCAAGTAAAACAAGTTTAGACGTAGAAAAATTAAATAACAGTGAGATTCTGAAGCCTATGAGGCTTTGTCAGTGAGGGCTTTTATTTCGGTTTTGGACGAAATTTATTGCGGCTTTGTGGTTTTCGGCGATTTTTTGCGCAGTTTTGCGGTTTATAATAGGCCCCTACGCCCCCCTTCCAGCCGTCTGCCATTCGCACTTTCGGAAGTCTCTTCTTGAGATGGAACATACACCGGACTCGTGAGAGCAGTAGAAATCGAGCTCAGACCATGTCTTTACGAATTACAATGCTTAGTTTGATTGCATATTAGGCTTTGCATGTGTACAGGAATGAGACGCTAGGTTTGACTGACGGCCCCACTAGCACGTATGCCAATCAGTTTCCGTTGTGTAGCAACCGTTTCCTTTCCCTTTCCGGGCGGAGAGATCTAACAAACCGGCGAACGAAGGAAGTGCGCTTGGGGGAAGCAAAAAATTGTGGAAAAGCGGGGAGGCGGCGAGCGAGAAGGGGGTGGGGGTGGGGAGAAAAGACATCGCCTGAAGTCCGTCACAAATATTTTAACGAACTCCATTGGGAACGATAGTGCGATTTGCTTGGAAATCAGAAAGTGACATCGTAAGTTTGACATTCATGCATGATCCGACATCTGGAACACGACAAGATCAAAATACATATTGCCGAGTTTGATTTTCTCTACTGGAAACGTTAAAAGATCTTTCACAAAACGGCAGACACATCCATCTAAAACCGGAATAAGAACATGCCATTTTAAGTCTAGTCATCCCCTCCCCCTGCTCCTTAATTTTCGCACTCGCTCCCAGTTTCCTTTCCTTTCGTGTGCTTTTTTGGAAGACAACCTGGGAACACTATCACTGCATTTTTAGGGAATCCATGATCGATATGGATCGGTCTGTGCATAAGCACAACCTAATACACATCACAAAAAACGGCTGCGGAGGAGACTACATCGAGACTACGGGTTTTGTTCAGGTTTGTTACGTTGGGTTTTCGCCTCCACCATTCCCTAATTTGCATAATTCCAACCCAGTCCCGCACGCGGAGGATTTTAGGAACAAAGGCTGACTACTGTAGCGTTGCACTTTTGTCCTGCGTGGCAGATATGTCTTAAATGTTTTGACCAATTGTATGTGTCGTTGTTTCTTCCAATGAAATTGCGTTGTGACAGTGTCTTCTTAGAACGGAGATCAGTTACCAGTCTTATGGCTGCGTATTATTAGATAGAACCCATGATATCATTGGCTCAGTATATCCTATTACGTCAGAGGACATGTCTGCCATATAGGACATAACTGCAATGGTACAGACTACTCGTAGTCTAGATACTTGAGGTAGGGAGAAACAACTGTGAACATCATAAAACGTTCAAAAAACTCTTCCAGTATCTTGATTCAACTGATCATATATTTTGCTTCATCAAAAATATAACTATTAATAATTATTATTTGCAAAGGAAATTCACAGGAAATGGAAAGAAAACATTTTTTCCCTATAACATACACGTGGCACCAATTTTTCTAAACATCTACAAGCATTTACTATTCTGATACTGACACTGGTAGTTCAATCCTACTGTACAACAAGAATTTCACATTCGTTTTTGTTTTTTCAGTACAAACATAAAATCAACTCTGAAGGATAGTGTAATTCATAGAAATTATATCAGCAAAAAAATATGTTGGAACAAGAAGCAAGCACACTACGAGAAAGTTAACAAAGAGAATTACAACTCTTCAGTATCAGTGAGAGTAAAGAGTTCTACAAGACTCTTTGTTTTTTTAGTTAAAAATTTTAAAGGTTGAGTTTGAGTTGAAAGTTAGAGAATATTGTGTTGCACTTATAAGGTAGCAATGTTTGACCAAAAACTGGTATCACATCCTGGTGCAGAATCATGACTTTTAACATAATAATGTAAAAACATAATTTCTATATTATATAATTATTATATTACTTTAAGTATACAAAGATGTATAGTGTATACCCCAATCTATTAATGAAATGCAACCCTCTTGGCTGATCAGGGTGCCACTCAGTAAACTCAAACAGCCAATTGCTTCTTTATAAGGTCAAAATAATAATTCTGACATGCATGTAACAAAATGTTTTGGTGTATCAAGCAATAACCATCACTAAACTGATGGCCTTTGTACATGCACTGTACCCTAGTATGAATCTCACTGCAAATTGGCTTTAAAAAATGTTTAAACCAACAATAACATTGAAATGCAAGACAATTTTTTTTTCAGGGCAGGGTCAGGGAGAAGGGGGTGGGGGAAGTATATGCAAAAAAATGCCCACCACAGCATGGGTTCCATATGGGCCCCAAAACTCACACCATAGATATACATGTATATCTGCTTGTACCTGTTATGCAAGCTCAAAGTGTTTCAGTTTAGGGGGGACATTTTTGATAACAAAACTGATTCATTACCCACTGTGGACAGCAGTTATATGGCCTACACTATATGACTGTTATGTTTGCCAGTGTTAAGTAATGAGGTTTAAAATGTTCACTGGGTGATGGCTTATGTTAACAGAGAAGCACAATCATACCAGAGGATAACTCTTAGTTCATCAAAACATGAGGGGTTAATCTCAACCTTCTTGTACATGTATTTGATTAATTAGAAAGGTATCTGATACATTTCTGTTTATCACAGAGTGATCATAGTACGCTGTTTACTTCTTCGATCATTGTTCTTTCTCTCAGGAGGTATGCGACTTGAAGTAATTGTTGTGTGAGCCTCTTCTCTGACGTTTTCTAATATAAACAAGAACACAATAAAATTTTGTCATTTGATTGTTAACATTTTACCCTCCCCTGGTCACACCAAGAACAACAAGAAGAACTGGCTGGCTTACTTCATTTCTGTTCTTGACTGTGTGTATTCAAACCACATCACTGATGGGATCAAAGTTGAATCACGGATCATTAAATATTCACAGAGAGGCCTGTTGGAAAAAATCAGATTAAATTAGATACAAACTAAATCCCATGATACAAATTGTTGACGCACCATTAGTCTTCCATGAGTTCAGGTTATGAAATTATTTAGTACACTGCTCCTCAAGCCAAACTTTCCCTGCCAATCATTTTGACCTTTTAAAAAAGCTGTAAGACATGAGGTTGCAAATTCCATTGCTAAAGATGTTGTTAGGAGTAGACTGCCATTGATAGGAACTAAAGACTCGATCATTTGAAAGATACTTAACAAGTACTAAACAACTGTACTTAAAAAAGGTCTAGGGCTATTTCAAGCTTCACTGGGTCCAGGCCTTGTTCACGTTAAAGTTATCTGCTCTCAGAAACAATGATTTACATGGCTGGTTGGAGCACTGGTGAACTGAAATCTTACAGATTTACTCTTAATAATGCTGAATCTCCACCCAATCTCCCCCATCTTATATTTGGTTCCTGCCTCAGTGAAAACACAGACTGCTTCAGATAGGGCAAGTAGACTATGGACACATTTGTACAACTGCTCTTTAATCTGAATATTTTCTGTGGTTGCCAAGGGGGTTGACTGCACTAAATTGGACAAATTACCAGGTTGTTATTGTTGGAAAGAGAGGCGTTAGAACAGTCTGCGTGAACATAAACCAAGCAGCACCCAATCCAGATCCCAACAAGAAGCCATAGCCCACTTGATGTGGCGTGTGGTATCTAAGGTATATCCTGTGGAAACAGATGAATTATATGTCCAACATTTCTCAAAATCATTGCATAAGCCATACATGTACCCAAAGAAAATCATACCATGACTAGTAACATATACATGTATGTTTGCATATCAGCCTCAGCCTTTTGTTTTGACAGCAGAAAACATGTAGGCCTTGGTCTCACACAATAATTCTAGTTATCATAGGTGACCTTATCAAATGGTTGTAATGTGAAGTTTCTTATGAACATTTTTTGGGCTAGAATGCTTCAAGGCAAGTAAATCATAACTGAAGCCTCTCAGAAGGGCAAGCCCCTGAATTGGTTTTCTTTACACCCTGACATGTACTGCATACTAACCTACTAAATCCAACAGCAACAGCAGCCAACACAACGCCAACTGCTACTAAATGACGCCATAAATTTTCTATTAAATCATCCCACACAGTAGTTGACTGAGAGAAATGGAGGAGTCTGAAAGATGAAGGATTTAGGACACAAATGATTGTCAATAAAAAATATACAAATATACGTAGAAATTCAGTTGACTATCTTAATTACTAACAATGAATGACCTTGATGAAGAAGAATCACAGTGCAACTGGCTGTTTAAAAACTAAGGTGGCATTTGTTGGGAACATTCTTTACTTGCATATATTAAAATGTGTGGAATGGTTAATAGTCAGTCAACAAATCATGATCATTATAGAGCATTATAGTGTACACTATAGCTGTAAGCAGATGTTTGACAGTACGTACAGTACTTACATGTACTGATGAACATGTACATTGTACATCATATGATTGTAAGTGACACAAATGGAAAACAAGTAATTCTACTATATTCCAGTAATACTCTGAACTGGTTACAGGTAGTAAATGTCATGGTAACTTCATAAAGAACTGAGTGGGGGCCAAATAAATCTGCAGTTGATAGCCATCAAATGGGAGTCCACTTTGTGACAATGTACATCAAATCTTGTTACCAGCTAATAACTCGTGATAATAATATTAAATTATGATTACCACAAGGCTTGAAAAAAGTTGTTACATTAGCTGACTTGACTGTTTTGAGATTGAAAAGACAAAGGTACTGATTATTCAACCTCAACTGTCCTGATCTAGCATTCAGATAAACTTGAGTTTGTAACAAATGATAAAAACATTGTACAGAACTGTTACCAACAGAATCATATAATTTTTTCCCAGTTGATATTTTGAGGTCAAATACATCGCTAAATAAGTATACTGCTCACCTCACATATATAAACAACACAGAATAGACAGCAAAGAAAGCCATAAACTGAGAGTGATCTGAGGGCATTCCATGGCTTGAATTTGGAAACAAATGATCTCCACAGAGTCTAGGATGGGCCAACGTGTGTTTTACCATCATATTAACCAGTTCATTTATTAAAATTCCACCAAAGAATGTCATCTGCAATATGTATAAAATAAGGTCTGTTGATATTATTTGTATTATTTTTAACTAAGTAAACTCATTTTTATTAAATCGTAACCACCACAAGGAACGTCTCAGACTATAGCAAAGTTTAAGGACACAGGAGTTTCATTAGGGGCTGAGCACCAGGCAAATTTACCCGCTGTAAGGATGATTTTGCCTTTCTGGTTTTAAAAACTAGAAGGGTTATTTTATAAAAAAGTTAAGTCCAAAAAGCTATGCCTATGAAAACCAATGCTGTTCTACTGAAAACACTGATGAAACCCCTGATGACATATAATTATTATTATAGTGATCAGAAACACAATCCAAAGGAGGTTGAACTTGGTTCATACATGTATCCTACAGTATGTGGCATATGTTTTTCCTGACCGCTCAGCTTGCGAAAGAGGCAGGAAACGAAGTTCTCTCACACTGAATGGGGAACCTGGGTATGAGCCAGGATGTCAGTTTCACGCTCTGTCATGCGAGTCAGTTTTTCTTTACTTGCCGGACGGTGCAACAGTTTTCCCATCCTTTCACCCTTTAGCGCGTTATTGCATAGAATTTTTTCTGGAAGGGTATCAACATTTTTATTGGGTAGTTTTTTTTCGCCTGTTGTCAACTCCAATTCTGTTATCATTGTGATGTTGATAGAAGTGTCAATAAAGTGCTGTTACATTGTCGTGCCGCAGACAAAATGCATTCAGTGTGTGAGAAATCATATTCATGAAAGGCAAAAGATCTTTGAATAGATTTTGACAATTTAGATCCATACATGTACGTACAGTATGTGCATGGCCACTTTTCCAGTTGAATGCCAAGGGCTCTTAATAAGTGGAGATGGGCACTTAGAAGAGTAAAAGTCATATAATTATAGTAACAATTTAGTGCCACAATTTTTTTTTTAAAAAATACAGCAGTACTAAGGTTTGAAGTGTAGCTTTGTAGCCACCTTTAAAGTGAACGTCTAATGCTATGATAAAATGTAATGATTCTTTTAACAAATCAAAACATGGCCACTTTTCTATTAAACCTCAAGGGGCACAGTGTAGACTTAAAGCAACTTCACCACTACGTACATAAGTTTATGTAGCCAGGCCTCCAGTAGCCAGGCTACATAATCAATTGTTCCCAATTTTGCAAACGTTTAAAAAGTTCATTTAATACCTTAACCAAACTGTACTCAAAATCATGTGCGATGCTACAGGCTACACCAATAAACTGCCTTACCGTGTGTATTTCTCGTCGGAAGACTATTAACGTTATGAAACCAACCACGATAAAAATAGGAAGCAAACTAAACCATGCTAAGATCTTTCCGACAATGTCTCCTGTAAACATGCAAGGCAAAAGGAACAAAATTAACTTTTAATTATGTAAGGGTACAGTATAAATAAAGAGATCCAGTTAAATATAAGCTTGAGATTAAGTTTAAGTTCAAGAATGTTATAGATCGTGGACTTCATGTTCAAGATTGCTTTAGCCTAAAAACGACGAAAACACGTCAAAAAACTAGCCGTAATTACCTTCAGGATATTCAACGTGCGTCAGAGATATTGTTTTCCATTTGACATTGTTTCCAGCCATATCAAAGAGGTAAGATTCTTCGCCACTTTGGCAAGGCCGTATAAACGTGTCATCCGCCATATTGAATTTCCCATAGTCCTTAGCAGCCAGGTTTCCATGATGCTTTGAGAGATGGGCTAAATCTCAAAATGGCGTCCGAATCCATGGAAATATGGAAATTCGTACCGTTTAATAAGAACTGTTCAGCTAGAACTGATCCACCGGATTGATAAGTAACAAAGCAAGAAACTTTCAAGGTCTTCAATCATATTTTTCATTTTATATATTGGTGTGCAGCTAAGCAAAGGTTGATTCGCAGTATTACTAGCGGTGACTAAAAATATGAAACGCTAGGAATAGGTTAATTCAATGGATTCTACTGGTGCTTGCGACGGAGTTTACTCAAGTGGTATCCCGAGGAAATCAAGTGCATCCACTGCAAGGAGCTGCTCGGCGACTGAGAGGTGTAGACAGGAACTGGAAGATTATGATGTGGAGTTTGATGATGTGAGGCCACCAAGTGGAACGAATCATCAGGTAAGTTAAACTTCAGACAGTTTTTTTTGAATATTCATTTTCAAGCTCATTATTACCTTAAGGTTGAGCATGAGTTATTGCTACCTTCATAACAAAAACACTTCTATCAGGTGGGCAGAAGCCATCACTGTTAAGAAAGAACAATCATGGTGATTCCACATAGTAAGCGCGATCCATTCAGCCAAAATTTCCGGACATTCCGGTCTAAAACTGAATGGATCGGTTCAGTCCAACCAGAAAAGATTCGAAAAAAGCGGTTCGCCTTTCGAGGTGGACCACTTTTCTTGGTGGGAATGGCCCGATCGAAATGGGCCGTTCCATTTGACCATTCCGGCCCATTCTCAATCCCAGTACCTCGCTGTTCAAAATTTTCCATGTTTGAGTGGAATGGAACAAGACCATTTGGACCTGTTGCGATCCATTCGACAGCAAGAAATTTTGGTTGAATGGATTGCACCCAGTTTGTAGTGATGCCGAGTATTCCTCTACTTAAACTATGTTGATGCATATTTAAAATTGTCTAAATCTTGCTCAGCCCTGACTAAAGTAATTTTCCTTTTTGTAGCAACCAGGAAAGCACTTAAGCATAGACACCAGATTTTCAGAGCTCAGTCTTGGTAAGAATGACAGGTTTTTTGTTACAATCACAATATGTCATTGGCCGGGCATATACAAAACATGGACCCAGGTCCATAGACCTCCCCTATGGATCCAGTCCATGGACCATCCCATGGACCCGGTCCATGGACCACCCATATGGACCCAGTCCATGGACCACCCCACTGGGACTGAGTTTTGTGGTATACAATAGCAGTTACCAGCAATAACAAAACAACCTTCCTCGTGTTTGATTTTTACACTAAGTAAATAAATAAATAAATTAATTAATAAATAAATAGATAAATAAAAGGACTTCATTTTATGCAAGGTAGTACAAAAAAGTCTTGCGACTGTACATAGCTTGCAATACAGGCGTACTTTGTGGGTATGAGCAATAAATACTCACCTGATCTTTGGATTGTTTCAAGGTAGCTGCCATCTTCGAAGAGAGAGCACAAAGGGGCTGGAGTGAATTATGTTATGTGCATCCATCATGGGCCTGATATTTTATGCTTCTATTAATAAGGAAAGAAACTTTTTTTGTATGTTTAGGGGCCAGCTTGTAATCCAAAGTGACCTCTTAAAGATATTGTTAGTGTTACATGTATCACTTAGGCATAATGCATGCCAGTGCATCAAAGTGGAGGTTACAAAATGTTGTTGGCAGATTAATGACAGGTCAATTACAAGGGGGCTAGACAGTGGCTCAAGGCCATTATATACAGGCTCTGCCCTTGTCTCTTACCTAATGGCTATTCTTTTTCTTGTTAGTTTCTCTTTGCCCCATGCTCAACTAGAGATCCTGTTCACTGTATATGATTAAATTACATGTATCTCAGTTAATTTATTATACTTTGATGTCATTTTGTAGAAAATTCATCTTTGATTGCTGAAAGTGAGAGAGAACCAAACACTTTACATAGTAGTGCTGCAGTTGGATCCATTTATAGGAACAAAAATAGGCCTAGGAGAGTACAAATCCCTAAAGAAAATATTTACATCACTTCTCCCTTTAAACAAGGGCCGGAAAAAGATGTCAACGGACCTGCATTGGTAAGACTGTTAGTATGGATGAGAAGATTTTGCAGTGGAAAAACTTAATTGAATGTGTGATACTTATTAAATAAATTAACTATATAGAAAACATTTTCTTCATTGGTATTGTCTGATGCAGGGTTTTTAACTCTAAGCAAAAGTTTATCTTACATGTGGTCATTTGCTTAATGTTTGAAGCATAATCCTCCATTCTTATCCAGGCTTCAAGCCTGAGTGTGTGAGAAATTTCTATAGTACGCACTTTAGCGTAACATTTGCCTTTTGCCATAACAATCCTTAGAGGTTGTGCTCCTTTTGGTCACTACCAAGTATCACAACGTCTAGCTGTGTCCAATTTTTTGGGCGTGCACAGAGAGTTTGCTTCATACTCTCAGCTGATCAGATTTGTCAGACATGAATCTGAACATGGGCAGAGTGACGGAAAGTCTGTGAATTGTGGACTTCTGGTGTGGCACCTTCCCAGAGGTCGTGATCCTGTTCTTGGTGCTGATCAAAAGAAGTGGTGCCTCTAGGGATGAGAATGATGCATTGGCAGTTAAGTTATGCTGGTTGTACACACAGGTAACAATTTATCCAAGCTAGCTGACTAAAATTTGAGCATTTCTCGCCCTTTTCTTTAATTCTACTAACCAAGTTGCTTTGCATTGGATTCAATATCTTATACTGTAAAGGTCGTTGATCCAAGTTTTGAGTTGAAGCAGCGGACCATTGCTGGAGTTACAAAGGTAAAACAGCAGCTAAACAAGACTAAAAGAACGAGAAACTTTAATCTCCCACCTCCACAATTGCATTTAGGAAGTTTGAAGCCACTTGGGCGGCCTATGACTGCCACTGGGCCACTCATGAAGAATTGCCAAGGGATTGTAGCTGGTAGGTATCTAAGTCATGTCTGTCCAATTTCAAGAGCCCTGGAACAGGGCATAACACATTTTTATGTTTATAAAATTATATCATTTTTCCATCTCAAGAGGGTTTCAAACCATAAGACATGATGAAGTTACTAATGCAATAATTTAATTCCAAGAAGGAATAGATTGAATGTTTGTTCTAGTTGCACATATGGCTTTTTACACATCAGTGTGCAAGCAAACAAACATGCAATCAAGGGGCTGTCGACATATTCACCTGTTTCTCTGTTCACTGGTCCGGACATTTAAGTTAGACCCCTTGACCTCCCTCCTAAACGTCTACTTGGAATTTTGCTGTCCCAATAGTGAAGATATCAGCATGATCTTTTGCCTTTAAAACACAGAGTTTACTATTTGTATAAATCAACTGAAGCTTTCTCTCACCTGTTCTGCTGAAACATCTATCTTTTTTTTCAATTTGTGTTTTCTATGTCCTACCGCAGTATTCTGAAGATAGAACCTGAATCATCGATTAAAGGCCTCGAAAGGCCGCCATCATTTCAGCCAGTGGCCAGTGGTGTTTCACTTCCTACTTTCTCTAAGTACAGTTGCATGCTTTAGTCTCTCTGCTTTAAAAGTCTTCTTCAAATGTCTGTTGATCACACGCGCTTGTGAAAACTTCCTGTTTTATTTTGCTGTGTGCCGTTCTAAACAGAAGCGGTCTTAATTAAAATAGATCATTTTGGTTTTGGTCAAAACTGCCCCGCACTAACGTCCAAATTAAAAATTGACTTGGGTTAACCCCTGCCCCACTAAACGTCCAGTGGACGTTAAGTAGGGAACTAGAGAAATATTGTCAACGGCCCCTAGTGTCCTCGTCTTTTTGGCTTTGTTTTAATTTTTTGGTGTTGTTTTACAGCTGAGGAGTGTTCAAATTCTGATTGTCCTCTGAGCGATCTACTTAAACTTTTTGTTATAAAAAGTGATAATGCTTTACTGACTTTAGTACATCTACGGACCACACGACCACACACTTTCGCTCGATCACGCTCACGCTCACGCTCGTCCATAACGTACATACATTGGGGGCATTCCTAAATCTACCTACAGGTGTAAGACCAAGCCCAAATACAATAGTTTATTGACACTCCGCTGATGTGGCTTTCTAAATAAGATAAATTTACATTTCCTTTTCTTTTGCTTCTACAGGTGCGAGAAGATACCACGGTTTTGCAAGAAGGCATACAAATGGTTCACTCGGGAGTGCCAAACCTTCCAGAGTGTTCTCAGCGTCGGACATTGCCAATTCCAGCTCAGCAAGGCCAGATAGTCCTAACCAACTGCTGCGACCAGAGAGCTCGATCCACAACATTTCGTGTGCATCTTCTGTCGACGAGGCCAACAACGACAGTGATGGTAATTTTTCAGAAGATGGAAGCGAAGACAGTATCGATAGAACGAATCAGGCTGAATTTACACTGGATTATAACAAGGACATGAGGCACTCTGAGGAAAATCTCCGGTGCTCATCCACAGGAAACGAAAATCATTTAGAGGTCGATATAAGCTGTAAACCTTACTTTGATCATAGTGTAAAGAGACACTCAGATGATGACAGTGATAGAGAAGAGGGTCATTGGGCAAAGCAGACTCAGCACTCTGTTGGTTTTCATAGAGGCGGTGCAACTCGCGCTACTGAAACACGTGGTGGTGGAATCAAGACTAATAATGCTCATGGGAAACAAAAGGGTCTAAGAAGTAGCTGCGAAGGAGAGTGTGATAGGGACGTTATTAAGACAGACCTTCTGAACGTGTCATCGTTGAAGTCTCGTCAGCAAAGAAGGGACAAACTTCGGTTGGGATGTGCACACGGCTCAGATGTGCGGGAAGTTGTTGAGCCTACCAGCAGCCCTTTATATATGAATTCTGGTAGAGTAATCGATGTTCATATTAGGGTGAAGTCAGGGAGAAAACAAAACGCAACACTGGACACTGAAGGTTTTCTTTTAACGCCGTGTGATGATCAGACAGTGGACCCACTGAGAGGATTTAACAGTGATTGTAATGACGATGATGTCGACGACTGCCTAGATGATGCTTTAGATTCTAACAGAATACCATCGGCAGATATTTTTAAAGTGCTTGATACTCTGAACCTTAGTCCCTCATCTGTAAAGCACCCGACTCCCAGAGGTGAGAGGTTAAGGGTTAGAAGGGTGCAATCAGCTGGGTATACAAGACAAACAGATAATGCCATCAAGGACAAGAAGGCCTTTGAAAAAGGCGCCAAGTGTTCAAGACCACTCTCAAGCAAACAAGCGGGAAAACGAAACGGGAAAAAAAAAGATTTTCACGATTCTGCAAATTTTAACACCACAGTGACTGCACCTGCGCTAATTGAAAAAGCGGGAGACTTGACAAATCGTGTGAGGGAGTCGCTACCCGGTTATTTTACTGAGCAGTACAAAAAGATATTGAATGACCAAAACGAAAATGGGAAGAGCATAAACGAGACAACAGTGGTTGATGGTGCTCCGTCCAGCAGCCTATCTTTGGTAACAAGAGAAATGACTCAGGCTGACGTCGGCAGGGATTTGGATCGTGGAACTGACCCTCATGAAAACGACCAATCTGTTTTGGCAGGAGACTGTAAAGAAAATAGCAGGTATCCGCAAATGGTTAATGGAAAGTCTGACTTGAGGAACGCTAAATTTCTAAACGATGGACAGGATGATGGTTCAGAGGATAAAAAGGCTTCTCGGAGCTCGCTTACAGACGTGTTTGTGACGATGGACGATGAAAACGATCTGAGAAGTTTTCACGATTTTGAAGACGGCAGTTCTGGCGTGGTAACAATGTCTTGTGTTACGGATTCTTCGTCGTTTGATAACTTGGGAACTACAATAAATCAGAGTAATTGTGATAGTGCATGGAGCTGTGGTCATGAAGGCAGCTATCCTGATGGACAACACTATAACTGTGGTCATAAGGTCGATGACGATGACGATGGCAGTGGTGTTGACTGCGTTGACGATGCCAGCGATGATTTCTCAAATTTGGAAGTTGTAGCTAAACCAATGCCTCTCTCGGAGTCAAGGTTTGTACGCACATTATCGCGTCCGCTATTTTCAAAGTAGGGTAATATTCGTAGGTTGAAACGCAACGTTTAGGTGAGAATCTAATGCAAAAACATGAGCTTGTTCTTGTAAGATTAACCCGAGGCCTCAAAATCATTCAAAGACTGCAAAGTTACAACGCCTAGAGCAGATTTTATATATAGCACATTTTAGGGGTTTAGATGGACTATTTGTAGTTGCGTACGTATTTTTCCTCACATTTGATCCATATACAGATTTTCCCAGGCACTTTGGTATGATCTACCGTCAGGCAGCTGTAGTAAATAGAAAACTGCATGATATGCGAGGATGCCCTGTAGTTGAACCCCGCCCTCAAGCCCCTAGTTGTCTTTTGTCTTATATCTTAAGTTTGCGAGCTTAAGGATTATATTCGAATACGGACGTGAACAGTTGAAGTAAGCCGGAGAATACGTTGTTGCTTTTTTGTAGATATATTTTAAAGAAGAACCCCATTGCACCCGGTATGATCTACCGTCAGGCAGCTGTGGTAAATAGAAAACTGCATGATATGCGAGGATGCCCTGTAGTTGAACCCCGCCCTCAAGCCCCTAGTTGTCTTTTGTCTTATATCTTAAGTTTGCGAGCTTAAGGAATACGGACGTGAACAGCTGAAGTAAGCCGAAGAATACGTTGTTGCTTTTTTGTAGATATATCTTAAAGAAGAAGCCAATTGCACCCTTCCCACCACTCTGCTTCAACATCAATGCAAAACCTCCCGATGGACAGTTGTATTACTTCGCTTATGGACCTGAAATGAACCCTAACAGGTACTGGTTTACTTTTGGGTTATAGCCTGTATCTTTTACCGGTTCATGCACCTTTTCATATTTTTTAGTTGCGACCCTGGCACGAATTATTAGAGGGAGGAACGAAGGGGTCACCGGCTGGATAGACAGCCATCCAGCCAGGAAATCAAAGAACGAACAGGCAAACGCTACATTCAAATTTCGTTTGTCCACCAAATCAACATAACTTTATCGTAAGTGGTTTAAACCCAGCAGTATCAGTAGTTCGTGTAGTGTGATCGTCCGGGTGACTGCGTGGACGCATCGCGTAGAATGCCTAGACGTCATTAATTATTCATCAACGGTGAAGCGGTAAATCTGAATGTGTGCGTGCTATGAAATGCCCTGAATAAGAGAAGAAAGGCTCCAAACTGGCGCACTCGGGTTGATGAAACTTGCTGTTCTGACTTCCACGAGTTATAACAGTTTCGACAACCTTCAGAGTCAAGAGGTGAATAGTGTTTGTCAGTCGATGATGCAGTATGACCTGTTCCTTTGAAAGTGACTGGTCAGCCATTTAGCCATGATGGCATCGGCTGTATAGTTTGTCAGTTAGTCATCGGTCGCATGAATAACTTTTATTCATGTTTTCTGGCCTTTAGAATGGCTATTTACTTGCGACGAGAGCCAAAGACGCGATTATGGGGAATTTTGTTTGGATTTCAACTTACATTCAATAAGAGAGGTGAGTGTTGTTGATTACTTATGAGGAATGAGTTCTCAGTTGAGTTCCTGTACATAGTTTTTATAAACGTGCAATTGTTTTTGTTTAAGGACGTTAGTGCGAAAAATTTTTCACATTTTTTTTTTTGAAAATTCTACCATTGAAAGATGATGAGTTAGTGATGTCAGAAATGTAAAAAAATTGGGGGTCACCGACTTCGTTTTGGAGAGAACATTCCCTGAAGAACGCCTTAATCTGAGTAAATCGGGCTTCGTTAGCGAAGAAAGCCGCAGTGGCTGCAAGTCCCAAAATATTGCAATTAGAGCTTTGAATGGAAATGTTCTCTGCCAAATATGGTTTAAATGGACCTATTAAACGAATTTAGTCAACTGCTGATGTTCCCCAAAGAACAAGTTCTCATTTAGCCACCATAGTGGACAGAAATCTTGAAATTTTTTTAACTTCCCACATTGATTTTTCTTCATTTTTTGGACAGTGTGGAGATAACTGTAAATAAAATCTGTTTCTGAAAAGAAAAGTGGGGGTCACCGAATATCCAAGATCGTTGAATCCAAGCAAAGCTATAACAATGGCCATCTGCCCTATTATTGTTCATTTTAGCACTTAGCGCGTGCTCGATGCATGACGTGGCATGTGAATTTGCGTGCACTGTAAGGATGCGCAGTAACAATTGGCGCGAACGTCCTTAAGTTGAGGTTGCTGTTCATTATTATAATAATTTGTTATGAATATCCTGTGGTATTTTGCATTACTGGAAAACAGGCACATCTGATGAGGCTGGTGGCTTTCCTAACGTAGAATTCAATCCAGATCACTCAGTTGAAGGATGTGTGTACGCGATTACGGAAACTGAACTATGTATGCTGGATAATTGCATGGGTTATCCAAAGGTTAGTGGCAAAACTACGCTTCTTTACAATTGTTCTCACGCGAGGGTGAGATCGGACATCAGCATATGTACAGGTGATTGTGGGATTCACTGTCTCGCTCCTCTCGCACAAGCCATCCATAAATAGGAACGGATCACACGAAAACACCAGAGATTACGTCACCCACTCTTTTCGAACAGTGATGCGGCTCTTACCTCACCCCTAATTTAGTAAGAGGATTATGTAGGAGACATGGCCAATGACTTAACTGAACCGTATTTCGCTGTGTGGCCTGATCGTCTGGATGAGGGTTGTTCATGAAAGAATTGTCGCTGGTGACTAACATCTTGACAACCCGAGTGAAAGGTATCTTTAGGACCAAGTGTTTGTCAGCCTATGGTTTGGTCCGTTGGAACAGATTGAGCAGTGAAGCCTTGATGGTATTGGCTGTAAGACTCGTATAAAATTTGTCAACAGTCATTGGTAGTATGTTCCGATTCATCTATTATCAGTTTAAGTAAGTCTCTCTGTCCACTAAACGACATGATCACTGATCCGAATTTAGACATCGTTCTAACGAGCAGTAAGCATGGCTGTAGCAGTTACTTGACATAGTAATTGGTATTAGTTGTTGTGCTCTTTGGATATGATTCACACGTTTTCGTGAATAATTTCCTTGTAGTATTATGTTCGAGTGGTGTTTCCTGTGTGGATGCTCAACTGTGCCAGTCCATCTGAACACGGTGTAGCACAGTACTGTGTGCCAGCGGTTTTGTATGTCGCCCAAGACGAGTGGATCACCCATGGTAATTTACTAAACTAAGTTTCTGTTTTGTATTCGAGATGGTTATAACCATGCTCAAGAGCTATTTTCGATAAATACACGAAGGACTGCAAGAGTTTGCAATTCATATTTACATTGTATTTCTCCAAGCAAAAAATAACTCAAGCTTTTCGGTCAGCCATGGTAGTATTCAGGCTCCTTCAGGCTCGGAAAGACAGGGAAAGAGCTTGAGTACGAGTGCTAGTTAGCAAACTGTCATCTGTGTGGTGTCAGATAAAGTTTGATCTGCAACTGGATGCCCTTTATCGCAGGTTTCAACGAGTGTGTGTGGTAGCCTGTGGTGATCACTATGACCCAGATATAATTACTTTGAAGGAGCTGTGCCACGGACGTTGTACCTTCTGTTTGTAATCATGTCTCGGCCGTCCTCGGTGTTAAGCATCTTTGAGCCTTTTTTGTTTACTTTTAACCTTTTAATGAGGTTTTTTCTTACCAGATTAATCTATTGATTAAGAGCTCTGTCGTTTTAAGCTCGTTTTTCGTGTCGTAAAATCGACTTAATATACCATGGCTTATTCCTAAAGCCGCGAAAGCCTAATTCTTATTCCACCAGAAGTATATCATTTTCGTAAAGCTACAAAATAACTTGTGTTAATTATGTGCCATTTGCAGATTCGTCTCAGAAGTTGGATTGCAGCTACAGTGTGAGCCAATGTCTGAAAGCCTCTGACATCCTATCGCCTAACTACATACAGTTCCTGACGAGCCAGGCCAGAAGCTAAAACGCAGTGACCAGAGGCTGTCTCAAAACCCTTGACATCTCACGACACATAACCACGCTCATTTTGTTACCAATCAAACTAAAACTAACACACCTATTAGTCCTGAAACCGTAACGCCCGTAATACCGTAATATTGCCTTGGACTGAGGGAGAGATTTTATTCTTTATGGTGTGTGTGATTCTTACTCCATTGATAGAACTATTTCTTGCTTCCCGGGTAAACTTTTGGGAAACAGGTTAGGGAAAGAAATCACAGTTAAAAAACGGCAATAGCTAGTATTCAACCCCGACTAGCTTATTTCATTCTAAAGACGAAATTGAACTCAACACTTGGGATGTGCCTTTTGGATCACTGAGTGCTGTGAAAACTCTTCCTGTCTATTTTTTTGCATATCAGCTTGAATGGTATTAGTTAGAGTAAAGATTGAAGGATACCGCTGTGTAATTAAGAATGAGCAGCGATATTAAAACTGTGCGTATGGACACATGCACACGAGTTCGTAACCTCTGGTGCGATTCCCAGGAGTGTAGCCCTGTTTTATAAATAGTGCGCGGTGTGGTTTCCAAATGGTGTGCCGCTATGTCTGTCTTCGTTTCGCTTATTCTCTTTCTCTCTACATGAGAAGCAATTGAATACGTTTATGTTTATTGTCAGAACGAAATGATCAAAATGATTATGACTGCGATCTCTATTGAGTAAGTTATTTTTATTCCTTATTTTACTTAGAATTGACATCATTTTGGATCAAGCAGTACAAAAGAACGTGTCAATCAAATCAAAAATGGACAATTTAGGGCTTTGTTTTACAATGCATCTGAACATTTAACAGTTTCCTTTAGGAACTGGGTTTTTATTTGCGGAAGACTTGTACAGAACCAAAGATGTTGCTTCCGAGAATGATGACCAGCTCCCTCATTTGTCCTTTCAGTTCTGCTATTTCACGGCTGAGGTCCTGGTATCGAGTTTGGTTGCCCAGCCTTCCCTTGTGAAGGAACAGGGGTGGAAAAGGGGAAGTTCCACTTAAAAACGAATCCTGTCACAAGAGAGCAAATAAAGACCAGAACGCTTAGCCGGTTCTTTTTAGTACGTTTCCTTTATTGATTTTATGCCGTCACTTGACCCACTGCTATACATTTTTTGCGAAGCTTCACCTTTATTAGTGGCATAAGTACAACGTTCTTATATCTTACTCGCAAATGGGCAAAAGTAAAGAGAGGAAGCAATTGCACTGTAGGCAGAGAACACTCTTTTCAGCTGTTAGCATAACTATTTTGTTGGTCAGTGCACCGTGTAAACGAGAATAATTGTAAATTTTAATCCTTTTTGATTTTTTTTTAATTTCCGCGATACAGATTTATTTGCTGATACTTTATTCAAAGAGGAGATATCAAAACAAATTATGAATTATCAAGTAACATGACGATCAACCTACCGCCAGCTGCATGCTAAAAATGAGTCCTCCCATGAGTTGGGTGCCATTTTGCAGGCATAAATCAAACTGCTGGTTCGCAATGAAGCTTGGGATTTGGCCAAAGAGAAGCGAGTAGATTTTTAAGTGTTCCAGGTCAAATTCTAATCTTTGAAGTACCTGTTCGGGAAGAAAATGAGGTTATTAATGATTCTTGCCCCAATCGACGTCAGTTCATGGACATTCCCTTTGCTGGTCTGTACGAATGTCTGATTATATAGTCAAAAACAACAAGCTTTGTTACCAAATTAAAAAATAGTTGAACTTGATTTGCAATAATATATTAGTACAAAAATGGTATCGTTTACTTAGAATAACTAAAAGGCTAATCGAGCTGAGTAAAAACGAAATAATGTTTAAATAGTATTTCTACAGTGACATCTTATTCTCAAGATTTTACCACGTAAACGACTAAGTTTGTGCTATGACTGAGGTAGAGATATGCCCTGATTTTCGCAACATTAATATTCAGGAAAGCATCATTAGTTTTGATCGAGGCATGCAGGCTTACGTAAACCCCTCAATCGATCGATCGATCCATTAATCGTTCAAATTACAATCAATTCGTTCGGTCTGTTGGTTGCTGGCACAGTATACCAATCAGTATGTGCGACCTCTGAACAACCAGTCATGCAAGTTAGTTAGTACATCCATCCGTCCCGTCAGGCGATCGGTCAGCCAGCCAGCCAGCCAGCCAGTCAGTCGGTCAGTCAGTCAGTCAGTAGGTTAGTCAGTCGGTCAGTCGGTCAGTCGGTCAGTCGGTCAGTCGGTCAGTCGGTCAGTCTTTCTGTCAGTCAGTTAGCCAGCCAGCCAGCCAGCCAGTCAGTCAGTCAGTCAGTCAGTCAGTCAGTCAGTCAGTCAGTCAGTCAGTCAGTCAGTCAGTCAGTCAGTCAGTCAGTCAACAGGTTAGTCAGTCAGTCGATCAGTCAGTCGGTCAGTCAGTCGGTCAGCCAGCCAGTTAGTCAGTCAGACAGTCAGTCAGTCGGGCGTTCAGTCAGACAATCAATTAGTTTACAATCAACAGTAACATTTCTCGCAGATATCACGTAATTTTGCGGAAAATAAATCATTGGTGAAACTTCACCTGAGCAGATAAATGACAACACTACCAACAGTCAACCTTGTCGTAAATAAATGAATATGGGGATAAATGATAAAATTATTGGAGAATTAGAATTATATAGTATTTTTTATCACTATTTGCACGAGAAACTGATTTCATTCTAAGAAACCCAGGCAATGTAGATAGGAAGTTATATTCATAGAATAAATTAACGATTTTAGTGCTTGCTGGGTCATCATTTTCCAAACGAAAGTTACACCATTACGTCGTCCTCGTGTTAGATCATTTTGCTGTATCGTTAGCGTTAGACTTCCCCAAGTTGGATATTAAAGGAGCACAAAGTACTGTGACAGTGCTCCTTTAATTACTTCCACCGAGTTCTTTCAGTGATGGTTGCCATCACAGCTGTTCGATTCATTTGGACCGTAAACCTAAATGTGGCTGCCGAGGCACGAGGCCAGAGGGCGAGCATCATTCAGTGCTATGAGACAATAAAATGTTCAACTTGAAACAGTGGCAATGAGGCAAAGAAGTTCAAGCATTTCCTTCATACCTGACATCCTTTAAACTGCACGGAGCACTCTTAAGACAGTGAAACACGACTGGAGATGAGTTCCTTAAGGCGTGAAATGGGTTTCGCGGTCGGTGGGCCTCTTTTAAATAAGGATTATTGTTTGATTAAGACCTGAAATCATCTCTACAGATTTAGATAATGAAAGATGTTCCTTCAAATACGGTGGAAACTCAGTTTAGTGATTCATTTGTTGCTGTTAAAGGGAGTTTCAGTTGTTTGTTTGAGAAAAATGCTTCCGTTTTTGTTTATTTATGGTGGTCCAAAACCAGCTCTGAGTAGAAATTTAATAGCCTGATTGAAATGTCACATATAAACTGTTTCCTAGCTAATAAATAAATATGATTTATTTTTCGATTATATAAGTGTCCCTTTTCTGCTACAAAAAGTTAAAACTGAGCACGAGAGTTTTAACAGAAACAGACAAACCAAGTCAACATTTGTAAATACTATTTCTTGCAGTTGACTTCCTGTTTCCAGAGATACGATATTGAATCTACAAGCGAGAGAGCATCCGTGATTAATTAAAGAATATTAACTTCCAGAATCAGGGACCTGTTAAATGCCGCGTTTTCCCCCGCGGTGACGCAGAAATAGCAATCCTGCCGGAGCTACCCCGCAGGTCTTTGAGATACAGTGCCCATATTAGGGTTCTGATGGCAGGCATACGAAAGAAAATTGAGCAATAAAAAGAAAGAGAAGCATAATGCCTATTAGGAAATGAGCAATGAAATTTATTTGCGAGATTAAGTAGACGACGCTTCATTTTCAGCAAAGATTTTAAAAAGTCATTGTATCGGCATGTCGTTTCCCAATTATGCGATATCATTGATCGTGCAATTGGTTAGCACTATAGATACAGTTGACTCAAGTGTTTCTTTTTTTGAAGAAATATCAATGTTCCGGTTTATTAGGAAACGATTTTTGTAGTAGCAGATAATCTTGGTAGACACTGCATCCATTTATCGACTAGAAATAGAGTTTAACACAGTGCTGAAATAGCTCATTTTTATTCTTTGCTAGTTTAATTCAATAAACAATTCCCTATAAGTTAAACGACTGCTCTGACAATTTCTTACTGTGCCTTAATTCCAAAGCATCTGAACAACAATAAAACTTATTAGGAAAGTTTTGATAACTTCAGTACTAGTTTTAAACGTTATATTTAACAATTATTCACTGAAGTGGAGGCGAATAGTCCTTGCTAATCACTCCCACGTTAGCCAATCAGCGCACGCGTAAAAGCACAGTTCACTTGTGTGAAAAACAGCTTCCACCTGTCAAAGCAGCCCAGTACGTTGTACTAAATTTGGGGCGGTAGAAGTTCTGCTTACTATTTTTCCGATATGTTTCCTTTTTTCTCTTTTCTTTCATAACAGACAACTGTTCATTCTTGTATGGAACTGAATGATTTAACGCGACTGCTGTTTGAGCATACTCACACTACGGGACACAATGAATTTAAACCAACAACTGATATTAAAAATGCTCAAATACAAAAGCCGAAGAAAGCAACGATTTGGGGCGGAAGTTGTGCAACACTAGATACCCAGAATATAGAATTACGGAAAATTTACTCTGAATTTAAATACATATTCTGTATCAAGAGAAAACCATGATAAAAACTGAATATCTTCATTTCCAAGATGACACCACCGTTTTCATTCCAATTAAAAGAATGGGTGGGTCGGATAGCGGAAAGCGGGGGCTTTAACAAACCTTGAATTTATATCACAGTGAAGTTATCAATTTTTTTTATACTTCCTTGTTGATGTTTGATGTTATGAATACGAAGGCGTTCTACATGCCATGAGTTTATTAAAATAAACCTCACAAAAAATGACATGAATTAAATTAGTTTTCAATCTTAAATACATTAAGGAGAATGCTTTAAGGAATCACTTAATCACACAGCCCAGCCAACGGTTACAACTGATGAAACGAAAGTGCAAAGTCAATATGGTAATTTCTGAGAATGTCAGATGTTAAAGAAATGAGACTTTGTAGATGGAAAACGTGCTTGTACTAACATGATTTTTCTCAACCAACGCTAAACGAACAGCACGTTCAAAGCGAGACATTACAGACGATATATTTTCCGTTGTAGGACAACCATGAAAACATATTACATGGCACTTGCGATTTGATAGCCGGTGTCATGTTACGATCGCTCAATTAAATGTAGTATCAAATTTCTCGTAAGTGATTTTATTCTCGGGCGTTTATAACAAGATTTTGTCGAACGTTAGTTCGCAATGATAACGAGAACTAAGAAATTAAATGACTACACAACGTTGACAATACGTTTTACAATGTCAACGTTTAACAGGGAAAACACATAAATTAGAAATGTTATGATAATAGGATATTTACCACTCTTCTTAACCGTGTCACAAAAACCAAAAGAACACTAGACTTAGTTCTTTGACATGATATTACTTCACCAAAAATCGCTGAAAGACAATGTACAGTTCAACAGTGTGTTTAAAAGTTATTTAAAGCAAAAAAAAAGTCTTAAGCAAGGAAGGATTTCAAAGGAAGAAGACAGAGGAAGTTCATTAGATCATGATATATAAGTCATTATATTTAGAAATACGTCCAAAGGAAGAATTTATTTTTTGCTTGTTACAGGGAATAAGGGAAATTCAATTCCCCCCTTGAATGCTCATTACTTGAGTATTTAAGGAGGGTAAAAAAGGGGAGCGACCATTCAATTGAGATCAGTGGTATTCAGTATTTGGAGCAAAGCAAAACGTTTGTGAAGAAATGTGTCCTCCCAACATGAAAACTTCAACATCAGGTCAGTGTATAGGAATGTTTAAGGATTATGGTTATGTTTCAGTTAGGTAACATTTTAATAGGCATTTTTTTGAGGGAGTTCAAAATTGCTAGATGAGCTCCTATGTCAGACTTTTAAGTGTTTAACTCCCAAACACCAAGAAGATGTAAAAATGAAATGTTTATTACCATGTTAAGCTATAAGGGATTACCACGTGCTGTTAATCAGTTTAATTTCTTCTTTTTGACTTTGAAACAACTTAAAGAAGCACCGTCACGGTATTTTGAGTTATCTTGACTATCGACAAAAGTTTCGCCTAAATTTTCCAAATCTTTTCCATTCTTAACCATCCTTGTTCCTTTATGGTTTATTATCTCTGGTGTTTTTCTATCATTGTTAAGTATTATTTTCAGGTTTCCTTCAATTTAATGGCAGTTTTGTCGATGGTGACTGCGCTCCTTTAAATAATGCATTGCGGCACATTTTCATGATTCATCACAAAGTTTTCCAAGCCAATATAAAAAAAAATGTAGGATTATTAGTAGGGTGACGTGATTTTGTTTGCAATCAGTAAAGGGCAATCTTCAACTTATAACCGTGAAAGTTTCCTCTTATCTAATAGCAGAGCTCTTTTTTTGTTCTAACAGGTTTCTCGCAGCTCTCAGTTTCACTGAGCATCGTAACAGTTTTATTGATGGTGACTGGCAGCTCTATGGCTGCCCCAGTCAAACCCAGCATTGGCCAACCCGCTGGAATTCCTTCACCCTCTGTCTTAAAAAGCTACATATATTCCAATATCCTTGAACTCTCAAAAATTGTCGGCGAGACGCAGGCTGACTTTGTAAGTTAAATATGAGGCCATTTAATCTTAATTTGATAACTGAAACTAGCTTTAACTATTTGTTGATTGCAGTTTTAACTAAATAGTTGACATAGTCTCCTCTTAGGTATTCACTATATTAAGTAGTAATAAAGCTCTGGTTTAGAAGTTTTGAATTTGTTGCTTGAATTCTGGCGGCTCTTAATTGAAGTAGCTGCTCATAATACCGCCAAAGAAAGTTATTTTGATTTCACGATGATATGAAATTTGCCCAGTGACTTTTCAGCCTATGTGTTTATGTTCAGTCTAAAAAAATCTGAATCTTTTTTGTTTGTATTAATGATGTGTATTGCTTTTAGATATTTCTTAAGAAAGTGTACTAGTGCTTTTACCCAATACCAAATTAGATATATAGAGGATATTACACGGTGGCGAGAAGATATTAATTTTATGTTCGAGTGGCAAGAACAATATCTCACGAGTGAGCGAAGCGAACGAGTGAGATATTGTTTTGCCACGAGAACATAAAATTCATATCTTCGAGCCAACGTGTAATGTTCTTTTTATTATATGGAGGAGAGTGTTCAACAAAAGCAAAAGGTGGGAATCGTGACGTCATTGAACGATACGACACTCACAAAGGTGACATACAAAATACGCCACTCGGGTCCCGGATGAAGTGGCGTATGGAATCTACGAGTGGTTTAGTTCCCAGTAAAACACTCTCCTCCATGTAATAAATAAAGAATAATACATGGGTGCGCCGGTAGATATGGAATTTCTCTTCGAGTGTTGAACTCGAAATATCACTTGTGAGCGCAGTGAACGAGTAAGATATCAAGTTGAACACGGGAAGAGGAATTCCATATCTACAAGCAACCATGTATTGTTTTTTGGATTTCATGTTACATGACCGCATAGAATACAACGTACTATATCATACTGATCACTCACCTAGCTTGCTGGTCTTCGGTATAGGCCAAAGATCGTCTGGGGGATGCAAATTACGATGAGTATATAGCCAGAATTCCAGGGCTGCCTCGTCCATCATGGAATCTAAATCAGATGACAGTAAGTTGCACCTCTCGTTAATTTACTGGCAATTAAAGTAGTATAACTTCAACGTACAATTAACAAAAAATATAGTTAAAGGATTTAGGGTATTTATTTACACTGATCGAAAGAACGCCGCTTTATTAATTCACACGTAAGAGTAAACTAAACGCATCAAACTTAAGATCAACTGACAATAAAGAAGACAACCTAAGGCAACACCAAACATGGCCACTGCCAACCTCTTAGTCCCAAGCTGACAACTGCATTTTTTTCTACTGACTAACTGAGACGAATTTAATTTGAACCAATGCTTGTATTTGCCAGTGACTAAAGGACTTCGGTCTTTAATTAACTTGCAGTTATTCCTGAAGTATTGTTTCTTTACTGATTCCTTTTTAGTGTTTTGATATAACCGAAAACGTAGCACAGTGCCAGCTTTGTGTCTACTGTTTTAACTCTTACCAATCTTATTTGTCATTTTAAAGTTGTATCACGCAAGTTCCAATGAAAATGCAAATTTTATTCTTTAAGGCTTTTGAGATGCATTCAACCCTGAAAATTGAAGTAAATACGCAAACAACAAGAGGTTTCTTAGAATTACAGGAACTCTGAATGAGAGAGTTTCCGCCAGCCAAAAGTGAATCAAATCTCTCAATATTATTTTTTCTTTTTTTCTAATTTCAGGAGCAAGCTCTTCTAAACAAGACAGTGGAAGAACTTTATGTTTTCAGGGGATTCATCGAGGAAATGAGAGCTCATGAATCTCAGAACCAGAGCAGCCAATTTACGGCAAAATTTCAAGAAATCGAAAATGAAGTTGACTACCTGAATAATCTTATTCAAAACGTGGTAAGTAAAGGACAAATTATAAGCAAGAAGTAAAGTCAGTATAATACTAAACTTCTGGTAATGAAATTCCTCTGCTACTGAACATTGACTCTTTTCCTTGACCGCCTCAGTTAAATTTTCACTAACCGTTCCTCTGGCTTCATGAATCATGTTTAATTGGAGAATAATTGTGGAGACACGGTAGCCTTACTGTTGGTGCTCTCGACTCCCGATCCAGCGGTCTGGGTTCCAGCTCTGGCAGAGGACATTGTTTTGTGTTTCGCAATGCCTCTCTCCACCCAGGGGTACGAATAAGTACCAGCGGATTTAATGGCAGAGGTATAACCTCGCCATGTACAAGCAGCTCATCCAGTGGAGAGTATTCTTTGTCGCCTCATGCTGTAGAAATCGGGATAAGCTCCAGCCTGAATAGCCATTTGGCTCTTAGGAAGTCTTCACATACCTTACTTGGAAAACCAGTGTAATGTAGAATCCTTCGACTAATAGTTTACGGCTTTCTCTTCCGCAGCAAATGGTGTTTGGTTATCCAGTAACACAACCATCAGGACATCCCCAGCCCACTCTCAAACCAGCCGGAACCCAGGAGGGACAGAACGAGTTAGAGCTGGGCCTACTAAAAGAGTTCCTGTGGTGGCTTGTTCCTGTCCAAGCCGAATTTCATCGAGAGACAATGGCTTAACTGAACTAACTAAGCAATGTTGACTGCTGTTTCGTACATTGTATCAATGAAGTGTATATCGTAGAGCTTAGTGCTCGTGGTATCTGTTGTTAACACTGGATTAGCTTGTAATCCTTGACTTTCCATACTTAGTTTTAAGAATTAACCACTGAGTCAGTGATATAACCATAGTTTGTTATTGCAATTGCAAATCCCTAAATCATCTAAATGAGCCTTTTTCATCTAGAGATAAAATGCTACCTTAATTCTCGTTACGTTTCAAGAATTGGGCAAGGCGTACGGATCATTTTTGTACCTCCTTATATTGTAAACGATAATGAATTACACTTTTTTATACTTTTTTATAAATAAAGAACGATTGATACGATTGGTTGGCTGATGGATAGCTTGATCGACTGACTAATTAATGCATGGCGAATAATTTACTGATTGCTTGCCTGCTTCAGCCTTGCTTGCTTGCTTGGTTGATTGATCGCTTGATTGGTTGTTTGATCGATCGAAGATTGACTAGTCAAGCTGGTACAGCATTGCATATACAGAAATCAATTTTGGGGATGGAAAGTGAACCCTTACGATGCCTTTCGTAGTTGCCTGTTCTTTCTGTTTCAGTACTAGGCGATGTGCGCTGTTTCATTTGCATGAATACTGAGACTTGCTGTTGGTTGAGATTCCACATATTCGAACGGAAACTGTCTGCTCTCCCGTAAGCCTTACAGGAGAAGGAGACAATGAAATAGTTCACACATGAATTGAACTGTCCGCGCGTTGAAGCGGTAGCCTAAAATGGTCCTGAATGAAATAAAAATCCTTTGATAAGCTTTCAACGCAGGACATCCAGACTCAGAATAGTTGTACAAAAAGCCAACTTTTAGTTATTGAAATCTAAGCAATTTTTGAACGTTTTTCCAAAGTGTGGGAATCATTGGTTTAGATAGTAGTCGATAAAGGTCAAAACTGCGTTGTCAGTGGACAGTGTTAATAACCATTCTCGTCCCTAGAGCCCGCGATCCTTCTGACCTGTGTCAGGGATCGAGAGCTCTGGTTTGGTCTGATTTTCTGAGTATGCCCAGAGGACTTCCGATGTTGGGCCAAACCAGAGCTCTCGATCCCTGCCACAGGTGAGGAGGATCGTGGGCTCTGGGGACGAGAATGTGTTATGAATATGTGTACTGTGTTTTGAGTATGCGTAGTAAGCGTTAGTTCCCAAGGTCTCACTGAATTGACTAAAGCATTGACAACTAAGACTATACAATCTATCTTCACCGCTGCGGATCGAGTCTGTCGATATCGATTGTCGATGTTAGCTTTGTGATCGAGTATGTTAATTGTTGTCTGAGAATCAAGTTTTGGTTTAATTATTTCAATATAGTGCTATCAAAGTATTTGGCTCAAACTGATCAATATTAAAATAACTCACAAAGACTGCGAACAACCCACAATAGCGCACTGTTATCTTCCCGAGATGGCATTCCGCTTTGAGCATTTTACCCGATATCACCTTGGGCGCCTCTATGTAGGCATACAAATCTAACTCCACATACTAAAGATGCCCACATATGACATTTAATGCCTTCCTTAACTAGTAATAGCTCTCACTAAAACTGTCGCCGCTTTTTATGGAGTGTAGGGCATCTTCTGAAGTAAAACTTTGAAAAGGGAACGACCGTTAATGTTTCGGCCTTCTTTTGTTTTCTGACAGGCTTGGTTTTTTTTTAATATTAAAGCTGTAAAACGCAAGCTGACGATAAATATGGCAAAAACAAACACGACGTTATTGCTAGAAAACTAACCAAGGCACAAGAAAAAGTTCGCGGAATGCTTAAAGCTGAATTCACAAAATGGGTTTTTTTTCAGCTTTATCAAGCTTAGGATTCAACTGAGTTATAACAGTATGAACAGCGTATGAAATACAATTCAAAACGTGAGATAAGCTTTGTTTACGCTGACGAGTGACACGCTACATAAAACAGAACTTTTCGAAACAACCTCTGGACCTCTGGAACTCTGAAAATATGCCAATATCACAGCCCATGAGTTACTAAACCAGTTCTTTGTCCTTTTCTTAGTAACTGAATATACTTTTGGATTGTGGTGCGAGAGTTCGATTTGTGTCTGACAAATCCAAGTGTGACCGTGTCTTCGGTGAAAGACATCGATGAGCGTGCGAGTTTCTCAAATACCTCGATGAGCAATGTGAGTTTCCACAATTTTGACCCCAGTTCTAATGGGCTTGCGGTTTTTCAGGAAATAGACTTAATTTTTCTAGAAATTATACGCAATTCGTTGGCAAAGACTCCGCCTCCGGAATCCTTCGAGTGATTATTCGACCCCCAGCAAACTTTCTGCAATCCTTTGCGAGCCGTCTTCTCAAAAATCGAGATTTTTCCTTCTACGGAGAAATTTTCCTCCCTATACGCGGAGGCTTCTAGGGTGCCTCTGCCCTGCGGGGGCAATCGGTAATCCTGAGGTGCTTGCTCAGGTTCGGCTTCTGGCCGGGCCAAAACCCTGCAGGGCCAATAAACTGCTTCGCCAGGCTCACTCATATTGGACAAAATTAAATAATTATATGGTAGTTTCTTCGTTATTCAGCACAGTGTATGTAATTTGTCATTTTTCATATGCAATTTATTCATAATCATGAATTTTTTGCATTGTATTATTAAATTGTAATATCTACGAAAAAGGAGAATATAACACACATAAAACTGTTACATTTGTGGCTAGCCTTTTAGTTCTTGGAACTGAAAAGAACCTCCTACTTGTCGTTATGTGTTTCTATTAAAAGGACAAAACAAAGGTTTGTTAAGTCTCAGCTGTCTTCAGGACAAGCCGCCCAATCAACCGGGCGAACCCCGATGAAAAAATCGAACTACTTTTTTGCCGGTTGTCGTCAAAGTTACGTCATATGTAAATTAAGAACCTTTTACTACCCCTCTTATATATACTTTGATTCCGCTAGTCAAGATTTCTTTCCATTTTCGTCCAAAAGGCGTTTTTTATTCCCTTTTAGCCCTATGTTATTACAATCGCTTAATCGAGAATTTTTTCCGAGAAGATAGGGTTCTTCTTGCGTCATCATTTGGTAGCGTTTCAGTACGGGGCTTTCTCGTACGACACTCATCAGGCATCAGGAGACAACACGAAGTTAAAGCAGGAATGGAAGTAATCTTAATAGTGGACAATTACATTTTCTTTTTAATTGTCTAAAAGTTGTTATACCTCAAATATGTCTTATTACATCATGCACAGTTAAGTCAAATCTTGCAATTGTTTATAGGAACAGCAACACCATAACGGAAAAACTCACAGAAGGAACCCGCACTAAGAAACTGGACGTAGAGGAAATGTGCACGTAGGGTTTCAGCATATTACCCGGAATAATTAGGTAGCTGCCAGTAAACCGGGTTACGCTGACTCTTGCAGTACTCACTTCCTCGAGCTCGGTCTCCTCTTTGACAAAAGACAAAGGAAAATATTCCAAGCATACTGTTCTAAATTAATTATTTATTGAACATCAAAATATCTGCCCACCCAAGTAAAACGAAGTTAAGACAGACTGCTAGACATCTAAAAGCTTTAGAGTGGCGTTTGTCAGAGCATAATTATAAATGTTTCTAGTAAACAAATCAATCAAACCGAAGTACGTTATAGTTGTATTGAAATGGAATGAAGCAAAAACTGTTAGCTAAAAGTGTTAGCTGATATTCATACACGGACTTAAACTAAGAGCGTTATAAAACATCAACAAAAGTAAGGTTAACATAGAAACCAACTTATGACTTGTCAACCACACAATGAAATCAGTGAATCATTAAGTAATTTCTTTTGTTTAGTCAAGTTCATCAACTGAATTTGAATTTGTAGTCACGCTGTTTAAGTATCTTATTCTTATTTCGCGGTGTCTCGTCTGGAATATGTCTTGTGTACGATATTTGGCGTTTCTTCCCGAATCAGGCGTAGGCAAAGAAATCTTAAAACCTGAAGTATTCCAAACTAGTAATGAAGCGTCAGAGATCGTAGACTTGTTAAGTATGATGCCATGTTTGTACTATTATAAGCTATTACACGGTACCGGATCACTGGTGCATTTTTAGAACGGATCACTGGAAAATGAAGAAAAAAGACATTGTCAGGGAACCAATGAAATGAACGAACAAGCTGTGTGGTGAATCAGTGTTTAATTCAGTGAATTCATGAATATGTACTCTGTTAATTTTAGATTATGGCGAACATTAAAGTGCCTGAATTTCTTCCAGTATGCAAATTCCAATACAGGAACGTTATGTTATTAAAGGAAGGACTTACACCTTCCCCCAGCTTAATTCCGGATGAAGTGAGACTCAATATGGGCGTTTAGTGCTCAAACGACGATAACTAGTTTGTAAGTTTGTGCTTCTTTATTAGGTCTCCGGCTTCCTCCCTAGAGAACTTGAAGAGTATGAAAACAACTTATTTCAACAAAGCGCTGAAATTAGTTGCATTGTTTGGTTTACGGGGAAATTGAATATATTAAGCCCATTGAATACTCCAGCTCTATCCGGTTAGTTCACAAAACTTTTTCTGTAACACAAACGGACGTGACTCAAATTTGATATTGAATTGTTAAAAACGTACGACGTAAGTTGGTCTTCCTTTTAGCAGTAAGTGATATTTCTGTTCTGTTATTGAGCCCGGGTGCAGGAATACAGCGTCACCTAACAGTCTCATTAAAAGAGAAAAGGCATGATTACTTTGCAGTTAAATTGAGGAAGATACTAGCTACGAGAATGAAATCACGAAAGAGTACACAACGGTTGGTCTTGCATCAAAGAAAAAGTCCCTCATAGCTAGCGGAATTCGAATTCACCAACGCTTGCTCAAGTAAGTCCCATTTTTCCTAAAATTTAGGAACATGACAAATAAGCAGGATTTCCTTTTGATAGAACATAACTTTAATAAAAGGGGCTCGATAAGATGGGAATTACTCATCTTGAATTGAGCTGTTTGACAATACAAACTCCAGAATAGTGAGCTCATCATCAAAACACACCTTACCAAGTGGAACATACTGCTTTTGGTTGTATTCAGTGATATGTCGTCTGCCCCAGGTAAGATACGAATGCTTGTGCATGTTTGGCGAGTTGGAAAGTACTTAAGTCTTAAAATGGGAGTATCCCATTGATTGTCGTATAACTATTGCGATCATGGTGGGGAAGTTCTGATATATTAATCCGGATCCTTCGCCGAGTTGCTTGGTTTTAAAAGTTTCATTGACTTGGGTCTGCTATATCTAAAAAAGATAAATGATTTGCTTACCGAGCTAACAATTTAGAGCACTCAAGAACTCGTTATTAGGCGCGTCTGCGACATGGCCGAATTTGAATGTCAGCTGTCGGTGTTTTGGCCGATCAGGAGACTCCGAAAAAAACCTTGGAAGCAAGGGCAAGAACTGTGATTTCAGATTTAATTTATTATTTGCTGTTTACAAATCTTACACTTTGAAATTACAACATCAAATAGAAAATTAAGGAACTGGAAGAAAGATACATGCTCAGTGCAAAAGTAGCTAAGGCTTTCGAGTTGGTCACTGATACCAACATAGCAAACATAACTCGGAAATAACAAACGATCATAAAAAAACAGAATTATACTGTACATGTTACTTCTGGGTTTTTCCAAATGGTTAGTTAGAAGCAAGAGTGTTGGCTTTAACTTTGTGTTATCACAGTACAGGAGGTAAAATAACAACAAATTTTCCCGTTTTTAAAAAAGAATTTTCCCCGAATATCAGGTGTTCTCGATTTCTAACAGTTCTGCGCACAGAACTCTAGGACAAATTGGGTGGTTCGGTGCTGCTAAATTTAGATGTCAAGTTTGTAAAGTTTACTGAAAATTATAGCTTTTGTATCGTAGTATGAGAATAAAATTGAATAAAAGTGTTATTCAGTAGTTTTAACAGCTCGTATGTTGCTCTGCCACTGCATTTTTCAAAATAACGGTTTCTTTAAGCTACTGATAATTTTCTAAGAAGCTGCCATGCCAGGCCGGGTAACCTCGCGATGGACTATCCAGGGGAAGTAGCTACTTTATGTTACAGAAAACGGGATAACCTCTTGCATCTGTGAGCCAGTCGGCTCCGAAGGCTTCACGTAACAGGTTTTGATGTCTTTCGTTTCTAATTTTCAGAAACCTCGTTGTTGCTGGTCTTGTTTCTTGGACTTGCCGCATACTCCTGTGGGATTCCAAGTCTCAGAAAGAGAGATCTGTTGTTGAATATGCTGTATATTTGTGACGATGATCCAAACTTGGTTCAATTAGTCCCAAAAACAAAAATGGCCTATGTAAGTATCGATAAGTCCTTTTTTTAAAATTTAAATGCGAACAAATATCTGGCTAACGGGAGCCTACGTTCAGTTTAATTTTGTTTTTCTTTGCACCATCTGAAACACCTCGACCCCGTTGAACTGATCTTGCAAGCAAAGTGTTTCGACTAACGCAACTTCAATAACTACAAATGTCGGTTGCATCTAATTGTGAACTCTTCATCGATAAGGATGATGCGAAATGTTATCGTTTGACCATGTTAGCACATGCTTTTAAAAGATGACACGATAGCAACTGTTTTCTTCTATGGTAGCAGAAGTTCCAAAAACATTTTGCTATTTAGAGACGAAGCCACATCAGCCTCAGCTGGTTTTCATGTGGGTAGTCTATCCTGGTGCAGTGAATTGGACCTCGGTTGGAGGGTACGGCTACACGTAGGCTAAGCCAAGGCGAGAACCAACAACAAACTCAACAAACATATGGCACCGGACCGGAATCAAACCCGCGCCAAATTGGATGAACCACTGCGCTCTCTTTGCCCCCAAGTGTGCATTAGTTTGCGCTTGTGATCTGCTAAACATCAAATGTTTGATGACGATTCGTGTAACTTTCAATACCTGCAATTAAATTATCTTTTTCACGTTTTGGTGACTAGAGTATGAGGGCTCTTTATCTAATGTTCAAGATTTGGATTTTATAGTGAAAACGCAATACTCCCTTGTTATTACGAGCCTTAATTTAGGCTTGATTACCAGCCGCTGTTTAACGTAGACCAGACACGAGAGAGCGTCGGAAAGCAAGCCTAGTCTTCATTCTATCGTCAGTATATGCAAATCTGAACAAAAAAGACATAAAAGTTTTCACACTTCGATTATCCTAATTGTTAACTGGCAGATTAAAATGTTTGCAGTCCGCTTTTTTGTATAAAAGGAACTCTTTGACTCTTTTATATGTGCTATGGATATAACGCGGCACTAATATATAATAACTCGATTTGGGTTATAGTCGCAAACTGCTGACTGTTGTACGAACTTTCAGTTTAAATGTAACAAGGAAACCAGATTTCCCCAGGCCCACAAAAATAAGTTATTTATAATTTAACTATTTTACAAGTGAAACATATTAAATTACTCCTGAATATCCAGGAAAGAAATGTGTTAGGAGAAACAAAGAGTTACCATTTTTGAGATCAGTTTGAGTGACATGCTAATTCTAATCAGTCATTGTTAATATTATCTCTTTAGGCGAAAAAACACTTTGGGGATGCTGAAGAATCAAGAGAAGTCACAATAAAAGGAGTGGAACTGCTGGATAATTATCAGACGATGACAGTAAGTTTGCACTTAGAACCGTTGCTACGACTATAGATCATGCTAAAGCATAGAGCTCTGACAGAAGGAAGAATGGGCAAGCTTCTCTTGACCGTTGACTAATGCATTCAAAAAAGTGAAAGGTCGTAAAACAAAACGGCTCTATTTTCGGTAACCTTGTTCTTTGAGATAAAGGACAAAAAGGATGAAAGCAATTATTATATTAACGTTATTTTGCATATTTCCTGATTCAATTCAAGAGGTCAGCTCTGGGAATTATCATTCTGACCGAGAATGTAATGACGATCGTCCCTTTGACTGAATGCGTTTTTGTGTATGATTTTTCCGTCGTATTTTAGAATGATATTTTGTGAATTAAGTTTGTCTTTTTTGCTGCTCTTTTTTTCTTGTTTTTCTTCACTCCATAGTTCATCCCCGTTTTTGTGACTTTTTGGCATTTACTGATATTATCAACACTGTGAGTTGTAATCTGTAATTTCTGTTTCCTTTTTTTTTCAGTTAGGCACGTTTGTATCCAAAGCCTACAAACAACTTTCTATATTCCACTCCATTTTCCAAGACATTTCAACCCGATGGTCCAAGACTCATGAGGAGAAGGAACCAATGGTAAAGAAGCTGAAGACAATAGAGAGGAGCACACGCAAGCTCAAAGAGTACCTGACGACTATGGTAAGAGAGCATTATTGTCAGTGATAACACGCCTGTATTGTGTTTATTGCCCACTCACTATATTAACTGGAAAAGTATATTATGAAAAATGAATTATGAAAGCCCTGACAAAGCCCTGACCGACAATTAGAGAAGATCAGCCGAACAAGAACTGCGGCAAATAGGCCTGCGACGGACCCAAATTGAACGGCAAACTCAGGACAGAGAGCAGTGGAAGAAAACTGTTGATGACCTAAATTCCACTTAAGAGCCAAGGACTATATGACCGAGAGGGCTTCAAATGAAAATAAAGTACTGATTTTAGCTTAATTTTATATACATAGAGTTGTATACATTGCTTCATAAAAATGAGAGTATTTTTATAAAGGAAGAGACTCACTTCTGTTTGCGGATGACACAAACTTGGTCACTTTGCATGTGTCATGCATGAAAAGCTTTCCGAAATGGGTGGGATATATTTTTCACTAATATTTGAGGAATATTACCATATTACGTTGTCCTGATTGGTTTTTTCCAAGCTAGTGAAACGCGCCACTTGCATGGTAACTACATTCGTCCTCAGGAAGTATTTCCCTTGAGGAGTAAGTGCACTCCAGACTTCACGTTGCCAAATTATTAAATGCCAATGGTCAGTAATCTATTTGCTTGTTCTTTCGTCAGGCCTTTTTGTTGGGCCAGGATCTCCCTGAAGTCACGCAGTTCAACACTGGAGAAATTTGGACCAAGTCTTCGTTACATCAGAAGAGCTGGATACTGGGCGTTGTAAACGAATTTGAAAAAAACATGTTGTACCTACCGTCTGCATTGAAAATGCACTTACAAGGCAGTAAAGTGTAGAGATAAATGATGTTTTTCATAAAACCATGTACACTGCATCAGTGTGTTATAAAGTAGAGTTTGTAACAGCTCAATGTCCTTTAAAGATTAACTGTTAGTTATTTATTTTTTGAATAGTAGTATGATCACAGCTGCATGTCTGAAGTGTTTTCCAGGCTTATTTTTTAAGAAAAGCCGCATAATTTTTTTAACGAAAGATTTGATACGAGGAATATATTTCGAATTTATCTTTAATAATGAATAACCTTGTACTCAATTAAAAATGACATTTATTTGTAAAAAGATCAAAGAGAAAAGTAAAGAATCTCATTAGATTCTGAAAGAATAAACTTTCCTTTTCAACAATTTAATGACAAGCAGCTGATAACATAGTTTCTGTAATTAGTGACGTTTTTCCGATTTCATAAATAAAAAGGCATTCAGAAGAGTTGTTGACTGAATCTGTTTCAAGCCCCCAGTAAATGGCGATGAAATCCGAGTCTCGCTGAGAAAAACCCTTGTTTGAAATATACTGCGTAGCAGGCGTTCCCAAAAATGCACGTAAGGGAACAAAACTGCGGAGGAGTGCGAAAAATTAAGAGCAAGGGGGAAGGGTGAGGCAAGAGTCAATCCGAGACATTTTACCGAACGCCCCCAAACATGCAGCGCTCTCTTAGGGACGGACCATTACAAAAGAGATGGGGCGGGGGTGAAGAGGATGGGACTTTCAGCTTCCATGATTGTTTTTGTTCACGTCCACTACCACTTGCCGTTGCTGAAGAAATTGATGCTGAGTTCGTTCGCTGGTGGTCTCCATGCGGTCGGTACGTTCAACGTTATTTTCGCACTTTCATAGCAGGGAAGTCGTCAGACGGCTGGGAGGTTCACCACTTGTTTGAACTTGTTCTTGTATATATTCGTATTCGGCAGATGGATGACAGACGCGCTTCTGCATCTATTGTGGGTAGTGTCCACAGTCGTGCAACGCCTGTATCTGTAAATCCACCAGAAAATGGTACCATCCGAAGAGAAGAAGAAAATCAACCGATTTGCCAATTCTCCCCAACCGGTACGCTCCTTGGAAGATCCACAATACCATTAGATTTTGTTCTGCAGATATGGCAAGTCGATTTGATCACAACTCCCTTTCGGGTACATTTTGTTAACCATAAGGTCAGAGTCCCTGCATTTGTCAGTTGCATCCTCGGCCTTGAAACTGATGGCAGATGCAGGGGTAGTGCAACTGGCAATGTATACTGAACATAACAGCAATGATCGCAAGGGTAGAGCAGAGTTCTATATTCAATCAATCAATCAATCAATCAATCAATCAATCAATCAATAACTTTATTAATCTGTCAGGTTGATCTAGCTTACATGTACGCAAACTAATTGGGGGCACCTAACTACTGGTGAATTAAAAATTAAGAAGAAATATATTAATTTGATCCAAAATACAAATTTTTAGTAATAAGCGTTAAAATTCGCTGTATTTTAAACTAGTTCCTAAAAATATCTTAACATATCAGTATCCCATAGACCCATGCTTCCTTAAAACCAAAGGTTGAATACCAATCCCCTCCCAAACCACTATTTTCAATCCATGAGTAAACTCGTAAATCCCATAATTCCCGCTCTTTAGGATGCTTATTTAACTACTGCATAGTGTACAATTTTTACCATTTTTTTCCATCATCCCAACTAGATCTAATTTCGGAGTTTGGCTCTAAACGTATTTAAAAATTCCGAATACCTGACTTTCTTATCTGATTTTGACCAGAGAAATGGACCTAGATATCGTAAGCTATGCTTTCCGTACGTCACGGTATTGAATCTTGGTATTACAAAATCTGAATTTCTAAAGCTATAGCGATTGATGTTATTGTTTTGTAATATTTTTTTTAATGCACGAAGGACAAGGTTCGTTCTTTTCTTAATACATAGGCAATGTCTTGTGGTCGTCTGTTCTTTAGCGTGGGTAGCTTTGCCAACTTAAGTAACTCGTCATAGGTTCCGGATTTCCTATTATAAATTGCGCTCAAGGCTCTTTCTTGCTTTGGATTGGCTCCAGTTTCTTGTTGTCCGAACGTACAATATGGCGGACTTGTATGTAATAAGTTTGGCTCTTACAGAAAGTATGTTACGTAGTCTTCTTAGAACAGCCACTTTCCTTCCTGCTCGTTTGCATACTTTTCTGACATGCATGTTTACTGAAATCCAGGTTTTGGCCTATTGTTAGCCCCAGTAGTCTAAGGTCAGAGCCACGCTTTATTTTTACATTTGACACTGCTATCTCCAAATCTTTAGTTTTGTCCTTTGGCCCCATGCTCATTATTTGGTATTTTTCATAATTACCGTTCAGTAAATTTGACTCGCACCACTTAGATATGATGTCTCCTACTTTATTTAGTATCTTTTACTTCCTTAATCGTCTGGCCTGCTGAGTACAGCTTATGGTCGTCAACATACATCGTTAAGTTGCGTTCATTTGCAAAGTTGATCACTTTGTTGCAGTTGAAGTTTGCTTAATTTAACTCGCCAAACCCGTATAAACGGAAAAATAATGAACAGCCAAACAAGCAGAAAAGCAAACGAAAGCCCGGCCATAAAAAGGCGGCTAAGAGTGCAAAAAACATCTGTGGTATGAAACGAAACCAAAACATATAAAATGAAGTTCCCGCCATTTCTTTTCAGGTATTGTAGTTTCGAGAGAATCCCTTCGGCTGTCCACGCATCGCGCGAGTAACATCCTCGGAAGAACAGGGTACTATGTCTAAAAATAACTTAAGAGGGATTACCTTAGTAAGAGGACCTGTATGGGGGATTCGCTCTCTTACCTTGATAATCTCTTGATTGCGAACATCAATTGCTCTTTTCCGACAATTTTCCGTAAGTTTGATAAGCGATGTTTCAGTGTTGTGCCTTTTTCGGTATGCTGTTAGATTTCGAATTAATCTTGGCTCTATAAATGCTGTTACTTGCTGGTTGAGTAGCTTCTCAAACACTTTGTCACATGATGCAGGAAGCATGTGTTGCTGGCTTGTAGTTCTTCATCTCTCTTTTTCACCGGAATCCACTCTCCCTTTTTCCATTCACTAGGCCAATAACATGCATCTATACAATTGTTGTAAATGATTGTCAATGATGGGGCTAACTCCTCACTGCCCAGCCTCAAGATCGAGTTAGGTACTCTATTATGACCCATTCCTTTTCTCACTTTAATTCTTTCAAGGCTTTCGTTATTTCTTCACAGTGAAGTCTCTCAAATTGAAATTGGGGACCGTTCACAACTTTTTTATACTCATTTATCCTTTGAACACTTGTATAGCTCTTTAACTGCTCTTCATTTAATTCTAGAAGCTTAATATCTCCAATACCATTAGCCACCGAGGAGAAGTAATCCAAGAAACAGTCTGCAATTTTTGTTTGATCTTTTATAACATTTCCATCTTTCTCCAAAGTAATGCATTTGTCCATCGCCTTAGATTTGTCATCCAGGAATGGCCTAGAAGTTTTGTAAAACTCAGCTAGAATGTTGTTAAAGTCATCAGTTTTTCCTTTTCACTTATTGTTTGATTGCTTTATTTACGCCTACGTTTTGTTGCTATATTCCTCCATTTATTCTTCAACTCACAGTTTTCTTGTGTTGGATTCTTTGAGAATTTTTCCGTATATTTACGCTTTTTTCTAATGGCTTCTTTCCATTCCACGTTCACGGTACGTTGTTTTTTCTTACTCTCTTCCTTTTAATCGGTGCATGGTCATCGAGGATATATTTCAGCAGAGAATCCCAGTAAAAACATTGGTCATGCCAAGGCGCTTTTCTAAGATCTTCACGAAAACTATCCTCATCTATTTTCTTGATGCTTCTAACGGTAATTACTTTTCTTGCGTGGTAAATAGCGTTTCCGCTCATGGTACCCATAACCATTGAATGATCGCTTATACCTGGATCATACACCACGGCTTCCTTGAACAGTTCCAGTTTGTTAGTTAAAGATAACGCCCAGTAAAATTTGACTCTTCTCTGTAATTCGTGTTGGTTTGGTTATAAGACATGAAAGTCCGTACACATCCTCCAGATCACATAAAACTTTATCTTCTCTAAGCTGGGATTTAAGACGAGCTGGGATTCAAGACGATCTAGGTTTAAGTCCCCAGTAATAACAACAAAGTTAAAGTCGTCAGTCGATTGACTCTTTACCCGCCAGTTCTCAGTTTTCAGTTCTTTATCTTCCTAATAAGCATTGTTGGACATGCCCACACGTAACTGATGCTAATCTAGGTTGGTCATGTGTTAACTAAAAAGAGTAGGTAGAGAAGTTTACAGAAATCAGGAAGTTACATGAACTAGTACATAAGTTATAAAATTAAGTTTGCGAGTTAATTAGTACAATATTAGGAGAAATCGCTTTTAGATATCTCATTTTTACAAAAGAAAAACTTAATAGATCTAAATCTATAATTATTACAATTAGGACTAATCTTATTACTCTGAAAATACCATGAAAGTTTAAGAAAACTTGACCTTTGAATAATGTTTCTTATAACAAGATAAGAGTCTTCCGAAGTCAGAATATCGAAAAGTAATCTTTAAGATTTGTTCATGGAAGAGGCATCTCGTTCCAAATTGTTGTTCCAATTGAAGAAAACGAGTCCAGTTGATTAGAAAGTCTAGAGCTTTGTGTGTAAAAGTTTTTCGAAGCAAAGGATCGGGTATTATAGTTAGCAATTATTCACCGAAGTGGAGGTGAATATAGTACTTAGCTAATCACCTCCGAGCTAGCCATTCACTTATACTAAGAGTGCATGCTGATTGTGGTCAGGAAAATAAATAAAGCGGAGAGCTTGTTTTTGCAGTTGACGTGCCGTGCAGTTGGTTGCACGTTTAGTTTGAAATAGTTGAAATGCATGTGTATGATTCATTTTTAACGTCACTTTTTTTTAGGCTCTGTCAATAGCTTGAGTGGTTTTGTACTTCCATAGTTTAGTCCACGTTAAGCCTCACGAAATCCCAGTAGGGCAAAAAGTCAAACTTTCATTCCAGTGGACAAAACCGTGGTTTTTCTGCTCTTTAAATTAACGAATGTTGAAATTCTTGTTACGAATTATCTTGCTATTTTACTTTTCATGTCCTAAAAAATGAAGCAAACCCAGCTGAATAAACGATTGTTGCACGAACCATAAATGAATGTTAAATTTACGAATCTATTGACTAGCGTCACCTTGGTTTGAAATGAACGGAATATTTTTTGAACTCTGCAAGTGGCTAAATTTGGAACTACCTACTATGTTTCCCTCGACAAAAATTCCGGCTTGACTACTTCAGTTTCCGATATGATTTTAAAAACCAGTTTATCATAGTCATTACAATTTTCCACCAAAGCAAAAACTTTATTAGCAAAAACCTTTAATAGTCATTGTACAATGTCACAATTAAAAGCATGGAGAATGGCTTGCAAAGGGCTATTAAGTTTCTTTCAAGAGAATCACCAAAGACTAAGCCTCTAGCAAAACGTAGCAGTTTATGCACCATCACGTTTGAGTGTAATTGTTATGATGATAATAATAATAATAATAGTAATAATAATAATAATTTGAATGATAATGGCAATGATACGATAATGATTATGATAATGATACTAGTTGTATTAAATACTAAATAATATACTAATAATGAATACTGTAGACCAATAGACTTATTATAGCGATAAATCATCTAAAAATTTAATAAGACGTGGCGGAGAGCGCTACGTGACTCGTTTATCGACTCGTTTAAGAGTTAACTGTACTGGAGGGAAAACGCAGGGCAGCGTCTACCAAGAGCCCTTATATTAGCTGGAAAGAACGCAAACCAGACCGGGACTAACAGAGTCCCAATTGTTACTATCTATTTATCATCCAAAGAACACGTCCGTCTGTAAGATATTGTCTTGATTTACTTGCCCTACTGGCCTTTTTTCCTTCTGTCATTTCTTCTTTTTTCTCCAAAATAAGGCGGGGGGAGGGGGCTCCCCTAGATCCGCCACTGACAGAGTAATTTTTTCACAAGCAGCATTGAAAGCTGCTTACAGACGGGCTAAAAAATTTAGGGCTCTGTTATTCCATAGCTATCTTTCTCCAGACTAACCAGCACAACACAACAAGGCAACAACTAGGCGCCTTCCCCTGCAAACGAACCATCTGTCGTACCTGTCCTTACATTAACAAGTCAGCCTCAATTACATCCCTAGGGGGACAAATTAAGATCACAGGGCATTTCACATGCTCTTCAGATAACATCATCTATTGTATTTCTTGCCGTAAATGCCTCGGGACAGTCTACATCGGGGACACAGGACGCAGATTGGCTGACCCTTTCTGGGGACACCGCCTCGACGTTCTACACGAGAAAAGTGACTTGGCTGTAGCGCAGCACTTTAATAGGGCATGTCATTTGCTAGAAGACGTCCGCGTCGCCGTGCCAAAACGGAGGCTAGCAAGAAAGATGTCCGCCAAGGCCATGAAGGCGAGAATATGCGACAAATTTTTAAATTCCAAGCACTCGCTCCTTGCGAGATGATTTAACAAACATTGCAAGGTTATCTTACTCAGATTTTTTTTATTTCAGGGACACGCAGGTGTGCTGAGATGTGCTCTTGCTGAAGTGGAATTCTGTTGTACTCAAAAAATTGACACCAAAACGGAACTTGCAGCCGTCCACGCAGTTTTCAGATGTAGCGTAGAGTTGATTTCCCTTCCGATCTCTCAAATCTGTTGCTGCCTACGAGATGCTATTAAGAGTTTTCTTACCATGTGGGTATAAAGTGGCTGCATCTACGTTCGCGCCGAGAAATACGCTGAAACCACTTCAGTCTTTAATACTGTGCGTCTCGTTTCATAAGTTGCATTTTTAGTTTGTGATTGTAAAATAAATATTGTATTTAAAGCCGCATTTCATTTGGTTCTGTCAGATATAGTCTTGATGCCCTAACAAGTAGTTCTAGTTTGTGAATGTTCAGAGTTGCACGATTCTCATCAGACAAAAAACCATAATTCTTCTGCTTGCCCGTTTAGATTCAAGACGCTTTTAAAAACTAGTTACTGCGCTCTTTAAAGGTAATAATAATAAGATCCCTTCAACTGTTTTACATGGTTGCCGTGCTCGTGTGGGTATATTTGGGTGTGTTTAATTTTCATTTCCTAAAGGATGAAACAAACCCAGCTGAATAAACTATTGTTAAGCCAGTGGCGGATTCATACCTTGAGTAATGTCACTAAAGAAGCGGCGTGGTGCTTTGTCAATCTATCAATGAGTCTCGCCTTGTTTTGATATGGACGAAATTTTTCTACAAAACTCTGCAGGTGCTTAAATTCGGAGTTACTATGTTTCGCCTGACCAACATTGCGAGCTTGACTTCATAGAGTGATTGTATGGGCATCGAAAAAGAAGGATCATTAAAACAATTCTCAAACTTCGTCTTACTGGTAATCAGGTAATGATTAGCAACTTGAAGACAATGGTGATGATCATCCAAATGTTCTATTACAGTTTATATAATAACCCAAGTTACTCTCGCATTTCGATTGGTTCTCGCCTATGATCTATTAGAGGACAGATGCACGATTGACGTCATCATTACAAAGTTTCTCCCTCTGCTGTTTTAAAATGGCGGAACGTTTTGAGAATTAAGATAATATTTTACGTGACTGGGCAAAAGATAAGGTACAAAAAAGTCTTGCCGAGGCATTAAACAGGTTCGAGAAGCAGGAAGAAGAAAGATAAAGCCGTTTCTTTTAGAAAATGATCCAGAAAAAATTCTCGAGCAGTCCGGCTCAGTCGGTAGTCGAGCGAGTCTAAACCACGCGCAAAATTGGTCTTGGTAAGCAGAGAACCATTGCTTTATCTCGAATTTAACAAACTCAATAAACAAAATGTTTTTGAGATTAATTTATTCAAAAAATTCAACTTTTGCCATTGTCAAAATAACTGTTGACACGCTGATTGATGTCAGGAATGAACCATCAAAACATCACTTCTTAAAATCATATAAAATAAACACAAAACCTTGCTTTCCGATGCGAATGTTCTTGTCCCGTCTCAGGGCACAGCAGCGAGCTAAGTATAGCTAACCACAGCTCACAGACAACTGTATCGCTGCTCAAATGTGTTAACGACACTATTTCAAACTGATTTGAGAATCACCAACCACAGAACACAAAAATTACGCTCCTTTCATTCAAAACTCGAATCAAGTGGCCTCTTGGTTGACCGCAGCCACAAGTTTTCCGAGGGTATTTTTTCAACTCCTGCAATTTTCAAGGCAACGTCCAAGCTTTTCGGCTCACAGGACTGCTCCGATGACAAAAACTAACTTTTTTTCCAGCACTTTCTTCAAGATTTGTAGATTTTGCAGTTCAAATCTACTTTCGCTGTACGTTTTCATTCCACGAGACGCTCGAGTCAGGTTTGCCAGTGGCGTGATTTTTCTCGACCAATCACAATTCTTTGCTACGCATAGTAACCAATGAAATTGCCTCATTTTGTATAGATCATAGATTACGTCAAATGGCTTTTTTTCGTCTTCGCCAAAGTGAGCAAAGGTGGGGCAAAGGCCGGCTTTCGCGTTATGTTGAAGTATTTTTAAATAAACAAAAGCTTTATTTGTAGTAGTTTGTTTCTTTATTATCAAAAAAAAACAAATAGACTCCATGTTGCCGTGCGTCTGTTCAGCAATAGATCACAGAAGACGTCAAAATGTGGTAAGAACATCAGTCACACACTCGTCTACGCCTCGTGTGCCACTTTTTTGCTCTTACCACATTTTGACGTCATCCGTGATCTATTTCTGAACAGACGCACGGCAACATGGAATCTATTTGTTAAAAATTACAGTAATGACTCAATCTGACAATTCCAGATCAATGGATTCCAAATCCGATATTCGTTATAATAAGGTCTATAAGTCAAGATAAGTAATAAAAATTCAGTCAATAATATTTTGTTTTGGAACGGGTCCTCGTGACTGCATCAGACAACCACAACTGAAAAGTTGTGTAATAGGATTAATAGCTATAGACGTTTGACTGATTATACTCCACTGGGTATCTTAAACTCTGATTATATACAGGATACAACTTCATACCCACTGTACATACAGATGCAAAATATGTTGCTTAAGGTAAGACATAAAATAAAGACATAATTAAAAGAAAGGGGCCTAAACGACTAAACGTTTGATCATCATATCTGATCTTCATCTGCATCCAACTGTGATAAAAACTCACATCGCAAAACATATAACAAACCGTAAGGATTAAACGGTCTCTTTAACAATGTCAGTAGTACAGCGTGATTTGGTCGATGGTGTAGCCTCTGTGTCACGAATTTATAGCCATACGCTGGATAAGGTGATCAGCAGGAAGGTTCCCCAGGCCAGGCCCAGGCCAGCTATGGTTGATGGCTCATCCGGTAGTCAGAATGCAAGGAAGACTAAGTCTACTGCCTCGTCTTCTCTGTATAACTTAATAAAAACACAAAACCAAAACTGACAATGTATCTGTGAGATAGAGCAACAAGGGAACTCCTGTAATAAAAACTCCCATGTTATGAAAAGAACCCGTTCGAAGTGCTAAGAGCATGTTTTATGGGGATGGCTTAATTTTTTCCACCCCTTAATTTAAAAATAAAAGTACTAATTCTGTGACAAAATTTAAAATTACGTGATTACCATATATATCCTGCCAACATATTTCGGCTCAGACCCTAAAAGGTGCCGTGAAAGCTCCTGCTGTGGTCGTTTAGGGGCTGAACACCGTATGAGATACCAAAACCTCGTTTTTAATCCTACAAAGGTACGACGCAGCCTGGGAAAAGGCCCTGGGAACGAGGTTGGACACGACGAGCAGCCTCGCCTTTTTGTATGGGAGTCCCCCCCCGGAAAGAGATTTATTTATCACCTAGAGTAGGTAATTAAGGCACCGTAACAAACTTAGTAAAGGAGAACTGACGTTTCGTTCCTTTGCAATTTTCTCTGACGAGGTGATGCCAGCTGAAACATCATTTTCCCAGTTTTTCAGTTTTTTTTGGGTGTCCGTCTATTAATTCTTCACTTCAAATTTTCCAAATCCATGAAATCTTCAACATTTCATATTTACCTCAGTTTTCAATTTCATATTTTCCTATCTTTTAAAAAAAAATCTCTTTCCCAAAATACCCAAAAATCACCCAAAAATTTACGTAAAACCGAAAAACATTGGTTAATGTTCTAAATGGAGGGATTTGGCGTTGCTTGAAACCTGAGCGAGATATCGGCACAAAGGCCATGTTGAGCGACGTCAAAAGAGCTTTCAGATGCGGCCTTAACTCAGTTCACATTGGTAATTAGCTAAGCGTTTTATAGTTCAGTTGCTCTCCGACACCGCGAAACAGTTTCATTAGAGACTATTATTGCTTCTTGCTTTCAGAAAAATTCTTTGACTTGGGCCATTTTAGTTTCAATAGGAATAAAACGCAAACAGCGGTTACAAACATTTGCTTGAACTGCATAACTTTATAAACTTAACATTTCCTATGTTACAACATACGAAATTCTAGAAAAAAAATTCCCTGAATTCTAGAAAAAAAACCCTATTTGCAACCTCCTTTTTATCTTTAATTATTTATATAATAACCGAAGTTATTCTCGCATTTCGATTTGTTCTCGCCTATGATCTATTAGAGGACAGATGCACGATTAACATCATCATTACAAAGTTTTTCCCTCTGCCGTTTTAAAATGGGGGAAAGTTTCGAGAATTAGGATAATGTTTTACGTGACTGCGCAAAAGATAACGTACAAAAAAGCCTTGCCTATGCATTTAACAGATTCGAGAAGCCAGCAAACTAAAGATAAAGCCGTTTCTTTTAGAAAATGATACAGAAATAATTTTCTAGCAGCCTCAGTCGGCAGTCGAGCGAGACTAGACCACGCACAAACTTGGTCTTGGTAAGTCGAGAACCATTGCTTTATCGCGAATTTAACAAAACCAATAAACAAAATGTCCCTGAGATTAATATTTATTTAAAAAATTCAACTTTTCCCAGTGTCAAAAAAACTGTTGACACACTGATTGATGTCAGCAATGAAACATCCAAACATCACTTCTTATAAAAATCGGTAAAATAAAATACATAACCTTGCTTTCCGATGCGAATGTTCCTGTCCGTTTCAGGGCACAGCAGCGAGCTAAGTATAGCTAACCGCAGCTCACAGTCAACAGAATTGCAGCTAAAATGTGTCTCCGACACTATATTAAGCTGATTTAAGAATCACGAACCGTCATTTACGCTCCTTTCATTCAAAACTCAAATGAAATGGCCTCTAGGTTGACCGCAACCACAAGTTTTCGGAGGGTATTTTTTCAACTCCTGTAATTTTCAAGGCAACGTCCAAGCTTTTCGGCTCAAAGGGCTTCTCCGATGGTAAAAACTTTTTCCAGCATTTTCTTCTAGATTTGTAGATTTCGCAGCTCAATTGTGCTTTCCCTGAACGAGGAGCGACGCGCCAGTCAGGTTTGACAGTGGCGTGATTTTTCTCGGCCAATTACAATTCTTTGCTACGCATAGCAACCAATGAAATTGCTTCATTTTGTATAGATCATAGCTCACGTCAAATGCCTTTTTTTCGTCCAAAGGCGGGGCAAAAGGCCGGCCTTCGCGTTATGTTGAAATATTTTGAACCAAAAAAGGCTTTTAGTTATTATCAGGAGCGATAATCATTATGGCTCCTGTTATTATATAAAACAAATAGATACCATGTTGCCGTGCGTCTGATTCAGTAATAGATCACAGAAGACGTCAAAATGTGGTGAGAACATCAGTGACACACTCGGCTACGCCTCTTGTGCCACTTGGTTGTTGTTATCACATTTTGACGTTATCTGTGATCTATTACTGAACAGACGCACGGCAACATGGAATCTATTTGTTAAATAGACACTCCTGATAGATACGAGTGTTTTACTAGAAAATACAACACTCGTAAAATTCATACGAAACCACATCCGGGACTCGGGTGGCATATTTTCCGTATCCTCACTAGTGAAGGTATCGATGATTTTACTAATATCAGGTTTGCCTCTTAATTAAACTGTACTTAAATTCGTTGGTGTATGATTGAAACATCTTCGGGTCATCCTCGAAAGTCTTCGGTAATCTTCGGAAATCCTCGGTAATCATCGACAATTTTTTTGGAAATCTGCATCGTTCGTATATGATATTCGGATAAGTTTTTGGAAAATCTTCGGAAATGGGCGGAAATCTTCAGAAAATGATCAAAAATGCCTTTATCAGTATACCTACATAATAAAAAGAACATTACACGTTAACTTGAAGATATGAATTTTATGTTCTCGTTGCACGGAGTAACGCTGGGCTTACTCATGAAATTTTTTCTTACCACCGTACTCGAACATAAAATTCATATCTTCTCGCCACCGTGTAATAACCTCTGTGTATTATCAGTCATGCAATATAATACATGACAGCATCTAATAATATAATTTTATATAACTGTATAATTAATGATAATTTCTCCACCAAAGCTGATATTCAATTTTTCAGGAAAAATTCAGAAAATTAAGTAGATATTTATTACTAAGAATCAAGGCAGTCAGTATACATAATTTAATAAAACACTCGGTTAACTGAAGTGCTCATAAGTGTCATCGAACTGTCTATCTCTATCGTCAATCAGCTCAAATGGTCAAAGTACGTCATTCTTTAAAATGGTGATAAACGTGTATAACAAGTCTTTATATAATTGAAACCTTTTAGATGATCCGAACAATTTCGCCTGTCGCCGAATGGCAAATCGCAGATTCCTGAGATCCTGGTTGCCTTGGTAATACCCTTTTAAACCTTTTCGCTGACTGAAATAAGATCCATTTTGCAAATTTTCGTCAGAAACTGATAAGTATTGTTTTTCATCTATCAGTTCGTCTCTCTTAATAACAAGAAATGTAGCGTGATTACATTGGAGCTCTTAATTAAACTCAATATCAAGCTATTGAAGTTTTGGGTCTGGCTCGAAACTAGGCTAGACTTTCAAGTAGCATACACAGTGACTCGTGCAAACTCTGAACGTAGCCATTAGAACATCAGTTCAAGAGTATTTTCAGAAATATTTGTTTTGTTCCATTTTGCTGACTTAGTGCTAAGCGAAACTAAATTTCATGTCACGCTAACTTTTAGACATCACAAATTCGCGGTAAGCCGACGAGACACATCGCGTAAACACGTTAAGGCAGCTGATGATGATCATCACGAAAACCTGTAAATCATGAAGCTCTTACCAGTTGCAAATCTCTCGTCGTTTTCCTGCGGAATCTTTTCGTCTTTTTGATGTATGTCGTTGTCTTCCGTGATGAGCAACTTACGCCTTGCGTGATACAGAACTGTAACAATCAAAATCACCAGCATAGTCATCATTGATGGAACAAGCACTGGAAGCAGGTGGTGGACATACTCCATTCTTTTCTCCAACACAGTCCCCGCCGGTGGCTGAGCTTTTTTCAGTGTTACTGATTATTTACCAAAAGATCCTCGGACTAATTGATCTTCCCAATATGCAAATGACTTAAACGTTTGCCGTCAAAATTGTTTTTGTTCAATAACGACTGATGACGTCAATGTGGCTGTCGGGGGGTCAAAACCTCGTTCCTAACGGCTTACATAATCATGATATACTGTAACCACAAAACGATATCAAATTACGTTAACAAACAGCCAGTATTTCAGTTAAGATTTTATTGGTTCTATCTTTCTGGTTCGGAGTCACATGCTTACATGATAGTGGTCATTTTGATACTTCCATTTACAAAACAAAAATATCATTAGGGCGTTTTAATCAAACACACTGCAGAGTTTGATGCCACGAAAACGTAGGTCAATAACGGTTTCAACAGCCGAAAGTGCCTGAGTACTGACGTGTCAGTGCTAACTTATACTGTGCTGGCGTGAAACCAAAGAACACTAGACTTCTGCCCGCGGGCTACTAAGCAGGGAGACCTTTCATCCGTATAAGCAATTTGGCAAGGTTTGAATTTATTCCAAGAACCTTCAAATTATGCAAGATATCGTAACAGTGATTATTTAAAGTGTATGCATGTTTTTTGGGAACAAGTGAACCCTCCAAACGAATGAAAACAAAGTTTTCTGGTGTGGCTGTATTAACCTCGTATTCTCGTATTGTAATTAGCACAGCTTTTAGTGATCAGTTCCTTTGTAATTGTGGACTATCTACTATTTTCAAGTTTGGGTCGATTTGAAGTGACTTTGCACATGGCTAGTGCTTCTCAGTATATGATTATGGCTCCTTTAAAATATATGTAGTAATGGTGTCATTTAATGCGGGCTAAAATAATTTCTTCGACGGATATTAGTCTGTTTACAAATAAGTGAATGACGTCATTGCAACTTTGTCCAAGGGTTCTAGAGGTACTTGACATTTGGAGTCAGAACTCAACACGAAAGACTGCTTGTCACGGAACAGAATAGTGAAACTTGAACAAAATCAGTAACTTCTGCATAACTCTTTACCTCGAACTCGATGAATCAAATCTTCCTTAATTGCTTATGTTATTTATCAGCATTAGGCCATTTAGTGGAAACTGCGGCTGTTACAATAAACGCTTGGGTGGATTCTGCCAGCCAATCATGCGGTTGTATATATAATTGGACGCGCTAGTAAACTGTCAAGGACTGAAAAATGTTGTTTTCGTGTATCGTAATTTTTAAAAGTCTCAGTGTCGGATCTCCTAAATTTACTTGCTGACTTATCACATAATTTTTAACGATCCGATTTTCAACTGTGCAACTCGACACCGATAAACCATGGAGTTCCATGGAAAGTTCCCGAAACTCCATGGAGTTCCATGGAATTTCATGGAACTCCATAGAATTCCGTGGAGTTCCATGGGGTTAATTTCCACGGGTTTGCTCAAGAGTTGTTTATCGGTTTCGAAATCGGAAGGTGAACGAGTCGGCTTTTAACCAGGGGGGGGGGGGGGGGGGG
>CM042748.1:26910452-26934825 GCA_022496165.2 Catalaphyllia jardinei
GGGGGGGGGCTTTTAATCCGGCAAAGAACTTTGCATTACAATGGCCCCTGCAGTACTAGGATTATGGTTTCTGTATTAATGTATATCATTTTGTAATGAAATTATCAATCTTTTAGTCAGTGGGGTTCTAAATAAGATAAAAGTAAGTGCCAATAATAAATGCCTTCTGCATAAAAACTAGCATAATAACAATAAGAAATACACTGAAGAAATACCTACCAGTTGCAAATCGTTCACCATGTTCTTCGGGTTCCTCAAGGTAAACAGCGTGCAAAGTCATCAGAGAATGTCACGTCATAAAATAAATACCGAACCTTCTAGGCCCTTCTTTTGGAAGTTAAGGCGATAAGGGTTCTGTTTACCTTATTTCTAATCGAAGATCTTTTTTGACCGCCTTGAATGATTGCTGAGTAGGCGTCTGGATGCGAGTTAATACTAGTATACTACAGAAGAATGTTGAGCTGGGATCATCCCTGTCGGCTAGACTGGCGGAAACGTTCAAGTGCTGTAATACGAAATATTTCGCACACTTCAAATATTTTTTTTAAAACAGAAAATATTTAAGTGAGACAACGATAACTGTAAACTGGCTTTAACATAGATTCGATTGCCGGAATAGTCATTTTGCTTTTTTCATGAATCATGCAACTTTTTTTTAAAGCTATTCAAGAAACTAAAGGTCCAAATCCACCAGGCCCGATTCCTCTTCAATTTATCACATGCACCATGTGATTCAGACCGAAGAACTTGAATACTGATTCAAGTTCTTACTTTCTCTCGTTTGGAATTGAAATTTTCAGTCAAAACTTATTCCTTTACGCTCGAAAAATACCCTTGTGAACAAATACATAGATATAAGTATCATGGCTACAGGATCCGGAGTTCCCGGCTTTCATATATGAGGGTCCCCAATAGGGTTCTTCAATCCCGCCATCCCGACCGCAATTTTCCCTCAATCCCGTAATCCCGACGGTTTCTACCGGCTAATCCCGATCCCGGTCATATTTTCTTACCTCAACAAAAACGATCCTTGAAGTTCCCTTCCAGATTCCCTCACAGCAGACCCAGCAGACCCTAGCACTGACTATTAAGTTCAATTAGCTGTAGCTCTCTACACTAAAACCGTCGATGATCTGGTTCATTTGTTTCTTATCTGACTAGTTTTAAACGAGTTGCTTCAGTCAATCAGTCATTTTTATGGTCTTTTATAACTCGTTTCTCTTTCTTTCTTTCTTTCTTTCTTTATCTTTTTCTGTTTTGCCTCTTCTGTTCGATAACGCCTGCCTTCCGGATCACTTCGATCCCTGAAAAACGTGTCTCTCGGATCGGAGATGATAGCGATCAAAGAAGAGCATTAAGGGTACATATCACGACGTGCCACGGCAAATTCACCGTTCACTACACATATGGCAAGTCAATCGCAACTCAGAAGACAGTTTGCTCATTCATAATTTTCAGCCATGGCAACGATCATCTGCAAAATCCATAAAATCGAGTACAATTGCGGTTGACAGATACTGAAACTTAAACTCTTTTCGACCCCAGTTTAACCAGTGCTGCATGTTCCGGCTCAAAATGCTATAATCACTTGTAACCGAAGTTTGAAATAAGAGCCTGTATGGATTTAAATTTCGAACGAAAACTATTTCTGTTTTCCTTTGAAAAGCTACGATAAAGTTCGAAACCTCTCTAAGTGGTGTCCTTTTTATGTCGCCGAAATGCTTCTGTAAACCATTTGAGCGATTTTGACGAGTGTAAAGAGTACGCGTCACTGTATTGTAGCTTTCAAGAAAAACAGAGATAGTTTGAATTTTAAATCCATACAAACTCTTATAGTACGCGTTGGTCACCTATGGCTAAATTAATGCGAAATGTTTATTTGATGATTGCTATCATCTAGGAACTGCAATTAAACTATAATTTTGCTATTGAAGCGAATAGTTCTTCCGGAATGTGAAACCGTGCCAAGCAAAAAGTTGCCTCGCGATCCAATGACGGAATTCCACTAACATTATCGTCGGCCTCGTCATTATTAATAGAAAATGACTCGTTATCCAAATCTTCGCTACTGCTTGAATCGTACTCCAGTATGCCGTCTTCCTCGTCTGTTTCTTCGGCTTCGTTTCTCCGTTGTTCCCCGCCGGCTTCCAAGGGAGACTGACTCACCCGGTCGCACCTTTCTCTGGTAGAGGTAGGAAGGCAGGGTTCTGGATCTTGCCATTGTTGTCTCTTGTCTGACAGAGCGCTGACGCACTGCAGCACCAGTCGTTTGTACCCGGTCCCACAGATCACCATAGGGTCACAGAGCAGCGTGATAGGGTCGTGGAAAACGTGGATGTCGACTAGGTCGTTGTTCGGCTATTTCCGACGTTAATAAGATGAGCTAAGAGGACAGCTGGGTTTTCTTTTCATATTTCGGTCTCTGGAATTCCCAAATCTCGGTTTCTTTAAAGCGACATTTCCCGATTCCCGCCTGTTAAAATCGCCAAATCCCGTGTCCCGGTCATAATTACAATCCCGAATCTCGCCCCCTTTTCCTTAAAAATCCCGAATCCCGGCCTTGAAATAAGCCAAATTCCGGATCCCGAAAAACCTATTGGGGACCCTCATATATTGTTTCAAACTCTTTCTAATGACATGCATGTATCGTGGTTCGACAAACGTTCACCATATATTTCCACCCAACATTGCTTCTTAGTTTCAGTTACACTTATGCCGTATAAACAAGCTCAGTTTCCTTGGTTTCACGATATCAGTCACGGAATATGCAACAGACGAAGTTATCTTGAGGCGAGATGAATTTTTGCAGCTGTCTCGCGGTTAATTTTCTCCCTTTCGCGAAGCCCTCACTTCGCTGAATACGTACCTGCACTTTGGCAGGCTGAGCGCAGGCCGTCGGCTAAAATTGGAGAGACAGGTATGTAATGCCGAAAAAAAACCCCAAGATTTTGCGTGTTACAACTGACAGTGTAATATATTGGAGAGTCCCTATACAGACCACAGGAAACTTATATAATCAACGTCAGGTAAAACTGAAAACTACGTAGTGTCAGTGTTGGCATGTGCGTAATCATATATATTAGCCATGTTAACAGTTCCAAGATCACCGACTAGGGCCTTCGGAGGCAAAACTGAAGGAAAGTGGTGCAGTGTTCTGCATGCCCTACTAGAGTTCTATCTTCCTCCCTATTCTATATCACCTAGAAATATTCTACGTTGGGAATTGTGTGAAATTTAAATGCAGTATAAAATAACGGCACAGACATCATTCGGGAAGAAACGACAAAACTTTCACATTTACCTTTTTTGCAAAGTTGAAGCTCGCTGAATATTACTTACGTTCAATATTTTCATCAATGTCGGAGTTGTTTCATATTGCTGCGGCTAGCCTCCTTGTGTGACTAGCGAATAGAAGGTCTTCTACGTCACTCCTTCCGGCACGCTTGATATCTCTGGTGTCCGTTCCCAGAGAAAGCGCCAATATTTCTAGGCATTCCACGCTGCTATAAGGAGCGTGGACTTACTTTTATTATTATTATTATTATTATTATTATTATTATTATTATTATTAAGAAAAAAGGGGATTTAAGGGTCAACAATGATGATCGGGCCACTTCGTTTCACCATCAAACCCAGTTTGCAGAAGAAGAAGAAGAAGAAGCTAGAAGACCACTTATATAGATTTTTGTTAATATTGAGTGTGACGATACTCTTCCCGGTGTCCATCTATTAACTCTTCACTTCAGATTTCAATTTCAACCCAAACCCATCAAATCTTCAACATTTCATATTTTCCTCAATTTAACCTATCCTTTGAGAAAAAAAATCTCTTCCCCAAAATGCTAAAAAATCACCCAAAAATTTACACAAAACCGCCAAACAGTGGTTAATGAAATATGCAGAGAGATTTAGCGTTGCTTGAAACGTGACCGAGATATTGGCAGAAACGGTCGCGTTAAGCGACGCCAAAACAGCCTTTACGTGTACCCCCGCCTTAATTATTATGAAGTGCTGTACATTTTTAAGCACGACTTCTAAGAAAAAGGAGAGGAGAGGAAGACTGTCACGCTGAGGACTGGGTATATTTTGTAGGTTGCAGGTTGAAAAATCTAGCGAGACTCCTTAACTTCCTCTTGGGTTGCTTATACGGTTAGCCTTTACATTAGAGTTTATTCAACTTGAACTCGAATAGATAGGTCACAACCTGCAACTGCCAAAAATATACCTGCCACCAAGTAAGACTTAAAATTGTCTGTGAAAATCAACAAAAAATTAACTCCCGTCGCCCACAATCGCGCTTCAGTCGTCACATTCTCCAAGTTGTACATGATCGGCTTGGTAAATACCATGCAATCTTTCTTTTTGGTAACACTATATTTTCAAGATTCGAATATCAGACGAAGCTGAAATATGCGATATCTTAAGAATATTTTGAGAATAAACTCAAGGCAAAGATTTTGAAAAGAAAATATATTAACTAAGCCACCAGTAAAATTCTTCCTCTCTCAAAACTAACGAAAAAGCCAACAATTCTTGGTTTTCACGTGACGTCAGAAAAAGGAACTAAAGTTAAAAATTTTAAGATTTTACCTTCACCAGGTTAAAGTCATTTTTAAACATATATCTGCTGGCCTGTCTTCAGCTCGGTAGACCGCTTTGTTTTGAAAAAGAACACGGTTTTTTCACAATGCGTGACATCGGCATTGTTTCTGGGTAACGTTACTTGCACGAAAATATCGATTCGCTTTATGTTTTCGAGTTTTGAGTAACCAATATGTTAAGAGAAGTGCCTATGCGACTGTTCCCAAGTGTAACAGAGAGAATAGACGTTTTGAGAGAGCCAAAGTAAACTCCAGATGTTTCCACTGGCTTCCGGCCGCCATGTTGGAGTCCCTCAGACGGGCTCCAACATGGCGTCTCCATACTAAACACTCTAATTTTCAGCGATACCCTTTAACGAATAACTCGAGTTTGGAGTATCGCACATCCCCGAAACCTTTGCACGTTGTTTATTTATTACTCTTCTACGATATTTCAGTTTCTTGGCTCAATTTATTGAATGGTAAGCGATTTTATTTTTCACTTGCGTGATAAGAAAACTAATTTGCGTGACGTGAAAACCACGAATAAGAGCACTAAAACCGTTAGTTCGATGGCAATAACATTTCTGCAAGAAGTAATGTGAGTGCATGCATCGGTAAGGAAACGTCATCCCAGACACCATATAAAGTCGAAAACAGAAATGTCATACATGTATACGCTATAATCTAAGTATATTCACAAGAAAATTTTCAGCATAAAATCGACAAAAGATAAGAACATTCAGCTAAGGCCCGAAGATCAATTTTCTAATAAAAAAAGAGCTTACTTATTTCTGAGCCCGAGTAAATCCTACACTACGCGCAAAAGATTAATCAAAGTTAGAGTTGTGACTGAAATTAACTGAGGCACATAAATTTACATAAACGAAATGAGGCTGGCGACGAAGGCGACGGTGTGAAAGTGAAAGAGAAGTTTAAATGAAACTTCGCAAAACTTCGCTTTGTCAGTTTTGTCAGTGTCGTGGTGTCATTGTCAAATAATACTGAAAAAACAAGTTTATCAGTCAACTGAAATTAGAACAGGGAGTATTACTATTTTTTCTGAATGATGAACCGGACAACTGGAAAAGGAAAATGAATATGTAGTCGTTGCAACTTGTAAGAATAGCCTCAATGACAGCAGATAAACAAATTTGCGGAAGACGCCTATTGTGGGTTGGGTCAGTCTAAGGGAAACCCCCCTTTTAAAATTCACAGAGCAGAAATAAGACTAAGCACAACCACATTTGCTGAATGCGTGTAGACTGATTTTCATTAGTTAAAAAAAGTTTCTTCATAATGATCAAGCTTGAATGATTCTTGTGGAACTAGGATGAAGAGAATACTCTGCTTTAAAATTCCCATGTACTACGCACATTTTCAGGAAGTAATTAGCAGGAGCGGCATTGGCATGGTCTCTTCAGAGTCCGGTTACCGGGACGAATTTTATGCTCTGTCGGTTCATATTGGAAATTTCAGCCCACAGAAATGGTCATGTGGAACATAAACTTGTATCGTTGGCGGCTGTTAGCTTTGTGAACTCTTGTAATTTTACTAATGAAGCTTATTCGCATGCTTTTGAAGTGGAAATACATGCATGACAAAAATAATGCCATTTTGGCCTCTACGTTACCCGGGCTGGAGTGCTCATATGGGAACATTTTCATCCCGCGGGCGGTAGAGATCTCGGTCGCAAAAACCGAGATCATGTCCGTAACTGGCTAGCCCGTTTCTCATATGAATATATCGAAATTTTTACAAAGAAAAGAGTGGCGAAGCGAGATCTCGGAAACCGAGCCAGCCCGGTTGACCGGGCTCTCATATGAAGAGGCTCTAATATGATATCGATTCCAATTGGACCTGCCTCGGATTTGGTTCAAGGGTTTTGCACGGCCAACTTTTAGGCAACTGTAGGGACGTTAAATTAGCATAGCTGACTCGGTGGACAGGTTGCCGCTTGCTGTATTCTAGCGCTAGCTAGAGAGTATAGATGCTTGATGACATAAAAAAATTCAAGCGGAATAATAAACCTCTTATTCGATGTTTTGCGAGATGATACTAACAGAAATTTTACTCATTGCTCGCAGACGCAACTCGTGAAATATCCGCGCGTATTATCCTGTAAAACATCGAATAAGGCGTATATATTCAACACTGAACGGGCTGAATAATAAGCGTCGAGGCTTTCCTGTTTCCTTGCGTTTTTAATATATAACATGTACAATGGCGAGAAAATCTTGGGTCTGAAGGAATCAGAACTGAATCAGTGAACTTTCAACTGAATACGCCATGATGAAGGGTGGCCCCTCTAGCTTAACGAGTCTTCTTGTTCCATTCCAGTTTGGGTTTTATCCCGGCTCCGCTTACAGGGGAACTTTGAAACCAGCGCCCGGGAAATTCCCTACATAATTCCGTGCCAATACAAGCCAAGCCGACGCGGACTAAAGTAATTATTCGCATAGACAATAGTGGGAAAAGTCCCTTTTGCAGACAGAACTCTCACACTGCCGCTTACAGTCATCAGTATTGGGTTATACAGGAACTCGGTAAAACAGGTTTCAGCGTTGGTAAGTTTATAAATTCCTCAGCTAGATTTATGCCAGTAGCTTTATTCGTTTCGTTTCGTTTCGCGCGTTTTGCAGACCTGCTGAAATGAAATTTGCCATAAATTCAAGAGCATTTTATATTTTCTGCTTTTATTCTTCATCGCTCCACCAAACGTTCGCAACTCCGCTACCTCTACTATAGTTCCGCATCATGACAAACAAGAAATGGCTCAAAGATCAGTGCAGGGTGGTCGTTTGTCCCTAATATCTTTATGAGAAGAGCTACTTATTCAGAACTTTGTCGACAAAGTTTCACTCAGGGTAATTATATACAAGCAAAATTTTAACACAATCCAACTGATTTTGCGGGTTTACCTTGTCGCCTGTCGAGAAAATTATCGAATTTAAAATTAACGGTTGAAGCGTTCTTCGAAAAGCGTTGATGATCATTGCAAATTCTAAATATTAAATGCAGCGACCAGCTGCTGAATACCAAATTACATAGATTATTCAGTGATTGCATGGGTTCAAGCTGTCACGCAAAAATTTCGCTTATCGTTCAACACTTAAAAACGTTAACTATGTAATAAGTTAAATCGGGCGGAATCCACACGTCAGCCGGCATAAATACGGCACCAAATCACTTGTTTTGTAAATGTTCACCTCGCACCTCGCCACACTTCTTTACTCGTGGCAAAAAATTTCCAATATTGATTGTCGCGCGGTATTGGTACATAGTCAATATATGGGCAAATGGAAGTTTCCTAGAGTTAACAGACCAACTAGCATTTCTAGCTTAAACGGAGGCCCAGGACAGCCGACAAAATTTCTATTCTGTGGTGGATCTAGGGCAGGGGCCCGCTACCCCTTATTTTGGGTAAAAAAGAAAAAAATCACCGAGGGAAGAAAAGTCCCTGGGGCAAGCACAAGCGAAACAAAACCACCCCCTCTCCACCCTTTAGCTCAAGGTCTCAGTGGAGCCGCCACTTCCACCGCCACTTATTAAAAACTGGATTATTGGCTAATGCAATTCGAGAGTTTCTATTGGCTTAGCCATCATGGGTTATGAGCCATTATACTATGATTTACAAACATGGCAAACATATGCGCGATTTTTTTGGCCTTTTTATTTTTGTAGTCTAGTTTTCTATAATTTGGGGGCGTTTTTAGTAAAACAATTATTCCACTCGCGCTTGTTGGATATGAGATGATTTTAGCTTAGCGCCTCGTTGGCTATCTATCATCTCATATCCAACGCGCGCCCATGGAGTAATTGTTAAATATACAGCAATTACGTACTTGCATTTAGAAACAGATATACGCTTGTCCTTCAGGCACTAGTTCAGTACATCACTACACTCAGCACTGCGCTACACGAAATAAGTTAAGTGGTACTGCGACCAACAAAACAATTCTTTTTTTTTCCTTTGGATTCCGATTTTAAAAAGACGCCTGTTTATTTTAACTGGAATTTTCTTGAGTAAAAATAACACACAAATTGCGGTTATAAACATAACGAGACAACGCATGTTGTAAAAACTTTCATTTATGAACTTAACATTTCGTATGCTCCAACATACATCTTCAAAAGTATCGGCTACCAAAATTACAATTAAATTAAAACACAAAGGCTAATACCAAATAAGGAAATTAAGGACATGAAAAAGTAAATGACCTAGTTAAATCTGCTGGAAAAATATGAATGGCTAGTAGAGAAGAAGTTTCTCACTGCCAACAGTCATTTTCATTGAGCGCTGGTTTTAAATCGCGAATCAACAAGGTTTCCTTAATTTTACAGTGTATATCAGATTGTCCAGTGGCTAAAATGTCAAAGTGATCCCATTTAATCTTGTGTCCTGTTTGGGTCATGTGATCAGCAATGGCAGAAGTATGGCTGTTACTCGTCAGCGCCTTGAAATGTGCCGTTTTCCAGTCATGTAAACGACGTTTTGTTTTCCCAGTGTAGCAATCTTCAAAACAAAAGTTGGGAGTGAGAAACTTCTTCTCTACTAGCCATTCATATTTTTCCAGCAGATTTAACTAGGTCTGTTTATTTTCATTTACTTTTTCATTGTCATTACTTTCCTTATTTGGTATTAGCCTTCGTGTTTAAACTTAATTGTAATTTTGGTAGCCGTTACTTCTGAAGATGTATGTTGGAGCATACGAAACGTTAAGTTCATAAATGAAAGTTTTTACAACATGCGTTGTCTCGTTATGTTTCTAACCGCAATTTGTGTTATTTTTACTCAAGTTGAAATGGCCAAAGAATAAGAGTGTTTACGATTTGGAATTTTCTTACCAGGCTCCTGTTCTTACTTATTGGTCCAACATTACTAACTTTAAAATCTTGAGAGAGCTGGGTTGAGGAGAAAATGATGTGAAAGACTCTCTAGTTTAAGAATGCAATGCGTGTATACGCGGCTGAATTAATATGCAGCACAGGAGTTCTAGGCCCCGTCCACAATAAGCTGGAGGATTTGAAAACGAAGGTTTCCCTCTAAAAACGCATCAAATGTTTTTCGTTCACACTAGAAAACGGATAAAATGTTTTCCGTTTACACTAGAAAACGGATAAAATGTTTTCCGTCCACACTACGCCGGAGAAATTTGATAACGCAACAATCACAGGCGGCAGAAACGCTTTAGTGCACCGGTGAGCATGCGCATAGCAAAGTTTTAGTTGAACGCCCGTGGCTAACCACTTTGTTGTTCCCGCCGTTTCGGCCGCCATTTTGGATTTGTGTTTGAGAAAGACTCGGGCAGACAAATCACCTGATTATCGTGACGTCATCGTTTTCGAAAAAGCTCCGTTTTCAAAATGTTTTCCGTCCAAACTAAAACACAAAGCTCCGTTTTCAAATTCTTCTGTTTTCAAGAGCGTTTTTTGAAAAGCTCCGTTTTCGGTGGAAAATTTCTCCGGATTAGTTTGGACGGAAGGCCTAACTGGAGAAATAAAGCTCTGTTTTCAAATTCCTCCGGCGTAGTGTGGAGGGGCCTTAGACTTTCAGACTTTTAAACCCGTGTTTTGCATGTATAATAAACTGCGTTTACACACTGAAATTTTAAGGTCATTCCACTGAAATGGAACCTACACTGAGATTTTTCTCAAACTTTGCCAATTGATTGTTTATATTATAGAAACTTAAATTTTGAAATAAAAATGAGGGGTCCCCATGTTCGTCCATATAAATCCTTATAATAGCACCATGATTATAGTCACGATTGCTTACTAAATTCACGTTTCCGACGATTGTTTTTTGTCCAACACTGAGAATTGGCCCATATTTATTTTACATAGAGGAATTTACTACTCAATTGAAAACAACGGAAAAAAATGATAGGTCACCGTACTCGTTTTCGGGAAAATGACGATTTACCTCTTTGGTGAGGCCCAGCCGTAGGTAAGTACTTGGTGTATCTCTTATCATAGTGTATTTAGAACGTAGCATAGTATATTTATCCCTATTAGTGTATTAGATACACTATAATATCTGGAAGGGATACATGAAGTACTTAGGCAGCCGTTAAGAAAAAGCCGCCATTTTCTAATGCGCGCGCGCTAATCACGCGTAAAATTATGCGCAGTAGGGATGCGCAGTGCAATACTGGGGAATGACCTTAAGGACGTTCGCACCCAAAAACTTCCCAGGTACAGATTTTTTTTAAAACTTTGACTGCAGGTAGAAAATGATAAAATTAAATTAAAAACGTGAAAAAAATTCGGAGTCACCGAACTCGTTTTGAAGATAAGGCGTAGCACAGACCATAGCATTTCTAGGATTTCCAGCCACTCGAGGCGATTCTGGCGGGATTCATTACTATCGGCATGTATTTAAGTTGAAGAATCATATCTAAGTTATGTGTGTTTAACACAGCATATATAGGCCTGTTTGATAGATATGTCATTAAATCAGGTAGAATAAGCCTTTAAAAAAATGCAACTAAGTTACGCACGCCTGTATTCATGTACCAATTCGACCCTATTTGAATAGTATAGGAGAAAAAATTAACTTCCCAAGTACGGATTTTTTTTGTTTTTTAGTATAATGGAAAGAATCAGAAAATGAAGTGATCTGCCAAAAAAAGTAGGGTCACCGAGCATCCAACAAAAATATTCGCACTCAAAGTTAACGAAAAGGTTATCAGCTTTATATTTTGTTGAGTATTCGACTCGGTGCGCGCGCTTGAAAATGACGTGGCACGTGCGTGACCAATGAATAGCGTGCGCACTAGAGATGCGCAGTAGCAATGGGCGTGAATGTCCTTAAGCTAGTGAGTTATTGACGTCATCTTCTGTAGCTCTAGATCCAACCCTCTGAGGTCTAATCGGTCGGATTTGAACGTGACTAATGGCGGACAGTGAAATCCGTGAAACTTTGCCAGTTAGGGGTTAAGCGAACACGCTTTCAAAATCTGAAGGAAAAAAGAAAATGATTGTTTGATCATAGTAGCACTTTAAACTTGTTGCAAATAAAGTCTGATGGAGTAATAGGTCTACGGATTCATCCGATGTCTCGTGTGTTACGTCATAATCGTGACATGTTTTCTTACCAGAAGGATCTGGATTACACCTTGGAGCGTCGCCATTTTGTTTTCAGTTGGAAACGGCTAAGCGTGAAGATGTCAATCATTTCGTTGGGACCGACGACAAGGTAGATCTTCTTTTGAGATTAACAAACGAATACAAAGTCACTAAAATTGCAGAAAATGTTGATTGAGAGTCCGTACATCAAAAATACAATAAGACACTGTAGCGATTCAAAGTAGAGTTGAGCAGAGCCGTTTTCAAAAAAAGATAACCCCCATTTGCACGGCACATGAAACCGCACCATTTTGAAAACGCTCCACTTTCGACAGTGTTGTAGAAAAATTGCGTTACATTAATTATTCAATCGTCGCCGAAAAAGATACAGTTACAAATGAAACCAAGTTCGTTTTAACGGGCCTGTTTTCTCACTCCCAGCTGGTAATAATATATAAATGAAGCTGAGAATGTTTTGTTGAAATTTCTTTGTCAGATATCCATCGATCATGCCTGGTTATACATGTGTTGTGTCCGAAAAAGACATGAAGTCTTTTTCTCCTAAATACCTCTATACGTGTTGTGGAAATATATTGAGGGATCCGGTACAGACAAGCTGTGGACATCGATACTGCAAGTCTTGCGTAGAACCATTACTAAGGTACTGTTTAGCTAATTGGTCGCCCTCCTATTTTCCCTGTTTGGGAAGATTTATGACAAGTTGAAATCAGTAATTTGAGCTGGCGATATGTCATGAGGGCTTAGTGGGTTCGACTGGACCGTTGTCGTCTGACTGCTGTGCCTGACCTGCTGTTAAACAGTAGATTTTTATTGCGATCTTCGTCCCAGTATACCCGTGACTGTCAAGGAAGCATTCCTCAGTTTCTGATCATAACTCAGAATTGGGCCGAGCTCTCCACCCACATTAAAAAGGGAATATTTTTTTAATTTCTTACCAAAACAAATCGATTTCATAACGAATTGCCATTGGGTGCTCTTTTGTTTTAGAACGTCTTCTTCGAAGTGTTTGGTGGACAATGTAGAAATCACCTTGGAGAAGGTATGTCTGAGTGGTTCACCTGGTTCACCTGGTTCACTTTGAGCGTTGTCTTCTTCTGAGACACAAAAAACATTAAGGCAAGAGAAACTTTTCTTTCATTAAGTGGAAGCCCTTCCATGATCTTATCCTAGAATAAAAGGCAACTTGTTGGACACTTTTACATAGCCTGTTTTCATAGATTAAAGAGATTGCGTAAATTAAAATAAGTCAATTCACCTCATTATCAAGATAGCGTCCCATTGCAAGATTTAATTCTCCTTCATTACGACTTAATGGATAACTGGTTAATTAAAATAGTTTTATATAATGATGGTTATTAGATCTTCGAAGACAAGTTTGCAGGACGCGAAATTCTGTCGTTACTAGTCCAGTGTACAAACCAAAGTGACGGCTGCAACTGGACAGGAGAACTGGGACATCTGGAGGTTTGTTCGTATAGCAAAGAACAGTCATCGTTACTCCGATTATGGTTTGAATCATCCTAAGCTTCCAGAGCTAGCACATTGTTTTATAAACTACGTATAACATTATGTAGAAACAGGTTTAGGCAAAGAACCGAAAAGGAGATATTTTGGGTAATCAAGTCTAATATGAAATTATAAATTATAACAAGTAATTTAAGGAAAATTCTCCACAGTACAAGGTCTACAAGCAGGGGCGGCAGGGAGCGCCTGATATCGCCCTTGGGGTTTCTATTATGAGTTTTACTATTATGAGATCTCCAGTAAAATTAAAACAATAGAAACCCGAAATCCGAATTTTACGGAATTCCTGACGTTTTTCAGCCTGGTTTGGATAGGGACTCTTCTTTCTGAAAATTGGGTCAAGTGATTAATAATTTAAACCCATTGACTCCTGGAGCTTTTTGCCAAAACACATTTCTTGGACGTTTTGGTGATTTTCAGGCTGGATATTGGCCAAATTAGATTTAATCTAGTCAAAAAGGGAATTTGCAACAACAGCTTGCCTTTCTTTCCACTAGCATTACGTCAGTTACGACATTTTGGTTCAGGCATGCGTAGAAATCACAATTTCGTGACCTACGTCTTTAGGCTTTACGATTTCTTAATTTTTTTTCGCCTTGCCTTTTTCTCTTTTCTTCTTCTTTTACTGCATTGACTGACCTTCTACTGGGTTTGCTTGCACTTAATAAACTTGTAAGAAAGCGTTATCGAGACGGGCTATTGCCAAGTGTAGTGGCAGGGATTTTGCTCTGAGTTTTTCACTCATTTTTTTTAGCATTTCTTGCATATCTCAGGCGCCATTAGGCCGATCACTCTGATCTGGGTATTATTGGAAAGATCTTTTTCACCTACAGAAGTTGAGTATAGATGATGCCAATTTTGGTCAAAAGTGATGACGTCAGAAGTGTAAGAAAGCCCAAGGCTCGTCACGGCCAGTTACGGCCGGTACAGGAGTCATTTGGCTAAAACTCCTTAGTTTTCAGCAGTGCTAAATACTGTAAGGGAGAGAATCTACACGTCTCAGGGTTGAGTATTTTACTTTTTGTCAGGACCACGAGTCTCGATGTGCGTGTACCAAGGTTCAGTGCATATATCCCAGTTGCGGAGTCCTGGTGCTGAGAGAAGACTTATCCCGGCACCTTGAAGAAGAGTGCATGTTTAGATAACAGCAATGCCAATACTGCAAGCTGATGACAACAGCTGACCAGCTTAAGGTGACCAATATATTTTATGAAAAGCTACGAGACATTCTAGTGTTAGAAGACTGTTAAGTTAAAACCTTTGATTTGTTTTCTACCAAACAATATGGATTAGGCTGAGTGAAGAGTAATAAAAAATGAGGAAACTGAGCAAGACACAGGCATTAGACTAAGAAAGAGACTTCATCAAAGAGCATTTTACCTACTGGTTTTGCAGCAGCACCCAGGTTTTTTGTCTTCAACTTCAATTGTTCGGTTCTGCTCTACAGGAACACAAAGAGAATAATTGCGAGGAATACCCCGTGGACTGTCCAAAGTGTTCAACTGTAAAACTCCCACGAAAACAGGTAAACTAACAGCAACGCATTGTTTCTGTCGGTAAAATATCAACGGTTTTCCGACACTGCAAAAACTGTTCCAGTGAACAAATAGTGTGAACTTACTTCTTCATTTATTAAATTATCATCAGATTCCCTTAACCCACAAGAAATAAAATTTTGTAACTTTAAGCTATTATCTCAAAGAACTGGGGGTTTTCACATTGCGTCACTAAAATTCATGCATCAAAACTGTTGATCTTCCTGAGATTTTACTTTCATGGTGAATAAGCTAAGAGCAGGCAGAAACTACTACTTATACAAATATTTGCTCAGAATGGGTTCTAAGCTTTTGCGTGACGTGGCATTTACATGAAGGCAGAGAGAGCTGTCATGTTGATTAACAAACTGACTTATTTCCGGGCATTTGGCTCTCTGAACGGTTCATGTATTAGAAATAGTGTTAATTTAATGTTTTTTAGTTCCTCGAGAAATGAATTCACGCTTTTGTAGCAAAACTCAGTGACAGATGTTTCTGTTGGTTTCACGCCGCCATGTTGGTGCCCATCTGGATGGGAACCAGCATGGCGTCCCCATACAAATCTCTATAAATTTGGGTTTCTCCACATATCTTGCTGTGACCTATATCTTGGCGAGAGTCTCTGCATATATACCTTCCTTCTTTTCACTGTCTTCTCAGATTCTGGACTTAATCCATTGAACGGTCGATTTCTATTTTGATCTGTTTTAAATGGCGTGACACTAAAAACCAGCATATCATTTGCCACAGTAAGAAGTTCAGCTTCCAAACTAACCCGAAATTTTATTTTCACTTTAGCTTTCAAAGCACCTTGATCCTGTTAATAGCGACTGTGAAGCTGTTGAGGTGCCCTGTGCTTTTGAAAGCATAGGATGCAAATATGAAAAGGTGAGTAGCCCATAGATACAATTCTGGGGTAGATCTGAAGACAGACAAAGAGATAGCTATAAACTCTGAAAAGAAAAGAAAAAATTGTATACTGATAATATAGAAAACATGTAATCTTATGAAAAGTCACACACGCTTCGGACATAGTCCTTTTTCAGTGTGTAACCGTTACAGGTTCGGTTTGCGCGACTGTTCATTTGAAAGTAACGTATCGAAGCTAAGAGCGCAAAAACTAGACGCGCGCGCGCCGTTTATATGAAATGGAAAACATTATTTAGGTCCACTGTTTGCGTAGTGCCGAGCCTAAAATGATTTTCATTCCTAATTACTTTTGTCTGAAACTAACCACAGCGCACTTCCTTAGACCTTTTACAGCGATATTAATAAAAGTGCTCTGCGACCGGGAACAGTCTAGTTTCCGTTTGCCACATGCGTTTTAAGTACGAAAGAGCTAAACGTCTTGGGTGATGACGCTGACTTTGAGCAGCCGCTTATTTCATTAAAGGTGTTCACCGACTATGAGTCTGTATCCCAGTCCATGACTTGCTTGATATCATTACATTATAATCCAGTAATAGTTTCTTATGTATTAATTTGCAGCTAATGAAACGAGAAGAAAGCAGAGACCACCAGGATAAAGAAGTAGTACATAATCTAAGCTATCTTCTTTTATTCGTCCAACGACTTGCAGACTTCTGTTATTCCAAAATGGGAGATTTCAATGCTTTTGAAAAGTCCTAAGTCATCACCAGCATGGGTAATACCATTGAAAGTCTACTACGAAAGGTAGATGTAATATTATAATCAATGAAAGTTCGAACTTTTCTTCAATACTGAAAGGGCATGGGACAGGCATAAGCAATCCAGAACAGAGCACGAAACGTTGTTTAATGGATGACGTATTCCCTGACAGTACCCGCTTAAATTCTTCATTAAATCGCCTATCGCAAGTAGAGACAAAGAGGATTTTACAAATGTTGGAAAATCAGGATGCTAAGACAGCTAATCATGAAGTACTTTTAGTTGAATTAAACTCCATGATGCAAAATCGGAATAAGGAAGCAAAAAGGCTAGAAACAAAGCTTAAAACTGCTAACGATGAAATAAGAAAACTTCAACGACGATCAGAGTACTTAGAGCATACTTTAATTGCCAGAAATTTTGCAATAGCAGAACTGGAAGAATATGTTAAGCAAGAGCAGTTCTCGAGCTTTGATGGCGTGCTCTTATGGAAGATTACTGACTTTGCTCGACGAACAAATGAGGCAATAACAGGCCAGCACTCCTCTACCTATAGTCCGTGTTTCTATACTAGTCGCCATGGCTACAAGATGTGCGCGCGCTTCTATCTAAACGGAGATGGAAATGGTAAAGGAACGCACATCTCTGTATTTTTTGTTATCTTGCGCGGTCAGTATGATGCGCTACTCTGCTGGCCGTTCAGACAGAAAATCACATTTATGCTAATGGACCAAGATAACATGGAGCACGTAATCGACTCGTTCAGGCCTGATCCCAGTAGTTCCTCTTTCCAGAGGCCTCAAAGAGAAACCAATATTGCCAGCGGATGTCCCACCTTTTGTCCCCACGCCTACGTAAAGGACGATACCATGTTTATTAAAGTGATTGTTGATACCACAGATATATAAACTTTGGGTGAGTGTTAAGCTGTTTGTGTGAAGGTTCTGAAAAGAGTTTTGTCATCAAGGTTCAGTAGTTATAGGAAGCAGAACGTCTCTTCGTTCTGTTTTTTCTTTCCATTGCAGTTTGAGTTATTGATTGTTTATAAAAGCATAAGTAAATTAAAGTAAAACAACATTGGTTCGTTGATGTTTCATGAAGCTGATACAACAAACATACATTTTGACACGTTACACCTAGCAGCTATATATAAATTATAGTATATACTGTATGTTAACATGGTAAACCTCGCGATCGAAGAATAACAAGTACATCGAAAACGACATTCTAAGAATTTGAATGGAAACTATTCAAAAGCTTGCAGCTACTACACAAGCAATATCCCAGACGAAGACTGAGCAAAGTCAGCGTTAACAACGTTATGTAGAACGAGACTAAAGATTGAAAACACACTGTCGAATTTACTTATAGCTGTGCTCAGTACTGAAGAATTTGAATGGAAACTATTTAAAAGCTTGCAGCTACTACACAAGCAATATCCCAGACGAAGACTGAGCAAAGTCAGCGTTAACAACGTTATGTAGAACGAGACTAAAGATTGAAAACACACTCTCGAATTTACTTATAGCTGTGCTCAGTACTGAATATTCTTTAAAGCGTCTGGTATTGTAATGGAATCTCTGATGGAAGGGCAGCTATACTTCGTATGCAATTCCGGGGGTCGCGAATAGGAAGTCTGTCAATAAAAAGAAAAATAATTAATGCAATGCATGTACAGTGTATGTTGTTAAAACACTTGAGTACCAATCGAAAAGAGAAGATACCCCAAGCACTCTTAAATCTAAGTTTATAGCGATTGGCTTTAAAGGGGTTACTGATGCTGGTCACATATTATACTAAATATTGGTTCATTACAAAGTACTGAAAACTGTACCATAAATAGGACACGTGAGTAATGGTGTAACACGATTACAGAAGTGACTGAGTGAGACTAAATGAAGGGTAGGCTTATAAATACGACATCTCAGGACACCACGGATGAGCACACCACCACAGATTGTAATAGAACATACCATTGACACGTTACACCTAGCAGCTATATATGAATATGTATAACGTAACATGCTTTACCTCACCTTGCGTAAATTGATCCAGATCACCGCCACCGCCACCACCACCACTGCCACCGCCACCTCCCCCATCACCACCGCCACGACCACCGCCACCGCCAACGCCACCATCACCACCACCGCCACCATCACCACCACCACCACCACCACCACCACCACCGCCACCACCACTACGACCACCTCCACCACCACTACCTTCCCCACCTCCACCAAAATCACCACCACCACCTTCTCCACCTCCACCACCACCATCACTATTAATGTCATCATAATTCACATCATCATCATTATCAACCCCACGACCATCACCATCATTATCAAAATGACCACCATCATCACAACCATCACCATCATCATCAGCATTATCATCGCCATCATCATCAGCATCATCATCACCACCGTCATCAAAACTATAGCCATTACCATTGCCATAACCTTGACTACCACCATCGGCAGCACCGCCATCACCGCCACCGTTATCTTCGCTGCCATCACCATCACCAACAGCGCCAACTACGTAGCCAGCACCTCCATCACTATCATGTTTGCCACAATTAACTCCACTGCTGCCATTAACTTTATTATCGCCACGACAATCACTCCAATCTGCATCATTACGAACTCTGTCATAATAGCCACAATGATAGCCAAAATCACCTACATCGATGCCATCAAGGCAACCATCATGGCCACTTGCACAACCACAACAACTACAAGAGTTAAAAACAATGTCGACACCACAACCAATGCTGCTACTCTTACTACTACAGCTTCTACCAGAACAACCAGATCTACCACCACCAGCGTCTACAACAACACCAACAAAGATAACAGTCGCTACTACTGCGACGATAGCAGCGGCTAAAACAATGACGACACCCACAACGACAGCACCTCCACCAACAACAAAAAAAACGGAAACAACAACAAACACAACAACAATAACAGCAGCGTATCCAGCAGCAACAACGAGAACCACCCTTACAGCAGCAAAAGATATGGTAACATCATAATCGTCGTCACAACTGCTATGACTGTATTGATGATCATCGTACTTGTCCTCGTCAAGATTTCTGAAATTGCCGTTCTTGTCACCTTTCTTCGTTTCCTTTATCATCCTGTAGATTGTTGCACTGTTATTCAGATTAATCGAAAAGAAACCTGCAATGTTGATAACCATTATAGTTTCAGCATCTAGATTCTTCTTCCTGATTGGTTATCCACGTGACTAATTCTTAGATAGTAGAGGACCGATTACGTTGGTGTCCAACTTGAACTCATTTGGACACCTATGCTTACAGACATTATATACACTAATACGGGTTATTTATTGACCTTTTTCTCATGCGGCCTAAGAAATAAAATATACTACGGGAGACCTTTTCCCAGGCAGACTTAATTTGCGGAGTACGACGGAAAAGCTTAATTTGGAGGTGACTTCTCACTGGTGATTTCATTCGATTTAGTACGAGTAACTGCCACTTAGGTACAAAGACCGTGAAAGACGACCATCAGTATTCAATGCATTTGTATGAACCCCCGATACGAACAACAGCAACAACGACAACAACACACATTAAGCCGAAGTGCCTTTTTATACGTGTCGTTTTGAAATATCTTTTTTTGGCTTTACAAAAGCGGCAAAGCTACGAGTAAGTTTTGACGCCTGTCAGACCTATGGCTGTTCATTTTCTGCCTTAAGACGGTTTTTATTTTGAACTATCCGAAAAGTGTGTCCTGCTATTAAAGTACCTATATATAAGAATTTTATCTTTTTCCACTTAAACCAAACAATTGTATTGTTATCCTTCAAATGCAGATCACGGGTGCAATTTAATTGCAATATATAAGCACAAGTAAATTAATTTATTAAAGGATAACAAAAATGCACAAACCCTCAGGGCAAGTGCAATTTGTACATCGTAGCCTTTGATCAAATGTATAACTGCTTATTTACTCTTATTTTCACAAGAAAAATCAGGTGATTACTTGTTGAAGGAATACGGAAACAAAAGAGCTGTTACAAATGACATAGATAAATTAAAGACGAGAGCTAATGCAAATGTATGGGTACTGGAAGCAGAATAATAATGATAATAATAATGATAATAATGATAATAATAATGATAATACTTAATACTTGCAACGCGCATTTTTACATGACGTAATGATCAAATGGGCAAAATAAACAAAAAGAAACAAACAAACCGGATAAACACTAAATATATACAAATTTACATTAAAATCATTTGGTAAATTAAAAGAAAAACTAAACTAAAATCCTGTAGTGATTTAAAATTTAAAATTTAAAATAATGCATCAGTGATGTTATTTTTATCGTACAGCTTTTAAAAAAGCTAAACGATAAAAATATGTTTTTAAGCGTTGTTTAAATTTGTCCAGTTTATGAATGTTCCTGATTTCCGAAGGGAGCGAGTTCCACAATATGGTTGCTGCCATAGTGAACGATCTATCACCCATTGCCGCCGCGGATTTTTTCAGCGGTGGGGTTAACAATATTGCACTGTTAGACCTAAGACTATATTTAGTGTTCTGTCTGACGTTCACTAGGCTGTATATGTACGAAGGTGCCATATTGTGCAGTGCTTTAAAAGTAATCAGGATGACCTTGAATTGTATTCTGTAGATGACACCGGGCAGCCAGTGCAGCTCTTTTAACAAAGGTGTAATATGGCTCTTCATTGTCGGGATTAAATGATAAGTGTAGTTGAGAGTCGTCCGCGTAACAGTGCGGGATCTGAGGAAGATGCTTCTTCACAATGTTGAATATGCCACTAGCATAGATGTTAAATAGTAATGGCCCTGAGGAAAACCAGACGTTGGGTAAAACGATTTTGAAAGTTAACCGTTCACGGAAACGCGATATGAACGGTTGTTCGGGTACGAATCGAACCATTGTAGAGCAATGCTCTCCAAACCGAGTTATGTATTTAAGATATTTAGCAGACATTCGTGGTGAACAGTGTCAAACGCTGCACTTAGGTTAAGCATAGTTAGTAAAGTTACCCAGCATAATGATGATGAACCAGCGCATGATGATGATGATGACAATGATAATAAAATTAACTGAGGCAAGGCCATTGTCAATAAAAAACAAAAAAAGAAGCATACTACGTTTGTTCAAAATGTGTATTTACTTCAAAATGTATTTTTACTTCTGAGTTGCCATTTGCTTCTTTTTCAGAACGAGTGCTTGTGCAAAACGTTTCACATGAAAATGAATGAATGAACGTACAGGTGACATATTTTAATACCAATTGGTGGTTTGCATCGAAAATAAAAATCGTAACCATTTATTGATAGACAAAAAACATCGCCGAGATTTAGGTCTGTTCGGTTTTTCATTGCCCCGTTATTCTGTAAACAGTTTCACTCAATTTATAGAGCTTTGTATGGAGACGCCAAGTTGGTGCCTTTTTGAGGGGCACCAACATGGCGTTCGTAAAGCAACAGAAATATCTGTCATTGAGTTTTGCCATTGAAACGAAAAATTATTGCTTTAGGGTTCTGAGATATTGAAAGTAGTACTTCTTCTAGTGCAAGAACTGGTCAGTTACCAAAAAAACGTAGGCGATAATTGCTCTTTTGACCTACGCGGGATCCTTCTCGGGACGCCATTTAACGGCTGGTTCTCACTAGCGCATAAGCATATCATAAGCATAGCAAGTGGGAACACCCGCGACATGAGCGTAAGCATAAGCAGAAACAGAAGAAGAACGGACCTAATTATTTTTCTTATGCTGTTCTCACTTGCACATAAGCATAAGCGCATAACAATAAGCATAAGCATAAGAAAAAAGAACATGTTTGTTTTTCTTATGCTTCTGCTTATGTGCAAGTGAGAACAGCATAAGACAAATAAGTGGGTTCGTTCTTCTGCTTATGCTAATGCTTATGTAGCGGGTGTTCTCAATTGCTTATGCTTATGTTATGCTCATGCCTATGCCTGGTGAGAACCGGCCTCAATGTCACGCAACGCATAAACTTGGAAATATAAGAAAATGAGGAAACATGTCGAGCTTTAACGTCGTAAAACGCCAAGTTTTGATAAGGCCTTATATCTGATGACACTAAGACGTCAGTAGGATTACTAATTTGTAAGCACAAGCATTAGCTCCCTCGACATAAGCATAAGCATAAGCAGAAGAACGAACCCACTTATTTGTCTTATGCTGTTCTCACTTGCGCATAAGCATAAGCATAAGCACAAGAAAAACGAACATGTTTGTTTTTCTTATGCTTATGCTTATGGTTATGCGCTTATGTTTATGCTTATGGTTATGCGCTTATGCGCTTATGGTTATGCGCTTATGCTTGAAGTAGGTTCGTTTTTTCTGCTTATGCTTATGCTTATGCCGCGGGTGTTTTTGTGCTTATGCTTATGCACTAGTGAGAACCAGCCTTGACATGGACACGGCAAGCTGGTGGAAATTTTCGGCTGCAATTGCAGTAGAAGATGTGAAAGAAAGACTGTTGAGGACCCGGGGGTTGAAGAAGCCAGTGATGTGTGCAACGTAGTTATGCAAAACCGATTACTTTTCGGCTGTAAAGCGAGAACCACTCTCCGCTACATAACCTGCAGGGTACTGTACAGCGCCGCAAATGATCCCCGACCGCAAATGATCCCGAGACCACAAATGATCCCCGATGGGACCGCAAATGATCCCCTCCGGAAAACGAGGAATGGCATGGAGTTTGTTCCTTGGCTCGAGGTTTCAATTTTTAACATAAACAGAAGCAGTCATAACTAACCATATTCTACATAGATATACTGAATTCTCATCAGTGAGATGATTTAATTACAGTAAAAGGTCTGCCTTGTAATCGGCTTTTGTCTATATATAGCCATACAATTTCATAACAATCTCACCGAACAGAAAATTGCGAACGAATTAGTAACGTCAGCTCATTCACTCAATATCCTGCATCTCAATTTCCTCAACTAAGATGTGTCTTATTTCATGGCCTGCACTTTTGGTCATACCTTGGGTGCTTTAGACTTTTCATGTGGGGTTTCCAGTTTTGGTCAATCACGCAAAGTGAAATATTTTTGTCATCGATGTTGAAAGTCAGTAGCAAGAAATTCTAACGGGATATCGTTCGTGGTTTGCAGTGGTGTAACCTATCCGTATCTCATGATCGAAGAAAGACTTCTTTAGTCTGGGAATCTTACACGAAAACAGCTTACGGCTGCCATTCTACTTCTTGTTTGTAATGATATGCAGTTTTTCCGTTTTCCGGATTTTTCCCACGGGAAATGAAGATCGCTCAACATAGTATGTAAGTTGATCATTCAGTGCTCTTGATCAGATTCAGTACACACTTTATATACTGTCAGTATGGAGTTTCTGGCTGCAAATTGTAGATGCAAACTGAAAACCAAACCGGTTTGTTGTGTCAGGAAGCAGGATTTCTAGCTCATTGTAGAACTTAAAGGTCATGAACATGTCGCGAACCGGCTCTTATTGTTGGTGTTAACATGTACATTTGCAGATTATTTAACATGGAAATTGCACCAAAATATAATCTTCCCAAGATTTGTATGTCTTAGTCATGGTATAATTAAGCTTTAATCGTTGTAGATCGAGCTTCTTGAGAAATGGTATTGCTGTCTACGAGTTTTTATTTTTTTCTTGTAATTTTTCTGAAGTATTGTCAAGCGAAAATAAGATGAATTTGTCAAGACAATTATATTTAAATTGTAATTTACTTTGTCAGAATATCTTTTCTTTATGTTTGTCTAATTCATCATTTAGTTGATGAAAATAGATAAATACAACAATTAAAAATAAAAAAAATATCAAATAATCTGGGAACCAAACTCAATGCCATTGACATTTTCCGGCGGGATCAATTGCGGTCCACATCGGGGATCATTTGCGGTTCGGGATCATTTGCGGTCCAAATTTGGCGATCATTTGCTGTCTGGGGATCATTTACGGTCGGGGATCATTTGCGGTGC
>CM042748.1:26934835-26948315 GCA_022496165.2 Catalaphyllia jardinei
TCGTGCGCCCACAACATTCACTCGATCGACTCAAAAACGCTGGTAAACCTAGAATTTCTGTTTCTCCGCCTGCTGTATATGTTTCGTCACCAGATGTGAAATCAGAATGGAAATATATAGAAAAACATTTGTTTTACGGCTTCGCTTCTTTGTAAATTTGTCCTGATTACCCATAATGCCCCTTAGAGCGTGAACCGGCCTATAGTGTATGGGGTGGTTCGTTCTTCTCTTCAACACGCCCAAGAGGAAATGATGGGACACGCCACACTGCTGCTTTTGTATGAGATGCTCTACAGCTCTACTTAATTTGAAGAATCGGCACCCTTAATCCTCACGGTATCAACGAACGCTTTTCATTCAACTAATTCATTTTGTTGTTTTCCACGTTGCCAGGCACCAACCAATAGCATAGCTCCATATTTCTGTATATAAACCACACACAACCCACAATTCCTTCGATTCGCTCCGACGAAGGGCTAGTGCTCGAAACGTCAGCTTCCGAATCTCTTTACGGTGGCCAATTCACATTATCAACTCAGTTTATAAAACCAAATTATCTTGTAATACTCCCACCGACGCAGCACCACAGTTTCTTTAGAAACACACCCCCTTTAATTTGAAGAAGACGAGTAAACCGCAGATTGAAAGACATGACGAATTGTAGCGTGTTGAGAAGCTTTTTTCCTTTTCAATAGAAGATGGAGAGCGAAGTCTATGAAGTTGAAGTTTAATTTGATAGGGAAAGTGAGACGAAAATTAGAGTTTAAATAGTAATGCACTACCATCTGCATTATAAATCGGGCGCCACGTGCTGAAAGGCATGAACGATCTAAGCGCAAAATGTTTTCTTTATTATTGTCAGCCGCATTGGTGGAAAACTTGAATCGGAGTCTGGGAGTGGACACGTCTCTGGCGCTCAGCCCTTTTTTTATTATTCGACTCAAAAAATGTGACGTTTAAATCAAATCGCCGAACTTATTAATTCGAGTCGACTCAAATTATTATTAGATTCAGCGCATGTAAGACGCGACGTTTAAACCGAGCCTTAAATGATTGAGAAATGTTGGTGGGATCAAATTCAACAATTGCGTTATAGTAATGAAGGCCAACATTACAAACTAACGTTGGTTGAACTAAAAACGAAAGCCACTCTTAATGTATTTAGGAGAAGTCCCATCGACAGAAGTTTTAGTTTCTGACCTGATTGACTTTTCCAACCGATTAGAAATTTGCCTTTTGTGCTCGGCTTCACGTGCACAATTCAGAACACTTCCTCTAACACCTGTGCTCATGTTAGATTAAGAACATTTCACTTTCATTACGGGAAAGATTACGGGAAAGACAACTTCTGGTGGATTAGTTCTTAATTTTCTTTTCCCATCGGGGTACCACCCGATCGACAAGGAGCAGACTCTTAAACCTTATACTGCACGGAATGCAATATCAACTTTACCACCAGTACATAACTTCTGAACGTACGACTTAAATCTCAGAGCCTCAAAGGAAACGGTTTTAGTCGAGTCCCTCTGAATAACATAAACATAACACATGTGCTGCAATACAAAGAACCACTCTTGTTTACTGATAATTTTACTTCTCGGGTCTGTGCTTCTGTCCGCCATGACGAACTGAGTTTTGTAAGTAAACCGTGACATTATTAGCGCTGTAGTTATGTAGAACATAACTATTTAGAGGTTTCAATGCAAAGTACTCTAAGTGTACTCCATTTCATCAGTCGTATTTCCGCCCAGCTCAGATCGTTCTCAATACACCACTTGGGCGAAATAAAACGAACACGTACATGAAAAGCTAGCGTTGCAAGATTGTTTATTCATGCACCGCCATTCCAGCTTCTCGTTAAATGTTGGCGAAATTGCCGATAGAAACTTTTACGTATATTGAACCGCAGACTCCTATTTTGTATTTACTTAGGTGTGTTTAACTCGGCTCCGTAACGTTACGGCAGCTCTACAAACTTTTTGCTTTGTGCATAGTAAACTGTGGAAAGCGCCTATTCATGCATGACGCCAGAATCAGTGCTTGCCGATATGCTGGGAATTTCCCTGCATGTTTTATATTCTGAACGCCCTAGGTGTAAAACACTTTTCTATTTTCAGGCTTATAATTGATTGTTTTCGAAACTCGGACCCTACCCACTATACTTTGAAAATTCTCAGGTCTTTCTAGTATCTTATGAAATCGTGAAAACTTTGTCGTTGCTTTCATTATTTCGAAAGACTCAAAGTATCTTCAAAGTATGAGCGTACATAGTGGGGATCTGCGATAAAGATAAAGAGACAAGGGGGTAGCCAGAGGGGGGTGCCCGTGACCCCCCCTTTGTAAGCCTTTTTGTAAGCAAACAACCTAAAATATTCAGGTGACAATCTGGTGAGTGTCCTCTGTATGACTCAGTGTGACCTCCCTTTGAAAAATCCTGGCTACGCCCATGAGAAATAACTTTATTACTTCACTTCAGGATATCTCTGTTTACAAAGTCTATTTACAAAACTATTATTAACATGCGATAAAAATCAGAAAACAATGATGCAAGGCTGATACTACGTAGAGAGCTTAACACAGGCAGCATTTTCGTTTGCGGTCCTTTGCAGTATTATGTTTGTCTAGTATTTTTTGGGGCCATAGGTCTTATCAGATCCGATATGCTGCTCACTTCTTACATGGTTTGGCCATGATATTCCTACGGGGCAGTTTGTGTCTGTCCACAGTTTTTCCTTATCGCGGCAACGACACGATATTCTGGATTTTTCCTATTGTCCCTTGTCACGCGTTTTGCATGTGACATTGGCCAATGGGCAAGAGTTTGGATTTGAGTTTCATCTGAGGTCATCACCATCTTGCATTTACTGGGTTTGTGGATGTCAGTCGAGCAGCTGATCACTTCACAACTTGCTACACCGTCCTGACGAGACTCAATAAGGTCGAAACAGCTGTCCACGGTTGCAATTCATGGCTTTCAGTTTGGACTCTATCGTGTCGTTGCCCCGTTAAGCTCTCCACGTAGTATCAGCCTTGCATCATTGTTTTCTAGTCCTTCTATTTTTGGCTGATCAGATCTTTTACAGATCCTACGTATACAGGCAGCATTTTCGTTTGCGGTCCTTTGCAGTATTATGTTTGTCTGATAAAAATCAAAAGTATTATTAAAAAATACTGGCTAAAAACAAACGAAAATGCTAAGAAACACTGATTTGATTTTGAAAACAATCTAGACTGCAAAACAGTCGTTTTCAGTCGTTTCGGAAGGCGTGAAGCGCCGTAAGTGTGATCCTCGAGTGTGAAGCGCGCGAGCTAATATGGTAAAATCAGATAAAAGAAAGTTGGACATTAACTGCTGACATTTTAATGAGGTAGTCTGATAGCCATGCCTTTCACTTCCGCTTCACGCTGGCGAAACAACCAGTAAAACAAAGTCGTTTTAATTAAACACTTTCCCTTCAGTCGTTACCTGATATCAAAAACTATCAAAAATAAAAATTTACTAAACCAGTTCTAAGCTCTACGTAAATTGGCTCGTTAGGGATCTCATGGGTTTCATTGTGATTACCTTTTAATTCTGACTCTCGAGCTCAAACTCTTACTGTTAAATAGCAGAATTGTACAATATCATTATTTGAGTCTGGAAATATCTACTTTTCTCGAGCCTCTATGTTCTAACAGTGTGACTAAAAATAGATGCTGTATTATCTAACATTTTTGTTTTGTTAGGAAACGTGGCGCGTTGTATTTGTCTTTATATAATAACCCAAGTTATTTTCGCACTTTGATTGGTTCTCGCCTATGACCTATTAGAGAACAGATGCATGATTGACGTCATCATTACAAAGTTTTTCCCTCTGCCGTATTAAAATGGCGGAAAGTTTTGAGGGGGATAATATTTTATCTGACTGGGCAAAAGATAAAGTACAAAAAAGCTAGTCTTGCCGAGGCATTGAACAAGCTTGAGAAGCCAGAAAACGAAAGATAAAGCCGTTTCTTTTAAAAAAATGATACAGAAATAATTTACTAGCAGCCTCAGTCGGCAGTTGAGCGCGACTAAACCACGCACAAAGTTAGTCTTGGTAAGCCGAGAACCACTCCGTTATCTCGAATTTAACAAACCCAATAAACAAAATGTTTCTGAGATTAATTTATTTAAAAAATTTAACTTTTCCCAGTGTCAAAACAACTGTTGACTCACTGACTGATGTCAGGAATGAGAAATCAAAACATCACTTCTTAAAATTGGTAAAATAAAATACATAACGTTGCTTTCCGATGCGAATGTTCCTGTCCGTTTCAGGCCACAGCAGCGAGCTAAGTATAGCTAACCACAGCTCATGGTCAAGAGTATCGCAGCTAAAATGTGTCTCCGACACTATATCAAGCTGATTTGAGAATCACCAACCACAGAAGACAAAAATCTCCACTGTCATTTACGCTCCTTTCATTCAAAACTCGAATCAAATGGCCTCTAGGTTGACCGCAACCACAAGTTTTCCGAGACTATTTTTTCAACTCCTGCAATTTTTAAGGCAACGTCCAAGCTTTTCGGCTCACAGAGCTGCTCCAATGACAAAAACCGACTTTATTATTCCAGCATTTTCTTCAAGATTTGTAGATTTTGCAGTTCAATTCTGCTTTCGCTGTAAGTTTTCATTCCACGAGAAGCGACGCTCGAGTCAGGTTTGACAGTGGCGTTATTTTTCTCGACCAATCACAATTCTTTGCTACGCATAGCAACCAATGAAACTGCTTCATTTTGAATGTATAGATCACGTCAAATGGCTTTTTTCGTGTAAAGGCGGGGCAAAGGCGGGGCAAAAGGCCGGCTTTCGCGTTATGTTAAAATGTTTTGAAACAAAAAGGCTTTTCGTTATTATATAAAACAAATAGATTCCATGTTACCGTGCGTCTGATTCAGTAATAGATCACAGAAGACGTCAAAATGTGGTAAGAACATCGGTGACACACTCGGCTACGCCTCGTGTGCCACTTTTTTGTTCTTACCACAATTTGACGTCATCTGTGATCTATTACTGAACAGACGCAAGGCAACATGGAATCTATTTGTTAGATAGTGTTAAGGCGTCGCACAACTTCGCTCCACTTCGCCGCGGAAAAGCACAGCTACTGCCTCAGATTTGGTCGATGGATTCCATTGTCTAGTATTTTAACTTTGATATCCATAATGTTTTAGAATTCGATGTTCAAGACAATTATTTACCATCGGATTACGATACAAACACTATCCGGCATTTCCGACGACGGTTGTCTACCCGTCAAGATGGCTTCCAAAACTGTGATAAGGTCTGTAAGAAGCCGGGGAATCCAAACTAAATCCGAAAGAACGAATAAGTCGAAAGGAGGCAGACTACGGTCGGAGCGTTAATGGGAAATCCCTGTTGAAATTTAGCCAATCAGGGCCACGGCAAACAGGAAAAATAGTCCTAAACAATATATATATACTTGTTGAAAGTGAAATGTTTTTTTTTTTTACATTTAAAATTGTGGATTAGAAAGCACAGTCTAAATCCTTTAATCTTTTCTTTGAAATTGAAGAACTGTAGTGGTCACTCGAAAATAAAAAAAAATTATACCGGTCAAAGGTTGATATCCGTAATTTTTAAGAACTCGCAAATTATCATGAGTGACAATCTCGCCATTGTTGATATTACTTCCACATTCTCGCCCGACAGATCACGGAATGGGATTTTTCCCGGCTAATCTGAAACCACGCTCATCACGGTATCACATGGCTGACAACTTGTTTCCAGTTTCGATTACATTACGCCGGAAAACTACAGTAACGAGACGAGTAGCGGTTTATAACTACCGTAATTATAAAATCGGGGATTACTGGAAAATTCCCCCGGCTGTGGCCAACTCGTTTAGTCATGTACTCGATGACAACGTATTAATTAAGCAAAGGGAATGCAATGTTGCACTTTTATTCATCATGGGAGAAAAACACACATAAAAAGGTGGCAAACAAAAAAGGAAATAGATAAGTCCGGTATTTATTAATCAACTTCTATGTATGGTAAAAAGGTGCAAAAGAAAAAAAAAAACGGAAAGGAAATTGATAACTCCGGTACTTATTAATAATATGATATTAATAGCAGTGGGCTTGTATGTTAATCGTCTTTAGCGGGCCTCCAGTTCAATGACCGTTGAACGCTTTTTCCCGATTTGAGTTGGTGGTTTTGTGATTATACTGAAGTAAATTAAATTAATGTCTTTGTAACGATAAAAAAGGAAACAGCCGTTTTTATACCTTCGATAAATCTTACTGCAGTCTTATGGGAACTATTGATGCACTTAAGAGTCACGCAACTTTAAGGGAAAACCCCCTGCCAAATGAAACTGAATATATTTAAACAACAATGGGAAAAAGCCCCTTACGTTACGGAAGGTCAATAGCCCATATATATATAAACAATGAACACCCGCAAAAACAGTCAGTTGCATTGGCTTGTATAGGGAATCGGTAAAACAAGTTTCGGCGTTGCTGCATCGGTAAGTTACAATTGGCTAGTATTTGTTTAACTCTGTTTCTAGTAAGTAAATGTTCGACTGAAATAATGCTGCGAGAAATGTCAATGCTTTTGTTTTCATTAATTGTTTTCCTGTACTGGGCCAAACATTTGCTGCTGTAAAATTCAGTCACCGTGCAGCCGGGAAAAAATACTTTAAGATTCGTTATATTTAGGTCACTTAGCTTCTCTGCTCTACAAATTTGTTACAACCGATAACAACGGTCACCCCGCAATCCCACAACACGAGGATGTGTGTGGTGCGCAGGAATCGAAATACTAGGTCTAATCCTGGGGTTCTAATAGAATACACTGAGTGAGAACAACGAATAACCGTCGTACATAATAATCGAATGAGTTCATAAATCGGCTGTTCTAGAGGAGGTATACTACAAAGGTACTTGGGGTTTTTGCAGACTGATTTTACAAACCTCAAAAAAAAAAAAATCGCCAAATCCGCAAAATAAAAGTCCCGCCAAAATATTTCATGCTACACGGTAGTTCAGACTACAATTTTGAAAGATGCTGTAGAGCTCTGTCACTCTGGTAACAATGACCCTGTAAAAACTGCATATTCAGCATATAGTTGTCTAACTTTTGGCGCAAATTTTGAAAATGACTGTTGCTCATTAAATATTCCGAATTAGATCTGTCCCACCACGGCTAACTTGAAGGCCAATTAAATGCAATTGTTATTAAGTATACTGACCCCATGCAGTTCAGTTCCAAAGCTTGATCATGTTATCCACCGGAATACTGATCACTATCCAGTGGATAAGTGTTACCGAAACAAATTACGTTATCCCGCACTGGATAATGATAGTCTATCCACTTTTCGAACATCCGGGCCTGAATCATGAACAGTAACGTGGAAGCCAGGAAAAATGCCCGAGCGGCTGTCTTTAAGTGGATATTTTATCGTAAATTCACAAATCTCTGAGAGAAACAAACATGATGTTGCAGAATGCATGACCTCTTCATATGCTAGTAAAACTGATAAAACAAGTAAAAACTGACAATTAAATTTTGTGTTGTATTTACTGTATTTGGTGCTTGTCAGATATCCATTGATCGATCATGGCTGGTTATACATGTGTCATTTCTAAAAAAGAGCTGAAGTCTTTTGATCCTAAATACCTGTGCTCGTCTTGTGGAAACGTATTGAGGGATCCGGTACAGACGAGCTGTGGGCATCGGTACTGCAAGTCTTGCGTAGAACCATTACTGAGGTACGGTATTGTCTACTGACCCTCACATCCCTTCTTGGGGTAGTGCAGTGTAATAGTTTCATTGCAGTGGTGGTTTAGATTCTGACCACTTTTGTAAGTCGAGATATGCAAGGAACATTCCGGTTGACAAAACTACTGGAATAAATGTTTTGACAAACACTAGAGGTCACAACACCCTCTTCCAGTGTTAGACGGAGTGTAGTACTCAAACGCAATGTTTTTTTGATGAAAAAAACCTTATCCAGTACTCTTCTCCCCATAGATCGTCCCCTTTTAGGTGTTTGGTGGACAGTGAAGAAATCACAGGGAAGAAGGTATGGCAGACTTGTAAACCTTACTTCCATGTTAAATGTGCCAGAACAGAAAGCATCATCGGCTTCTGAGCTTGATGAAATTCAAGAAACAAATCATTTGTTTTTGAGTGACTTTTTCAACACTACCTTTCTCCTGTTTTAGACGACTAAGTAGCAAATTGTTTTTCCACGATAATTAGATATTTGAAGACAAGTTTGCGGGACGCGAAATTCTGTCGTTACCAGTCCAGTGTGCAAACCAATGCGACGGTTGTGATTGGACAGGAGAACTGGGACAGCTAGAGGTACGTCTAGTTCAGCGGTACTTGTTAGTACCGACGCGTTAGCCGGCTTTGTGCAGTAGAAATGACATAATTGTATTCCCCGTAAACGATCTTGCGAGTATGATCCACAACTTACAAACTTGAGCTATATTTCTTGATTAAGACTCGGAAGTAAAAACGTGACATTGTTAACGTGAAATTGTAATACTGACTACATGCACCGGGATATCTACCCTTTTAAGAGCGTAAAATAGAGAGATAGAAACCCCTTATATTTGGGTCTTTGTTGTCAAAATAATGTACTTGACGCTATAAATTTCTGTTTTTTTAACTCTACACGGCAATGCCTCCAATAATATTCCATCTACACATTGCTAAACCTCCACTGAGGTGGTGACCTGTAAGTCAAGGGCTGAGAATTTTTATTTCGTTATTAAGGATCACGAGGCTAAGTGCCCGTATACCAAAGTTCAGTGCATGTATCCCAGTTGCGGAGTCCTGGTGCTGAGAGAAGACCTATCCCGGCACCTTGAAGAAGAGTGCATGTTTAGACAGCAGCAATGTCAATACTGCAAGCTGATGACAACAGTTGACCAACTTAAGGTATAGCCTGTTATCCTTCCTTTCTCTTTAACAATATTTTCCTCTTAAAAACTAGGAAACGTTCAAGTTTCAGAACCATGCATCATATGTGCGCCATTCATCATCTATCTCCGAGATACTTCTCTTTAGTTTACAGGTTAATTGAAGAAGACACCATGATTCTAATTGCATGTAAAGTGACACGTTAATTACCAGTAATAAAAAAATGAAATAGTATTCTCATTTGGGGACAAAACATCAAACTTGTTGGCAGAATATTACGTTTGGCACCAGTAGTAGATGATGCTGGGAATTAGCCGGATTACTGTCTTCCCCTGTCTTCCCTGTCTTCCTGCATACTAATAAAGTGTCTTCCTGCATACTAATAATGTGTCTTCCTCCATACTAATACAATGTCTTCCTGCATACTAATTCGGTATAGGTTTACTAATGAGCGTCGCTCTTTTACAATACAAACAATAAGCTTGTCTAAACTTGCCCATTCATAATTAACCCTGATTGGCTCATGTAGAATCTATTATCTGTTTAAAATAAAAGCGCTCATTATAAAGAAAGCCTTATTCCTTTATTCAACTTGAACTCGCTGGAAATTTGAAAACTTTGTTCGATTTTCGAAACATTTATCGTCAAGATGGCTTTTCTCACCAACGTTATTGATCTGCAAGCTGCTTTGAACGCTCGGTTAACTGTCCGTGATTGGGAAACATTGAGAAGCGCAAATTTTTGAACGCGTAATAATTTCAATTGTTCTCTAGCTTTCTTTGAAAACGTTCTCCGATTTTCAAAACCGGGCTCTTCTAACCCTGTTTAGCTCATGAAAATATCTATTATGTTTTTATCTGAACTCTCAGCTTTGCTAAGCTCCGTTAGTTACTACTTTAAGCCCCAGATTTGCATACAAACTCCAACGGAAAACTGAGCCCATGGGACAGCTCTACAACTGAAATGACAACAATAGAAGTTGGGAGCGCTAACTAATTGTTAACACGCGATAATAAAAATTTTTGAACAACACGGTTCTTGAATATTACTTTTATTAGCGAATACAAAATAATAATACACAGAAATGAACACACTAAAATTACAACTGAACAAAACTGTTTATGAGTAAAGTATCAGGAAATCAATCGTCTTCATCTTCGCTTGGAGGATAATAAGTCTTTTGTAAAGTTTTTGAATCAATGTGTTTTACCGCGTGGCAGTCAGCGCACCAAATAAATCCATCTGTCAAGTGTTTACGATCAACAGGAATTTGATGTGCACATATCGGACAAATCCTATAACCATCATGCCTAAAACATCTAGGGCATTTGACTACTGCTGTTTCGTAAACGTTCTCTCCGTTGCAATAGTAGCAAGGACCTTTTCCTTTGAGAAAAATCTCTGAATTTCCTTCAGGTTCCAGGTTTTCTGATTCTTGATGTTCACTATACTCAGAGACTGTCTCTGTGTTATCTTCATTATCACTGCTTGTCTTGTTTCGTGAAAGTAACTGACTTCAGTTCTTCGGTTCTACTCAATAGGAACACGAAGAGAATGATTGCGCGGAATACCCCGTGGACTGTCCAAAGTGTTCAACTGTAAAACTCCCACGAAAGCAGGTAAACTAGCAGCAACGCATTGTTTGTGTAGGATAACACGAGGTCTGAATTTACCACATTATAACATCATATTAACAACAGAAGAAAAATAATCCTGTTCTGAAAGCTATCATTTCAATTAATTTACAGGCGCATTTAAATAGTAACCACACATTTACCATAGTAAAAAGTTAAATAGAAAGATTCAGAGCGACTTCTGCTCTAACCAGACATTTTATATTCACTTAAGCTTTCAAGCCACCTTGATGCTGTTAATGGTGACTGTGAAGCTGTTGAGGTGCCCTGTGCTTTTGAAAGCATAGGATGCAAACATGGAAAGGTGAGTACTTATATGTACTATTCCAGGGGACATTTGAACAGACAGAGACACAGATAGCCAGCCATACAAACAGACAGACGGACTAACAGACAGACAAACACACAGACAAAATGAAAGAAAACGATTTAACTCAAGAAATGACTTTGTTCTAGGTATAGAAATGGTTGGACGCAGATTTAACCAAGTTTCGGTTCAAATACATGCGTAATAATTCATGACATTCAGATGTAAAATCTCGTTTTTGCGACGTGTCACGCTTGGCAAATTACTGAATGATACTGTACTTCTGGGCAGAGCTACTCGAATTTTAATTCAACCAAAGCTTTCACATCTGTGATTTCAACGCTTTTGTGACTGAGCTGAGCACCCTGGTTAATGACGCTGACCCTGAATAGTCGCTCAATTTAATAACGTTGTTAACCGACTGTGGATCTGTATGTATCCCAATTCATCAGTGCATGGCTTGCTTGATATCATTGTGGCAATTCAGTAATTATTTCGTATGTATTAATTTGCAGACAATGAAACGAGAAGAAAGCAGAGACCACCAGGATAAAGAAGTAGTACATCATTTAATTTATCTTCTTTTATTCGTCCAACGACTTTCAGATTTCGTTAATTCCAAACTTGGTGAATTCAATGCTTTTGAAAAGTCCCAAGTCATCACCAGCATGGGTAATACCATTGAAAGTCTACTACGCAAGGTAGATGCAATAATCAATGAAAGTTCGAACTTTTCATCAATACTGAAGGGGCATGGGACACGCATAAGCCATCTTGAACAGGGCACGAAGGGTTGTTTAATGGATGACGTATTCCCCGACAGTACCCCGTTAAATTCCTCATTGCATAGCCTATCGCAAGGAGAAACAAAGAGGATTTTACAAATGCTGGAAAATCAAGATGCTAAGACAGCTAATCATGAAGTTCTTTTAGTTGAATTAAACTCCATGTGGCAAAATCAGAATAAGGAAGCAAAAAGGCTAGAAACACAGCTTAAAACTGCTAACGATGAAATAAGAAAACTTCAACGACGATCAGAGTACTTAGAGCATACTTTAAGTGCCAGAAATTTTGCAATAGCAGAACTGGAAGAATATGTTAAGCAAGAACAGTTCTCGAGCTTTGATGGTGTGCTCTTATGGAAGATTACTGACTTCGCTCGACGAAGAAATGAGGCAATAACAGGTCAGCACTCCTCTACCTATAGTCCGTGTTTCTATACTAGTCGCCATGGCTACAAGATGTGCGCACGCATCTATCTAAACGGAGATGGAAATGGTAAAGGAACGCACATCTCTGTATTTTTTGTTATCTTGCGCGGTCAGTATGATGCGGTACTCCGCTGGCCGTTCAGACAGAAAATCACATTTATGCTACTGGACCAAGATAACGTGGAGCACGTAATCGACTCATTCAGGCCTGATCCCAACAGCTCCTCTTTCCAGAGGCCTCAAAGAGAAACCAATATTGCAAGCGGATGTCCCACCTTTTGTCCTCTATCTGAGTTAAACAACCACGCCTACGTAAAGGACGATACCATGTTTATTAAAGTGATTGTTGATACCACAGATATATAAACTTTGGGTGAGTGTTAAGCTGTTTGTGTGAAGATTCTGAAAAGAGTTTTGTCATGCAAGCTTCAGTAGTTATAGGAAACAGAACGTCTTATCGTTCTGTTTATCCAAGCATTAGTAAATTAAAGTAAAACAACATTGGTTCGTTGGTGTTTCATGTAGCTGATACAGCAAATCCGAGTGGCATAATTAACAGACATACTTTTTGACACAGTACACCTAGCAGCTATATATAAATTATAGTATATACTGTATGTTAACATGGTAAACCTCGCGATCGAAGAATAACAAGTGGATCGGAAACGACATTCTAAGAATTTGAATGGAAACTATTCAAAAGCTTACAGCTACTACACAAGAAATATCCAAGACGAAGACTGAGCAAAGTCAGTGTTAACAACGTTATGTAGAACGAGACTAAAGATTAAAAACACACTGTCGAATTTACTTATAAGCTGTGCTCAGTACTGAATATTCTTTAAAGCGTGTGGTATTGTAATGGATTCTCTGATGGAAGGGCAGCTATACTTCGTACGCAATTCCGGGGGTCGCGAATAGGAAGTCTGTCAATAAAAAGAAAAATAATTAACGTAATGCATGTATAGTGTATGTTGTTAAAACACTTGGGTACCAATCGAAAAGAAAAGGTACCCAAGCACTCTTAATTCGAAGTTTATAGCGATTGGCTTTTAAGGGGTTATTGATGCTGGTCACATATTATACTAAATATTGGTTAATTACAAAGTACTGAAAACTGTACCATAAATAGGACACGTGAGTAATGGTGTAGCACGATTACAGAAGTGACTGAGTGAGACTAAATGAAGGGTAGGCTTATAAATACGACATCTTAGGACACCACAAATGAGCACACCACTACACATTCTAATAGAACATACCATTACTACGATATAACGTAACATGCTTTACCTCACCTTGCATGAATTGATCCAGATCGCCACCGCCGCCGCCGCCACCACCGCCACCGCCACCGCCACCGCCACCACCACCACCACCACCGCCACCACCACCACCGCCACC
>CM042748.1:26948415-26965574 GCA_022496165.2 Catalaphyllia jardinei
CACCACCACCACCACCACCACCACCGCCACTACGACCACCGCCACCATCACCGCCACCATCACCACCGCCACCACCACCACCACCACCACCGCCGCCACCACTACCACCGCCACCATCACCACCGCCACCACCTCCACCACCACCACCAAAATCACCACCACCACCTTCTCCACCTCCACAACCACCACCACCACCATCACTATTAATGTCATCATCATAATTCACATCATCATCATTATCAACCCCATGACCATCACCACCATTGTCAAAATCACCACCATCATCACAAACATCACCATCATCATCACCGTTATTTTCACTGCCATCACCATCATCAACAGTGCAAACTGCGTAGCCAGCACCTCCATCACTATCATGTTTGCCACAATTAACTCCACTGCTGCCATTAACTTTATTATCGTCACGACAATCACTCCAATCAGCATCATTACGAACTCTGTCATAATATCCACAATGATAGCCAAAATCACCTACATCAATGCCATCAAGGCCACCATCATGGTCACATGCACATCCACCACAACAACTAAAAGAGTTAAATACAATGTCGACACCACAACCAATGCTGCTACTCTTACTACTACAGCCACCACCAGAACAATCAGATCTACCACCACCAGCGTCTACAACAACACCAACAAAGATAACAGTCGCTACTAATACGACGATAGCAGCGGCTAAAACAATGACAACACCAACAACGACAGCACCACCACCACCAACAACAACAACTACAACTACAACAACAACAACAACGACAACGACAACAACAACAACAACAACAACGACAACAACAACAGTACCGTACCCAGCAGCAACAAGGAGAGCTACCTTTACAGCAGCAAAATATATGGTAACATGATAATAATCGTCGTCACAGCCGCTATGATTGTTTTGATCATCATTGTACTTGTCCTCATCGTGATTTCTGAAATTGCCGTACTCGTCACCTTCCTTCGTTTCCTTTATCATCCTGTAGATTGATGCACTGGTACCCAGATTAGTCGAAGAGAAACCTGCAATGTTGATAACCATAATAGTATTAGCCACAAGATTCTTATGCCGGACTGGTTATCCACGTGCCCAATTCTTAGATAGTAGAAGAACGATTACGTTGGCGTCCAATTTGAACTCAGTTGGAGACTTGACGGTTGTCAGACTTATGGCTGTTCATTTTCTGCCTTAAGGCGGTTATTATTTTGCACCATCTGAAAAGTGTGTCTTTCTAGAGAAGTACCTATATACAAGAATTCTATCTTTTTCCACTTGAAGCCAAACAGTTGTATTGCAATGTATAAGCATGAGTAAATTAATTTATTGAAGGATAACGAAAATCCACAACCCCTCAGGGCAAGTGCAATTTGTACATTGTAGTCTTTGACAAATTTATAACTGCTTATTTGCTCTTAATTTTACAAGAAAAATCATGTGATTACTTGTTGATAGTACACTTGAACAAATAGACTACTTACACGCTTTGGCTGTACATTAATACGGAGTTTACACAAACTGCGAAACGGAAACTACGCAACTTTTTAAACTCTGTTCGAACAAACAAAGAACAATTCTATGCTTGTCTTTCCCTCTTGTCACCTCGCCTCATTTTCCCACTGAAGGCGGGTAGTTGAATGGAGTCTAAATTGAAGCAATCCCTTCCTTCTTTAGTCTCCTTCGCAGCCGTTATTAGGGTCGTCACGGGGGAGAAGCGTTGCGTGACGACCCTAATAACAGCTGCGGAGACTGTTCCTCCTTGAGATTGCACGTTTATATCCCTTTTCTGCCATCACTTTTTACCTTTCTCATCGAGAGAGCTTTTGCCTTTTTGGACTTATTCTCCCCAGCATACATTGTATCGTTGCTCGTTAATGCGGTGAGTTCCTTAAATAGTGGAGGCGAAGAAACTGGTAACAAGTAAGACGGAAGTAAAATATGCATCACTCCTTGTTGGATACACTGAAATCTTGATAATGAATGGAGCATTTTCACCGAAACCACATTGGGGGTGTTTCCAAACAATAGCAAATATTTGCATTGTTTGGGAGCACCAACATAGCCAACGTGGCGACGTGTAAAAACGCTCCACAGGAAATATTACTTGGCTTCACACTAGAACTTGTAAGTATAATCTATGTGCACCTGGAATCTACTTTGAGTGTGACAGGGAAAAATGTACTTACTTGGACTTCACTTGGTGACCATGGAAACGTTCGTAGTCCAAAGAAGCCGAAGTGCTCCGCTAAGTATGGTCTACACCACACTTTTAAAGAACACGCTTGACCAATAGGAAATGGGAAGCGATGTGCAACGCAGCTACCACTGGATGATGAGCGGGCCGATAAACACCTTCACCTTCTCAGGCAGCCTGGACCATCGCTTTTCCTGTCATCTAACAGCAAATGCTCTTCTACAAAATTACAAACCAGCTGCTGTTTCAAGTTTCAACTAGGTAATTTTTTTTCACCCGAACAACTCTGTTGAGCATGGGAAACCGCGTTGTTGAGCCATTCTTAAGAAATACAGAAGATGTCGTTTGTTCCTTTGTGTTGCTGCTATTGCTGTGTTGCTCTTCGCCTACAAAACAACTATACGCATTTCTTAAGGACTGTACTGTCGAACAATCGCCATTGTGATATGCATGGGACTGATTTTACTGCGAAAATGCTTCAAGTAATAATTATACTTTGTCGTCAGGTGTGAAGCCAAGTTATCTTGACTGCGACTTGAGATTTTCAAGTGCACGGGGTCAGCGTTGCTCAATTGAAGGTAACTCAGCTACTGGTGTGGAGCCAAGTAATGCTCCTACTGGTGGCATTTATTCATAAATAGCTAAATCAGGGAAGTGAAATTTTCTTCCCATCACTTTGTCATTTTGAACTGAACGTGGCACAGGAACTAAATGAAATGACACAATACCAAAACACGTACACCAGTTTCCTCTTTCGACTCCTTTATTTATCTTGCTTGAAATTAACAAGATGTCTATGTTTCCACATAATGTAACATTTATCAGAAAACAATTCTAAAATATTTCACATCCATGACTAGATACTTGATAACTCACAGGTATAATTAGCAATTATTGAATGAGGCTGAGTAGGATATGAAGAATTCTGCAGATCAAGAAGGGTGTTATCCACAGAGGCCGAAGGCCGAGGTGGATAACATCCTCCGAGATCTGCAGAATTCTTCATATCCTACGAAAGCCAAATTTCGCGCTTTTTTTTCTGCTCGCCAAAAATGACCCAATCTCGTCCCCAGGTTTTCTCGGTCAACGGTTTAATAATCTGAAGCGGGCTGCACTTTTGGCGTCATTTTGACGTCATCGATTCAATAATCTGCAGCGGGCTGCACTTTTGACGTCATTGATTCAATATGGCGAAGATTCTTTCCAAATTTGGTGAACAGCAGCTGGTTCTGGTGAATTATAGGTCAAGCGGAAGCGGTTTCAAAAACTAAGAAGTAACTAATGGAGTAAAACTGAATAATTTTCCTAAACACGTTCGTACAAATGCTAACTAATACAAAGGATCATAGCTTTCCTTGTTTCATTTTTAACGTACGTGGGAAAACATAATAACCAAATAATAACCAAAAAAGGCATCATATATGATTAATACAAAGAACTTAAGACTAGAAAGGAAATACAAAAACCATAAAATATTTGGCAGTAACAGAGGCAAGCAAAAAACCCCTCAAACTTAACCTTTTTTGAAAGGAAAAACTCAGTAGTCACGCACCTCTTCGGAACCTCTAATTTTATTTGCTCCCGGAATCATCCACCTCTATTGTTTTCAGGACTAGGGCCATTGTTTCTGTTGTTTATTCTGTTGTTTTCTCGGCCAATCCTGTTAGACCTTACGAGAGGTGCGTGGCGCCTCGAAAAACTTCCCGTCTGTTGAAATTCGTGCAACCCTTATTCCTATTTAAGGCTTCGATTATTTTAGACGCACTCACGTTGCTTAGAATCATATTACGACGCACTTTTTTTATAGCCGAGCTCCGGCCAAGCGGAGCCCCATAACTACAGGAACAGGATAACATGCATGCATAGAAATAGAAACCAATGCAACTCTTTTCTCATGGTAAAAATGGCAAGCGGCATGGATCGCGGGCGCGTGCGTTCAACGACGACGACGTCGCACAACATGGCGGCCATCCAGCTAATTCCATGTCATGCATGCAGTCTTGGATTACAGCATATATCTTCGATATTAGACATCCATGATATATAGATTTAGGTCAACCTAAAAGCGGAGCTCCTGTAGCCCGATTAGGCTTACCCAGGATATGGTTAAATTTTGATTTGAGTTTTTGATTTTGAGGTTTTCTGCATATTGTTTGGCCTTCTATTTTGAGTTTAATAATCACAAAACACGATACACACACACCAAAAAACTGTAAACAAAAAAACATTTGTTAACTTTTAAACCTGGATTAGACTTAACAGGCTTCCGAACAACCCGGCTCTGTTTTCAACAAGTTAACCTGACATGAGCCCACGATCCAATCAAAAACCAGTACTTGATCAGCGGTTAACTTTAATTTTTTTATTTTTAATATTTTTAATAAAATACGTGACCTCGATGAGCTATTAACTTGAGCCCGCGATACAGGCACGTAATACTGGTCAGCAGTCAGCAGGTACCTTGAATTTGACAGGTGACAATTGATCATAACAGGATGTCGTATATCAAAAAAGTACACAGCAAACCAAGAAAGGAGATGAAATAAAGCCGAACATTCCCATGAAGCAAAGCCAATGAGGGCTATAGGAAAGAAAGGAGGCGAAATACCCGACAACTCAGAAGACCACTTTCCCAAGTTTAAAATTCGCGCGTCAAGCTGTGCAGCCGTGCAGGAAAGGTTACATGATCAGGTGATCACAAGAGAAATCAAACGTGTGTGTGTGTTTAGTGAAATTACAAAACGGTAAACTTAGCGGAAAATATCTGGTTGATTCCTTGAACAGTCAAGAACATTGCTTCAGCTCAGTTTTTACAACTTTAGTTTTGCTGCAAATTTTTGCCTGACGGAGGATTTTCACTGGCCGAAGTGAATTGCCAACTAACGGTGAGTGCAGTTTAATTTGTTGTTGAAAAGACTGACCCCCGCTCCGCGGACTACCCAGTGACCCCCACTTCGCAGACTACCCTACGGACTACTCCGCGGATTACCCTACGGACTACCCTAAATGAACAACCAAATTCACTTTAACAGGGCAAACAGACACAAGAAGCCTACCTGCTCCACCTATATGATCCTAACTGCAGTAACTGTATGAAAAACAGTCGCCATGTTCTCTTCACTGACTTCCTCAACTCAGTCTTTTTTTTTTCACTTTTCACCCCATTCTTCATCGACCACATTCCAAAACCCCGTTTTCTGAATGGGTTGCTGCGAGGATCATACTTCACTTGCATCTATAACCGCAGTTCAAATGTGAATTATTTCATATATATATATCACATAACTTCACTGCACGGGAAAATATGAACTCAATAATTTCACCTTGCTCCCAATGTGTGGCTTCATAGCTCAGTTGGTAGAGCATCGCACCGGTATCGCGGAGGTCAGGGGTTCGAATCCCGTTGAAGCCCTGATTTTTTTCAGGCTTCTTCTTTCCAATTGCTTAAATTGGAAAATTTACTGCGAGGATCATACTTCACTTGCATCTATAACCGCAGTTCAAATATGAATTATTTCATATATGTATCACATAACTTCACTGCACGGGAAAATATGAACTCAATAATTTGACCTTGCTCCCAATGCGTGGCTTCATAGCTCAGTTGGTAGAGCATCGCACCGGTATCGCGGAGGTCATGGGTTCGAATCCCGTTGAAGCCCTGATTTTTTTCAGGCTTCTTCTTTCCAATTGCTTAAATTGGAAAATTTACTGCGAGGATCATACTTCACTTGCATCTATAACCGCAGTTCAAATATGGATTATTTCATATATATATATATCACATAACTTCACTGCACGGGAAAATATGAACTCAATAATTTGACCTTGCTCCTAATGTGTGGCTTCATAGCTCAGTTGGTAGAGCATCGCACCGGTATCGCGGAGGTCATGGGTTCGATTCCCGTTGAAGCCCTGATTTTTTTTTCAGGCTTCTTCTTTCCAATTGCTTAAACTGGAAAATTTACTGCGAGGATCATACTTCACTTGCATACTTTCTTTTTACTCTGCTTCAAGTGTTTGCCATCCCAGGCCCGTAGGGAGGGGAGGTGCGATGGGTGCGCCCGCACCCCCCCCGCAGACTGCTGAGGTCCACTTTTTTGTTAAAAAAATAAATAGTAAAAAAAATAATAATAGTGTTGTTCTGTTTGTTCTGTTTTAATTCACTGATTGCGTAGTAAAAATTAAAGAAATATACCAAAAAAGATTCCATGTTTGATCAGTAGCCCGGGACGGAGATTTTAACAATATTTAGATGACTATTTCAATTTTTATTTCGGCCATGTCTAGACATGTCTAGACATGTCTAGGAAAAAATTGTTTCCCGGTTGCATGTTACATGCAGCACAAAAGAATTATTTAGCCGTTGTACGGAAAACTACTCAGCGACACTGCGGCCACAATCTTTCTCAGTTTTGCGACAGTTTTTTTGGTATTTTTAAATAGTGACATTGGCATTGTTCTCTACATTGTAAAATACATACGTAAAGCATTCTCTTTGCCAAAAAAAATCAATTTTGAAGTTCAAGATTTGACAAATATCCACGTTTTTAGGTTCGCTTTTAGCGACCTATATTGCTATCATACTGACCTTCAAAACGCACGAAATGCAGTCTCAGACAACTTAATTTTCAAAATTTCCCGGCGGGGCATGCCCCCGGACCCCCCTAGCATAGAGCGCCTCCGGCGCTCGTTGGTCCGTATAATCAACTGATCGCACCCACCCGTAAAAAATCCTGGCTACGGGCCTGCATCCACATTGACATTTCCTGAAGAGAAAGCTCTTTCGAACCTTCCTTATATCTGGAGAATTAGAGATCATTGAAGATATCACCCCTACATCACAAACAGGTGAACTAAATAAATTTTATATTTTTTTTAGCAAATGCACTGGAAACAGATTAAAGATATTGATATTCAACATTCCAGGGACTCCTGAATAGTGCTTACCGATCGAAACAGCGTTGAAATGGGGCTAAAACTAAAAAAAGACTGGGTCGAGGAAGTCGGTGAAAAGAAAATGGCGGCTGTTTTTATGATCGTGGAGGTGGAGCAGGTAGGCTTCTTGTGTCTCTTTGCCCTGTTAAAGTAAATTTGGTTGTTTATTTAGGGTAGTCCGTGGGGGTAGTCCATAGGGTAGTCCGCGGAGTAGTCCGTAGGGTAGTCCGCGGAGCGGGGATCAGTCTTTTCAACCCTCCCTTTGTGGAGTATGAAGGTGCCTTGGTGAGATAAGATTATTTTTAATAGGAATCCTTTTTGAAATCTTCCTTATTTGAAGCCATGCTGTGAGGTATTTTATAATTTATGAATTCCATCGTTACAATTTCGCCCTCGGAGGAACCACGCGGCCACGAGTCGCTTTGTGGAAGCTAATGCAAGTTGCACGTGTAAACAAATTGAGCTTGAATTTTCAGACGATTTTTGTCGTCAACTAATATCGCCTATCGTTCAAAAGTAAACTTGACCAAAACTGTACGTGTTAACACTGCCTGGCGAGTTTTGAGTTTCTCTGTGTTATTTGGCACTGCCGCTTGGTAGACTGCTAAAAATTTCTTGTAATATTGTAACGGAAACGAAGAAAGGCCAACAAACCATTTTAAGCCGAAGCGAACAGGATCTGCTAATGTGAATATTTGTTTGTGATTACATTGAGATTTCCTCGTTTTGTCAGTTCGCTTTACTCGTTTTGGCGAAATTCTTGAGTTAATTTTCAGGTTAATTTGTTCTTATACCGGTCGCCGATAAAATGATTGCAAAGCTAAATTTAGCCGACAGCAAAAATACACACCTGTAGCATTATCCATGCCCATAAATGATTATTGAACTTGAACACTGCAAGCTTAAACGAATTTTCTTTTATCCTTTCTTTCTTCGGTCATTCTTCATTAAAAAGGAATTTGCATATTGTAAATAATGTAGAATTCCTCGTTTTTAATTTTGTTGTTTTCCAACTAGGGTCTGTTTACAAGCAGGTAGGGTACCCCAGTGCTAGGGTTACCCTAGCAAGAGGGTTACCCTGACACTCGCTCATTTCTTCTTATTTTCAACAACGCATTTACAAGGCAGCTAGGGCTACCCTAGGGCTAGGGTAACCCTAGCTGACTGTCAGGGTTACCCTGGCACTAGGGTACCCTGGTGCCTTTTAAATTCTCTGCTAGGGATAACTCGCCTATCCAGGACAACTCTATTTTTGCTCCAAAAAGGAAAATATGATCACAATACCGACAAAATCAGCAAATTATGACCCAGAAAACATCAAGTTCTTTCACAATTTGTCATGTTTTCCCTTTGGAAATAAATTATTTTCCAGTTTTGTTATCTCTTCATGCTTTACTTGCAACTGGTTACTGAAGTGTAACAAGCATAAAGTTGTCTTGGGCAGTAGGGTTACCCTACCTGTATATTTTGCTTGTAAACCCAGGCTATCTTTTAGCCCTCTTGCTTGCTAGGGTTACCCAGGCAGTAGGGCTACCCTACCTCCTTGTAAACAGGGCCTTAGTTCGGTTTGGTGAAATGCTCATAGTCAAATTGATTATGCATGTAAACCCTGTGTGCAAATAAAACAAATAAATTTTACATGCATTTACAAAATTTAGTAGGTGAAAGTCCTCTGCTCTCTCCACTCTCTAGTCTCCCTCTCTGCTCTCTTCTTCAAAATAATTTTTCTATTAACTAACGTATTACCTGATTGTCATCGACTGTTTTCTTTGTGGTGCTTTACTTTTTCGCTAGTCGAAGAAAGATTCAGTCTCTTCCTGGCTGTTTCCTTTGGCCTTTCTGGTACCAATTCTCTATTCTCCTAAAATTTTATCTTGCCAGGATAATAAAATGCACTCACAGTGCTCAATCATCATTTTCATTCACTACATTATTTTCAGTCGCTTAACATTATTTTCAGGAAAAGAGCAAATATAGTTTTCTTTGCTTTGTTTCAGGACCATTTAGCAGGCCTCTAATTGGCCTGTGGGCATTACAGGAGAATAATTTTCAAGTAAAGAATTAGATTCCTTTTAGGGTAAGTATTTTTAATCCAATTATTATGATTTAGGAATTTCATTATTATATTTTTGAAGGGGAAACACACAAGTTTCAGTTTGAAATACATGTTTTGGATGACCGACATCCATCCTCAGTTGCAAATAGTGAATGAACCGCTTCTCGGTGTGATAAAAAGGAAGCTTAAGAGATCATATTAAAATACAATGATAGAAAAAACAGTGGTTATTTTAGCATGGAAAATTGAAGTCACATGTCATGTTTTATGATTTTACAGACATATACCATGTGTAAATGTAAATAGCGTTCTAAAATTAGCCAATCAGAGCATGCATTATATGTTGATTGACTTGTAACACACTGTCATGCAATTCAATGCAACTTTTGTCACCCAGAAGTGCTGCATTTTCGGGTGCAATTCATTAAAAACAGTGGCTTTCAGTGTCAATTATTTTCACTTTTGAGTAGACATGCAGTTTTTGTTTACTGTACAATAGAACAACACTTTGACAGTAGCAATTTAAAAATGTTGCAGCCAACATGGTTATGCAGATAATAATACACATGGGAAAACAAAAAGTGTAACACCTGTGCAAAAAGGGTAACACCAGTGCAAATTACACATCGTAATTCTGGATTATGATTGGTAGAAAGACAATGTAAAATTTTGTAGGCCAATGATGTCATGTAAAGCAATGACAAAAATTTTCTACTGAAACTTTGAAAAAAGTTTTCTCGTATGCGAGAAAAATGGCTTCAAGAAACATCTTTGGCACTTTTCCCACACAAATTTTTTCATGTTTGTATTATTTATTTAATAAGTAATCATACGGTTTTTCTCATGCAATTTGGAATTAATTTGCACTTGTGAGTTTTTCAAAAAGCTGAAATTGCTTGCGCCTTTCAGCTTTTTGAAAAACTCAGTTTTGCAAATTAATTCCAAATTGAACTCGAAACCATATGATTACCTACATGTATACAAATTGTCAATGTAAACAAGGAAACAGGCTTTAGTGTTTTTATGTTGCACTACCCAACATTTCTGGATTTTTTGCTTTAATATCTCTACCTTTGCCAATGCATTTACAGTCCAAACATAACTGATATCAATGATAATCAAGAGTTCAGTTTTGGCTGGCATCCTCAAAAATGTGTCCTCCGTTCACGAGGGGGAATGCAGGAGTTCTCAGTCTTTCACACCTGACTTACCATCAGGATTAAAAGATTTGTTCAGTTGACTGTTGATCTGTTTAGCGTTTATCTTCTGTTGCGTGTTGACATTTTAATTCGTTATATCGAGGTAGATTTTACGTTTGGGCTTCCGGATTATGTTCATTATATCGAAGAATTTGTTATATCAAGGTTTGTTATATGTATATTGAGGTTCTTTTGCATACATTTTACTGTAACTTAGGTCGGGACATAGAATATCATTTGTTAAATTGAGGACTTCGTTAAATAGAGGTTCGTTAAATCGAGGTTCCACTGTATACATAACCTGATGTTGGTGTTGGTTGTGAACCATGGCTATTATTGTCAATGTTACTCTTGAACAATCTGAAATGTCAGAGTCTGAGTTTGAAAATACCATATATCTGTGATGGTTCTGAGGTGGAGAGTTGTTACAATTGTACATGTAAATGGCTCATGCATGATCTATTACTTGTTATGAGTCAGCTGCCAATATGCATGTTCTGTATGAAATTAATATTGATAGTCATCTGTTGTTGTGCAATGATCTACACCAATATATGTAACCTAATAATGTACAGTGTACTTATTAACCAAATTATGTTGTTTTCAGTTGACCAATGCTGTACATTGTTGTAATGTGATGTTGAAGCACTGAAGTTTACAAACATGCTCAGTGCCAACTTGTCAAATGTATGAACTGGCCAGACAGTTTAGATTACAAAATTATCTGAATGTTGGCATTACCAGTAAGGTATTTCTTAAAGCATATATGTATTTTGTAATTTATGATTTTTCAGACATTGTTTTCTTCAAGAAAAGATTCATACCCCACATGGAGGTTTTTTCTTTAAAGCTCCCTACTACTGATACTTTGGAATTGCTAAAGGCTGGCCATGAATGGGTGCTGGATGCGAATATCTTCCAGAGCTGTACATTCAGGTTTAGTAAGCAAAAAAATCAGTCTTTATCCTGACAAAGTCTGATTTTCTTTTAGAAGCTAAAGTGATAGACAGTTGTACACTTATATGTACAACCAAACAGTCTGGACAGCCCTTTGATTGGGAATGCGCACATTGTTGTACTACAATGTTCCAGATTCTTGTTTAAAGCAAATTGCATTTGCTCTTGAAAGCAATTAGTTGCCAAGGTCATGAAAGCTATATAAATTGGCTTTGCATCTCAGGGCAGATAGAGCCTGCCACTGCAAAAGTTTGGGTACCATACCCCTACATGTAGCATTTGATTCACTTCTCTTCTTAAACAACTAACAGTGAAGTACACTATGCGTATATCAATGAAACTTGAATTTCATATGTTGGTGTGAGAAGATTGTAATAAATTATAATTGATATGTCTTTAAATGAATAACAAAGATGTAGCAGCTACATTGTGATTTCATGCCTGTTCAAGACTGTGCTCTAGCAGTACCCGGTTGGGTGCTGGAAGGTGCTGCAAGGGGACAGGTTTTCATCTCCGGCGACAAGAAGAACATACCTAGCTCCGCTGCCGGGCAACCTTTTTTTTGAGTCGATTAACTTAGAGATAAAAACAGTCACCTTCCTTTTTAAATTTTTGTGTTGTATTTCGAGGCAAAATGGTTCACTCCAGAATGTTTAAATCCATAATTTTGTGAATTCTAAGTCAAAACAGTGGTCGTTCAAGGGTTCCTATGATGTGTGAGTATGTATAACACTGGCCTGGAGTGATACAGGGTCAACAAAAAGCCGTCTTAGTTCTTGTGGTTTAATGTATAATGTAGCGAGTTGAAGGAGAATGTAAACTAAATTATCAGATGCACAAAGGGCAAAGAGGGAAAAGGACTTATCTACCATAATGATTTTGACTCAAAAAAGTGTTAATTTTTTCTTTCTTTGTAGACTTTTGACAACAGTATGTCAAACAATTGCACGAGAACCTTCTATCTTTGGCATCTGTAAATAGTACATATGTATTTTAAATGCCTTAAAAACAATGTAAGACATATTTATTTGAGGGTCAATCGGTTATCATATGTTAATTAAGAATATTATGAGATAATTATAATTAATTATTAATCAATTAATTTTTAATTTTTGTTTGTTTGTGCTACTGGCCTTGACTTCTGGGCACCATAGCCTACAAGGGTGAGTGCCCGAAGGGCTTTCTAGCATTTTTTCTTAGAGTACAGCCTTGACTATTTCTGTCAGTCAATATGCTGAACAGTGTACACATAGGCGGTCTGGATTAAAACATCTGAAAGATTTTCATAGCAGCCAGGTGAGATGTTTCTAAAGAATATGAATTCGAAGTCCTTGTGATTGCTTATAGGCACTGAAATTTATTTCAAACAATGTCTTACTGAGTGTATTTTTCTTGTGTACCGATTGTTGTAGAACACAGAGACCACCCAGTGTTATGACAGAGGAGTTAATGTCTGAAAAACCAAATACATCCTGGAACAAGATAATTCATTATGGATGCAGCTTCTGAGACTGATCACCAATTAATTAATGGAGCATACACTATACATATAGATGTAAATAATAATAATAATAATAATAATAATAATAATAGTTTATTCACAATTAATCACCCACAGAGAGCAAACAAAAACTAACAACAATACGTTGACGACAAAAATATTGTGAAAGGAGGCAGAAGAGGTTATCCCTTTCTAGTCCACCTCCTTAACATATATAGCAAAAATAACAAAAATATATATAGAACATCCCACAATAAAATTATTTTCAGAAGCCTCTGCATTGGTATTCATGATCAGCGATTAACCATTCATGCCAGAGTGATTTTGCTTATACTTATACTTTGAGACATGGTGCAAACCCTTCCAGCAAGAGGAGACTCCATAAAAAAGTGAAGATGGCTAACTTTATCTTTGGGAATCAATCTAGAAAACCTTTCCAACTTTTCACATGCGCATACTACAGATTTAGGGACTATTTTCATCATCACAGCATCTCACACCTCGATCTGCGGATATAATCCTCGTTCGGATTGAGACTACAAAATCGTTTGAAATTTACCTTGCGTACATGTTGGGCTATTGTCATTAGAAACCAAAAAATGACTGAGGAGCTCCGCTTTTAGGCTTGGCTAAATCTATATATTATAACGATTGTACGAATTTTAACAGACGGGAAATTTTTGTTTCAAAAAAGGTTAGGCTTGAGGGGTTTATTGCTTGGCCTCTTACGGCCTCTTACCTTTTACCGGCAAAAGCTATGCAAAATAATTTTCGCGAACTTGAAGAACTTGTTTTCTTTGATTTGTGGATTCCGGATTCCGGATTCCGATTCCGGTCTTCGACTTCCAGATCCGGATTGCGGATTCCGGTTTCCGGCTTTTAGGGTCGCCCTCCGCCTACCGTATTAAACCGAGTGTCTGTTTCCTTTGCAGCAACAATGTAGTGGTTTCGACAGCATCGGACCTCGTTTGTGGTTAGAAGAAATGCCCACATAATCGTACACAAACAAATGAATTGTCCCCAATGAAAAAAGTGCTTTTTAATGTCGTGTCTTTCCTTTAGAAATCTGCATGATAATTTTATAATCGAGCCATTTTCTTAGAAACACCTCAAAACATCGACTTACTGAATTCTCGGAAATCCGACGTTCCTCGCTTCAGGCTTACATATACACGAGTGGATTGTTCCTTCACTGCGGGTATCGTGCCTTACGTATACCAAGCCTTAACAAATAGATATGTATCGAGTGGTTATTTATTGATAGGCTTTGAGATCTACAGATGAAACATTATGAGTTCGCGTACGGTATCAAAGACAAAATGGGAATGTCAACAAATCCATACACTTCGCTGCAGAACACAGTCGAGATCTCTGCGTGCATGGGTTGTTCACTAACATAAGACAAAGATCTGTTTTAAACATAGTTTTGCAAAAATTAATTTAAATTACCTGGGCACTGACTCCAGTAATTCCTTGAACTTCTTTTTGTTCTTCGCGGTGTCTTTAAAGCCGGCATTTTTAAGACGTCATATTTAGATAGGATCATGATTGCCGATCGTAGTTTCCAATTCTAAGGACAATAGCACGAGTCTAGAGCTATGATCGATTCAGTTACTGGAACGTGGCTTGTATGTATCCTTTTGGATGGGAGCGCAGTGAACAGATAAATAGCGAGTTTCGCTAAAGAACGAACTTCCGTGCAGAGGGAATCGCATGGAACTGTAATGTCCAGGGAAAATACCCTATCCCAGCAAGCACTTGGATCTGTGAAACTTAGGTACGTGCTTGGTGAATTGTGTTTTGGTTGTCAAGCCGGAATAGATCAATTAAAAATAGACCTCAGTACGAGGCTCTGGGGAATAAACCCCACATACTCCCAGAGCCTCGTACTAAGGTCTATTGATTTAGGCTTAATTTTAATAGATCGAAACCATCTGTTTCTAGTGAGATGAGGCTTGCCCATGTTTATGCATACAAGTAGATAATCTTTGGACTTGTCACAGGAAAAGATTGCCTGTCGAGCACAAAGAGTGCATGGTTAATTCAAACTGGGACTTTTGGCAAATTAAAGTCAGTTACAGAAGGATAGATTGCATGCAGTTTGGTGTCGTTAATTATGAATTTTAATGGGAAGCACTGACGATTTAGACAATACTTGCATTTAATAGTCAGTGATAGTAATGAGAGTAAATTAATGTGTTAAACTGATTTTGGTCTTTTTTCAAAACTGAAAACTGGTGTGGGCTTCATGCGTATTCCAGTTTTCATATCCCTTCAACATAACTGGTTCAAGAGAATGGTTAGTGTTCCAAACTTAAACAATGGCTTCCTTTAGCCGGAAGACATTTTGGCGACTTTCTCCGAAACATTTGCATATAGCTAGCCGTGACCGAAGTGGTAAAAATATCAGTGAGCCTTCAAGATAAAGACTGAAGTGGGATTTTAAATTTTATCACTTGAAAATGTAACATTTGCTTTTCACAGCAGCGATAACAATGCCGCTCTGGGTAACTTGTAGATAATTTGTTCATGATAGGTTTAAAGTTCCACTGAAATTCACATTCACTACGTACCTCTTGAATAAAGCCCTACTATCTTAAAATGTATCAAATCGAATCGCACTGGATATGACAGAGCAAAGCTCTTTTACGATCGAACCTTGCTAGTAAGGTGGCGGCTTCATGAATTGATTGCTTAGAGTGAGTTTTAAGTCAGACTAAAGGCGTTCATGATCAGCCATAATCAGAGCTTACTTGTGAATGACAGGAACTGGCGGTAAATTTGGTCGTTTTCGTATCTCACTCAGTGCTAGTTTGCGGGGCTAATTGCAAAGATTGCGAGGTCTGCACAACCGCCTGTTCTACACGGGGCCACTGCATGTCAGAAGTTGACGCTTTCAAAACTGTGGATGATAGAGTCAACTGTCAATAATATTTCAGTCTACTTCCGCAATAAATTACATGCAAGTGTCGTGAGCTGATGACCTACATAATGTAAATATCAGAGTACCGAGCCATAGTCCAGTCTATTGTGCTTTATTATTAGCATAGTAATCCTATACTTTATTCAGTATTACCACAGTAATCCTACAAGAATCATTTTCTGCAGTCATCATCTAAAAATTAACATAACAGTCCAAACTAGTCCTGTCCTATAGCTTAACAGAAGTAATCACGCAGTAAAATAACATCCCGTTATTGCACAAAAAGTGCGCTCCACAACGACTTGGTATTGACTAAAGAATAATTTTTTAGTTTTTAATTTTGAGCATTGGATCGTTAAGTAATGATCCAGGTAAGAACTGTACCATTTTCTATTGTTCTGCGGCAATAAGCTTTCCCCACATTGAAACGGTTGTGTTTTCAGACCAAGAATTTTTCAACTGATGGAAAGCAGGTTTGTGAAATAAAATGTATTTAAACTCTATTCTGAAAGGTAGTTTTCTTTGTGAGCAAACATTTCAACCAATCACAACAGTCGTAAACAAAGACAATAAAAGCCTCCAATTTTTCAATGTTCCCCACATAGGATTACTGTGGTGTTAAGATTCAGAAGAGATTTTGTTGACATGAAAATAGTTGATCAGTTAAGGATAAATAAATATGCAGCTACCTGAAGTTTTGGTAAGTTGCTGATTGAGCCAATCAGAAGTATGATATAACAATTGCAATGTTGTTCAAAAGTTAGCACCTTTCAGCATTTCTTGCCGCATGGTTGCCTACTTCTTACTTGGACTGTTACTTAATAGTTTGTGGCTGATGCGCGGGCTCTGTAAAGACCATGCAAAGAAACTGGGTTTTACCCCCCGGGGGGGAGGGAGGGGGTACTTGACCCAAGTTTGGGTATAGGGGTGCCGCCGAGGGTTTGAAATCCTGACCTTGTTTGGGACAAAAATACTCTAAAAACCCTACCCTGTGTAGGACAACAGCCTCCATTTCAAGACCCTGTTTAAGACAAGAGATAAACTGCACACTCTCTGGTTTTACAGGAATTTAAACTGTTTAACAAGTCATTCAAATCAGAGAAATCATGCTCGATGTGTCTAAAACCCAGTTTTCAGCTGAGTTATTGCGCCTCTACACTTAAACTAAACAAAAAACCATCAAGCATTAAGCCCTCAATTAGCATAGCAAAATGTCGTCATTCCATCTATAGAAAGGTGTTTTTTTAAAATAGCAAATGAAATAGGACTGATTTCTTTAAGCATTTCTGTATAATGAATAAGTGGAACTGATATTCTTGAGGTTAATTTTATTTTGATGAAGGCACTAAAAGAACTTTTATAGACAAAAAAATCCCTA
>CM042748.1:26965674-26980674 GCA_022496165.2 Catalaphyllia jardinei
TGGGCGTTAGCCCTAGTAAAGGGAATCAGGGAACCACACGAGGTAAAGAAAAAATCTTTTGACCTCGGTGGGAATCGAACCCACGACCTCCGGAACAGATCTACCGTTACTCTGCCGACTGAGCTACGAGGTCGGACAGAGAAAGTTGGGGTCGATTTAGATGGTGAATCGCGGCGAAGAGAAAGTAAGGGTACATATGAATGTTGTGCCGCGTAGCACAACATTCATAAAAAAGAAAGAGACTGCCCAAAGTCTGGGTTAAAGTCTCTCGGCTCGTAATACCATACCCTGTTTAGGACAGGTTTTAAACCTGTTTATGACAAAGGCAAGTCAAATTGTATACCCTGTTTAGGACAGCGAGGCCAAAAAAACCATACCTTATCCAGCGGCACTTCCCCGTATAGCCCAAATAAGGGAGTGCTCCCCCCCCACCGGGGGGTTTACCAATATGTTTTGTTTTTCTTGTATTCTTAATATTTTTGAAAAGCTTGAAAAGTATCTTATTAGACTCTTGAACATCTTGGAAGGCATCCATGTCACAAGTATTGTTTAATTAGTACTGCATATTTGACAGGGTTATTGAAATTTTCATACTACTTCATATTTGACTGAATTGTGTGTGTTTAGGTGACTTTTTACCAATGAGGACACTTAGGATGCTTATCAAAAGTAATTGAAGTCTCATTAGTGTTCAATCCTGGGCATTTCTATATTTTGACGCCTATATATAAAAGCGACTTGACACGGGGATAAATCTTGGACATGACGATGAATATTGTTACCAGAGTATATATGTTATTGCCAAGAGTGAAATTATTCACCCCTTCAGAACCTGCTACCACCTGCTAACATATTAATGCTATCTAGCGCGAGCCTGTCAGGAAGTGCTAGATTTAATTAACACTTTCCCTTCAGTCGTATTACCCGTTTCAAAAATAACAATTTAAAACTTGCTAGTCAGTATTCGTTTGGGTTCAAATTAGACTAGTGTAGCTTAGCTTAGCTTAGACAACATTTGAGAAGTATCGGCAACAACCAATAATTCTGTAATTTTGCAACGTACTGTAATAACTCTTCAGTTTTCTATCTTCTATCTTCATTTTTCTTTTTCTTTCCTTTCCTTTCATTTTCCTTGTTTTCTTAATCTCCTCCTATTGAATCACTTTATGTTCAAGTGTCCTGTGCCCGCCTCGACTAGCTGAGCTATATGCGAGCAGAGGAAGTTGCTATGTATACTTCTGTAAGAGAATTAAAATTGTATTGTGTATTGTACGGTGAAACCTCGATTTAACGAAGTCGCTCGGGACCGGCCAAATTTGTTCGTTAAATGGAGGGCCGTCGTTATATCGAAAACCTCGATATAACGAATTTGAGGGGAAACGACCAAAATGTTCGTTCTATCGAGGTCATAGTAAATGATTGATTTGTAACACAGGTAACTTCTGTGGAAATACTATAGTATCAATGTCTATGACATAATAAACCGTTGACTGAAAGGTTGCTGTCTCTTTGCCATAAGCATTAAAGGATTTGTTGACTGTCGATCCCGGGCTGTTGATCTGTTCAGCGTATATTTTCTGTCGCGTGTTGCTTTTTGCTTTCTAAATCGTATGAAAAAAACTTCGGGCGAAATAACTTTTGGTCAGGGCGAAACGACTCTTAGTTGGGGCGAAACGACTTCGAGTTGGGGCGAAACGACTTTGGGCGAAAAGGACTTGGGGTGAAACGACCGTAATTCGTTATATCGAGGTAGATTGTACGTTTGGGCTTCCGGATTATGTTCGTTATATCGAAAATTTCGTTATTTCGAGGATCGTTATATTGACGTTCTATTCCATACATTTTACTGTAACTTTGGCCGAGCCGTAGAATATCTTTCGTTTTTTCGAGGATTTCGTTAAATAGAGGTTCGTTAAATCGAGGTTCCACTGTATACCCTTCATAAACAAATAAACTAGCAGTAATTAAAGATTATGAGAGTGCGTTCGACGCCGTATAAACTTTTATACAGACACCTTAAATGATTTCCCTAGCTGACTTTCAATCTCTAAAAACCAACCTTTTTCATCAACAACCGGAGTTTTAAAGAAAGATATTTTAGTGACAAATTCCATGCCATTCTGATTGAAAAGGTCTCGGTACAAACTACGTTGCGTCATGGCGCCAGGTTCCGACTCACAAGTTTAATAGGACTAAAATATTTACATCAGCCTTCAGATTTCGTGCTAAATATTCTCACATTATTAACTTGTAATTTGTAACATTATTTTTTTTACGAACATTATTCTAAGCAGGAAGCTCAAATATAAGTACACATTTGCAATCGCGTGCTCGTTCATCGTATTTACATTTCCGTTCCCTGGCTCAGGTTCACTCTTACGCATCTTATAAAATAAACAAGTTCCTCGTGAGCCCGAACGAACGTTTAAATAACATCATACTATTGAATATAATACTACTCAGCCTCAAAATCCCACGGCAAAAGTATCCAACGCTACCTCTGTGATCGAGAGCGCATGGAAAGAAAATCCAAAGTCTACATGGCCTGCTCACGTGCTCACATGTTCGTCACAAGTATTATCACATGTCTCAGTTTACTGGCCGTGACCATTGTTAGTAACTATGTCGTGATATGCCCCTGCAAAAATTAAGCGGGGTGGCCATTTTCGTGCCCTTACAGGAATGTGGGTTTTCCAGACAATAACCTTACGTTTACACAGGACAACCAACTCTGCAGAGTCACAGGCAAAAATTAGGATTGCGTTCTACTTCGTCGAACGCAAAAATATTTACATCAGCCCTCAGATTTCGTGCTAAATATTCTCACATTAACTTGTAATGTTTAAGTGTAAAAGCTAATTTGTAAAAGTATATTTTTCACGAACACTATTTTAGGCTGGAAGCTCAAATATAAGTAAATGTTTGCAATCGAGTCCTCGTTCATCCTAAACAAACTCCGTGCCGATCGTGCGACTGATTCGAGTACTTCCCCTGGCCTGATTAACAAAGCACACAGTATTTATATTTCCGTTCCCTGGTTCAGGTTCACTCTTATGGATCTTGCCCTCAGAGTACTCTTCCACCTATTCCAAACAATATTCCACCGGATACGACTGACCTTTTCTGTCGCAAATTGGAACTAAATCAACAAATGCAATCAAATACAGCCGTAGTCTCCTTTGCAGCCGTTTTCTGGTATGTCACGCAACGCTCCCGGGAATTACAGCTATTTCCACGGTTAACATCCCAAAGCCTAGGCGATCGTGTTCGTGTACATATAAAATAAACAATCTCTTCGTGAGCCCGAACGAACGTTTAAATAACATCATACTATTGAATATAATACTACTCAGCCTCAAAATTCTACGGCAAAAGTATCCAACGCTACCTCTGGCTGCGATCGAGAGCACATGGAAAGAAAGTCCAAAGTCTACATGGCCTACTCAAGTGCTCACATGTTCGTCACATGTATTATCGCGTGTCTCAGTTACGGTACCAGTTTACTGGCCGTGACCATAGTTATAATAACAAGCAGGCGGACACGTGAAAGAAAACGTGAGACAGACAAAGCACATGGTCGATTGCAATGACGTCATTTGCATCTGAAGAATTTGCCCCTGAATAATATTTCGAGGGGGCCAAATTTGAAACGATGAATACACGTCCAAAAATTCCAAGAATGTCGATTTCGACTGCATTATGAAAGCGTTCTCTGACGAACGCAATAAATAATAATGAAATAAAAATATCAATGTAACGAAAACAGTACCAAGCCTACGTAAATTGGCTCGTTAAGGGATCTTATGGGTTTTATTGCGATTACCATTCAATTCTGACCCTCGAGCACAAAATCTTATTGTAATTAAATAGCAGAATTGTACGACATTATTGTTTGACTACAACTACCAACACGAGTCTTTGGAAATATTTACTTCTCTAGCTCGAGCCTCAATGTTCTAACCGTGAAACTCAAAATACAACTTCGCGCTACTTCGCAGAAAAAAAAAACACTGAAGCGACAAATGTATTTATGCAAAAATTTAAAAATTGACCTGGGTAGGGTTGTTCGAAAGCCGGTCAACGTTAACCCACGATTAATCGTTAACGGCGACATTATTTTTTCGTGTTCAAAAATGTTTTTAACCTGTAACGTTTGGTGTAGTTTGAGATTACTACAGCTCAATACTGAAGTGCAAAAAATATAAACAGATTACCTAACCAAAAGTTACAAAACTGAAATTAAAACTCTCGCTAACCCTGGGTTAGCTTAATCAGGCTTTGAACAACCCGGCCCTGCACTTTCCAAAGCACAGCTACTGCCTCAGATTTGTTCGATATAATTCTTTGTCCGGAGAGGCTAGTTTCTTAACTTTGCTACCATATTTTTTTTAGAATTCGATGTTCAAGACAATTATTTGCCTTCGGATTCCGATGCAAACACTATCCGGCATTTCCGACGACGGTTGTCTACCCGTCAAGATGGCTTCCAAAACTGAGCCGGATAAGGTCTATAATAAGGGAAATCCAAACTAAATGCGAAAGCGGTCTGTCATGAACGAAAAAAAGAAAAAAGGCAGATTACGGATCACGGCAAACAGGAAAAATAGTCCTCAACAATATATATATACTTTGTTTTTTTTTTACATGTAAAATTGTGAAGTAGAAAGCATGGTTTGAATCCTTTAATCTTTTCTTTGAAACTTAAGAAATAGTGGTCACTCGAAAATAAAAAAAAATTATAGCGGTCAAAGCTTGACATCCGTGTTTTTTTAGGACTCGGAAATATCACGAGTGACAATCACGCCATCGTTCATATTACTTCCACATTCCCGGCCAACAGACCACGGAATGGGATTTTCCCGGCGTATCTGAAACCACGCTCATCACGTTATCACATGGCTAACTCCTTGTTTTCCAAATCTAGTTTCGATTGCATTGCGAAAACTATATACCGAGACGAAAACAACAGTGAAACAAACAAGGCACAACGAAGGAACACGAAGATAACAGATATGCTATTTTTAACGTTTACCACGTATTTTACTTTTTAATAAATCGTCAAAACGGAGAGCTCCAGTAAGTGTCCTTCAACAGAGGAACACAGTGAAACAGGTCGAATCCAAACTAGCGTGCGTAGCTCAGTTGTCTCCCTCCTAGGCTCCTTGCGGCTTTGGGGTTTGTTATCTCGGTTTCCCCGCTTTCTTAGCGGGCTCAACCGTGATAAGATAAGATAACTTTATTTATACGCGGTTTTTCCATCAGTTGATTTAGTTAATTATCTATACTAGTATATCTATCTACCTAACTACAATAAAATTAACTAAAATAAAAACCGCCAAGCTACGCATGCTAAATCCAAACAGTAACTGGTCACCACCAGGTGCCAACCTGCCCATAACCAGTTATAATAGGCGGGCTAGTGTTGTTCGTTCGGAAGGTTTCGACGTGTTCCTGTTATGCTGCACCGAACCTACACAATTCGTCTATCTCGTTCTGCTTTTAAGTATGACTTCAAATAAGTGGTTTTCCGAAGCATCAATATCAGATGTCCCGTGGGAAAAGGCGGAAAAATTATCATTATCTTTATTTTTTGAATAGAGGTTAATTAATTATATTATGATACATTGTACTCACTATCAGCATTCTGATTGGCCAAGAGCCCCCTGCTTATTTTGAGAATTCACGTGATTTTGTGGACAAGCATGATAAGGGTATAATCTGCTATCCAATTATATGTGCAGATTATACCTCGCATAGTGCGCATGCGTAATACATCTTTAGCTAACGAGCGCGAGCACTTGAATGGTTTCGAAAGATGCGGCCGCTTGGCATGGCTTGGTGCGTTTGTCCTTGTATTTTTAGAAGCACAAATAAAATCTACTTGCATTTCAGACATATTTTCCATAAAACAATGTATAATAAAACAATAATTGAATTCGGTTTTTGTGATATCGGGAATGATCAAGGTCTCGGCAAGTGTAATCAGCCTCGACCTTTTTCCCGATATCACAAAAAAATCGTTGATTACTGGGAAATTTCCCTGGCATGGGGCCAACCCGTTAAGTCATGTACTCGATAACATTTAGCAAAGGGAAATGCAATGTTGCACCTTTATTCATCATGTGAGAAACAACACATATAAAAAAGTGGCAAAAAAAAAAAAGGAAAAAGAAATTGATAAGTCCGGTACTTATTAATAATATGATATAGCAGTCGGCTTGTATGTATTGTATGTTCAGGGTGCGATGATGTCGTCTTTAGCTAGCGGGCCTCTAGTTTAATGACCGTTGAAAGCTTTTCCCCGTTTGAGTCGATGGTTTTGCGATTACACTGAAGTAAATTAAATTTATGTATTTGTAACGCTCAAAAATGAAACAGCCGGTTTTATATCTTCGATGAAATTCATTGCAGTCTTCTGCGAACTACTGAGTTTAGTATTGACACACTTAGAGTCACGCAACATTCGAACAAAGGGAAACCCCCCTCCAAATGAAACTAAATCTATTTACACAATCGCACAATGGGTAAAAGCCCCGTGCTTCATGAAGGTCAACAGCCCATGTATAAATGAGACAGCGTGATCAGCGCAAAAATAGTCAGTTGCATTGGCTTGTATAGGGAAGCGGTGAAACAGGTTTTGGCGTTGCTGCATTGGTAAGTTACAGTTGGCTAGTATTTGTTTAATTCTGTTGCTAGTCAGGAAATGTTCGAATGAAATAATGCTTCGAGAAATGTTAATGCTTTTGTTTTCATTACTATCGTGTACTGGGACAAAAATTTGCTGATGTAAATTCAGCGAATTCAGTCACCGTGCAGTCGGGAAAAATTCGTTAATACTTAAGTCACTTAGCTTCTCCTCTCCACAAATTTCATCCCGCAAAAATTTATGTAACATGGTAGTTCAGACTACAATTTTGAAGGATGCTCTAGAGCTCTGTCACTCTGGTAACAATGTCACTTAAGACCTGCATATTCAGCATAGAGTTGTGCAACTTTTGGCGCAAATTTTGAAATGACTGTTACTCATAAAATATTCCGAATTAGATCTGTCCCACCACGGCTAGCTTGAAGGCCAACTGAACGCAATTAAATTAAGTATACTGACCCTGCGCAGTTCAGTTCGAAAGTGTTACCAAAACAAATTACGTTATTCCGCGCTGGATAGCGTTTTTCGAACAACCTAGATAAAATGCGCGAGGGCTGTCTGTGTATCCCGGGGGCGCAAATTTTGAAATGGGGGGGGGGGGGGGGGGGCTGGCCTATTTGGGCTATATAGGTATGTGCCGCTGTGAAGGGTATGGTTTTCAAGCAGGTTACTCTAGCCTAGGGTTTATATAAATCAGAGCGTTTGGGTCTAGAATAGGGTATTGTTTTTCACGAAACTGACCAGTGGTTGAAGATTTTATCTAGACTAAGCAAACCAGGAATTGCTACTCAAAAATATAAAAACGTTAAATCGGCAAGTTTAAATTTTCACGACTCAGCCTCAGCAGCGGTGATAGATGACTATCATAAAACGCTACTGGATATTATCAGTTTCTGGAAAACTGCTAGTCGAGGAAAGGAGCGTTTTGAGGAATTTATTCTAGAAAAAATGATAATGGTGAATGCTTGACTTCTTCATATGTTAGTAAAACTGATAAGATGACAACTGACAATTTAATTTTATGTTGAAGTTACTGTCAGATATCCATTGATCGATCATGGCTGGTTATACATGTGCCATTTCTAAAAAAGACCCGAAGTCTTTTGATCCTAAATACCTGTGCTCGTCTTGTGGAAACGTATTGAGGGATCCGGTACAGACGAGCTGTGGACATCGGTACTGCAAGTCTTGTGCAGAACTATTACTAAGGTACGGTATTGTCTACTGGCCGTCACATCTCCGACTTCTCGGCGTAGTGGTGTAATAGTTTTATTGCAGTGGTGGATTAGAGTCTGACCAATTCTGTCAGTCGAGATATTCGAGTAGTATTAGATTTCTGTCTTGCAAAACTGCTGGAATAAATGTTTTGACAAACACTAGAGGTGCAACACTTTCTTCCAGTATTAGACGGGGTGTAGTACTCAGACCCAATGCTTTCTTGAGGAAAAAACCTTATTCAGTACTCTTCTCCCCATAGATCGTCTCCTTTTAGGTGTTTGGTGGACAGTGAAGAAATCACAGGGAAGAAGGTATGGGAGACTGGTAAACCTTACTTCCATGTTAAATGTGTCAAAACAGAAAGCATCATCGGCTTCTGAACTTGATGAAATTAAAGAAACAAATCATTTGTTTTTGAGTAACTTTTTCAACACTAACTTTCTCCTCTTTTAGACGACTAAGTAGCAAACTGTTTTTCCACGATAATTAGATATTTGAAGACAAGTTTGCGGCACGCGAAATTCTGTCGTTACCAGTCCAGTGTGCAAACCAACGCGACGGTTGTGATTGGACAGGAGAACTGGGACAGCTAGAGGTACGTCTAGTTCGGCGGTTCTTGTTAGTACCGACGCTTTAGCCGGTTTTGTGCAGTAGAAATGGCATAATTGTATTCCCCGCAAACGATCTTGCGAGTATGATCCACAACTTACAAACTTGAGCTGTATTTCTTGATTAAGACTCGGAAGTAAAAACGTGACATTGTTAACGTGAAATTGTAATACTGACTACATGTACCGGGATATCTACCCTTTTAAGAGCGTAAAATAGAGAGATAGAAACCCCTTATATTTGGGTCTTTGTTGTCAAAATAATGAACTTGACGCTATAAATTTTCTGATTTTTTAACTCTACACGGCAATGCCTCCAATAATATTCCATCTACAGATTGCTAAACCTCCACTGAGGTGATGACCTGTAAGTCAAGGGCTGAGAATTTTTATTTCGTTATTAAGGATCACGAAGCTAAGTGCCCGTATACCAAGGTTCAGTGCATGTATCCCAGTTGCGGAGTCCTGGTGCTGAGAGAAGACCTATCCCGGCACCTTGAAGAAGAGTGCATGTTTAGACAGCAGCAATGTCAATACTGCAAGCTGATGACAACAGTTGACCAACTTAAGGTATAGCCTGTTGTCCTTCCTTTCTCTTTAACAATATATACTTTTTAAAAACTAGGAAACGTTCAAGTTTCAGAACCATGCATCATATGTGCGCCATTCATCATCTGTCTACGAGATACTTCTCTTTTTTTACAGGTTGATTGAAGACCATGATTCTAATTGCATGTAAAGTGACACGTTAATTACCAATTATAAAGGGATAAAATAGTATTATCATTTGGGGACAAAATATCAAACTTGTTGGCAGAATATTAAGTTTGGCACCCTTGGTTAGTTTTATACCAATCAGTGTCTTCTTTCATCTTCCTTTGATGTAGTCAGGGACGAGTCAAGAATAATGCGGCATAGTTGCAAACAGAGGAAGACACAGGAACCCTTCATAGTGTTTTTCAGTGAAGCGATTAGTGCTCAACAAGACATTTGAAATATGAATTAAAAAGGGGTTACCTGATTGTCAGACTGTATTAGCGTACGGCTTTTGTCTTGTTTCGTGAAAGTAACTGACTTCAGTTCTTCGGTTCTACTCAACAGGAACACGAAGAGAATGATTGCGCGGAATACCCCGTGGACTGTCCAAAGTGTTCAACTGTAAAACTCCCACGAAAGCAGGTAAACTAGCAGCAACGCATTGTTTGTGTAGGATAACACGAGGTCTGAATTTACCACATTATAACATCATATTAACAACAGAAGAAAAATAATCCTGTTCTGAAAGCTATCATTTCAATTAATTTACAGGCGCATTTAAATAGTGACCACACATTTACCATAATAAAAAGTTAAATAGAAAGATTCGGAGCGACTTCTGCTCTAACCAGAAATTTTATATTCACTTAAGCTTTCAAGCCACCTTGATACTGTTAATGGTGACTGTGAAGCTGTTGAGGTGCCCTGTGCTTTTGAAAGCATAGGATGCAAACATGGAAAGGTGAGTAGTTATATGTACTATTCCAGGGGACATTTGAACAGACAGAGACACAGATAGCCAGCCATACAAACAGACAGACGGACAAACAGACAGACAAACAGACAGACAAAATGAAAGAAAACGATTTAACGCAATAAAAAACTTTGTTCTAGGTATAGAAATGGTCGGACGCAAATTTAACCAAGTTTCGGTTCAAATACATGCGCAATAATTCATGACATTCAAATGTAAAATCTCTTTTTTGCGACGTGTCACGCTTGGCAAATTACTGAATGATACTGTACTTCCGGGAAGAGCTACTCGAACGAATTTTAATTCAACCAAAGCTTTCATATCTGTGATTTCAACGCTTTTGTGACTGAGCTGAGCACCCTGGTTAATGACGCTGACCCTGAATAGTCGCTCAATTTAATAACGTTGTTAACCGACTGTGGATCTGTATGTATCCCAATTCATCAGTGCATGGCTTGCTTGATATCATTGTGGCAATTCAGTAATTATTTCGTATGTATTAATTTGCAGACAATGAAACGAGAAGAAAGCAGAGACCACCAGGATAAAGAAGTAGTACATCATTTAATTTATCTTCTTTTATTCGTCCAACGACTTTCAGATTTCGTTAATTCCAAACTTGGTGATTTTAATGCTTTTGAAAAGTCCCAAGTCATCACCAGCATGGGTAATACCATTGAAAGTCTACTACGCAAGGTAGATGCAATAATCAATGAAAGTTCGGACTTTTCATCAATTCTGAAGGGGCATGGGACACGCATAAGCTATCTTGAACAGGGCACGAAGGGTTGTTTAATGGATGACGTATTCCCCGACAGTACCCCGTTAAATTCCTCATTGGATAGCCTATCGCAAGGAGAAACAAAGAGGATTTTACAAATGCTGGAAAATCAAGATGCTAAGACAGCTAATCATGAAGTTCTTTTAGTTGAATTAAACTCCATGTGGCAAAATCAGAATAAGGAAGCAAAAAGGCTAGAAACACAGCTTAAAACTGCTAACGATGAAATAAGAAAACTTCAACGACGATCAGAGTACTTAGAGCATACTTTAAGTGCCAGAAATTTTGCAATAGCAGAACTGGAAGAATATGTTAAGCAAGAACAGTTCTCGAGCTTTGATGGTGTGCTCTTATGGAAGATTACTGACTTCGCTCGACGAAGAAATGAGGCAATAACAGGTCAGCACTCCTCTATCTATAGTCCGTGTTTCTATACTAGTCGCCATGGCTACAAGATGTGCGCACGCATCTATCTAAACGGAGATGGAAAAGGTAAAGGAACGCACGTCTCTATATTCTTTGTTATCTTGCGCGGTCAGTATGATGCGGTACTCCGCTGGCCGTTCAGACAGAAGATCACATTTATGCTACTGGACCAAGATAACGTGGAGCACGTAATTGACTCATTCAGACCTGATCCCAGCAGCTCCTCTTTCCAGAGGCCTCGAAGAGAAACCAATATTGCCAGCGGATGTCCCACCTTTTGTCCCCTATCTAAGTTGAACAACCACGCCCACGTAAAGGACGATACCATGTTTATTAAAGTGATTGTTGATACCACAGATATATAAGCTTTCAGCGAGTTTTAAGTTGTTTAAATGAAGGTTCGGAAACAAATTGGTCATGCAAGCTTCGATAGCTACAGCTAGCTAGATTTTTCTGTTTTCTATTTTGTCTTTCTATCGAATTTTGAGATATATAGGGAGTTTAAGACGCGACGCGAGAAAATTTTATATTTTACCTATGAATCTCGCGATACTCTAAATTCATATAGCTTGTTTCTCCTTATCAAAACTACCTCGAAACTGACTATGGCGCACAGTGTAATATTGCAAATATGAATTTTAAACATTATCAATTGTGATTCTTAACAGAAGACGGCAAAGAAATGCAGCAGAAATTGTTATGAACACGCGCAGCCATGATATTGCTCACTAAATCTTTTGTTCAGCAAAGTTGCCGTTGCCGTTGTGATTGTCTGAAACTCCCTAAAAAAGTCATAGCTCACCCTAGCATTCACAAAGTTACACTTTGTTTCACAAAGTTATATACAGTTTGTTTCACGAAGTCTAGTGGGGTTTACTGAATAATACTGGCTAGTTGATGGTTCGTTGGGTTAAATCAACAAATCTACCAGAAAATGCCTATACGATAATATTACACAGGTCAACGAAAATCACTATAATAGCGCGATACAATAAAATGTTATTGTAAGAATTCGATCAGAAACCTTTTAAAAGCATGCACACTGAGTTATTTCAAGAGCAATAGCAAAAGGCGAAAAGGCAAAGCTAAGAAGATCCTTCTCAACTCGGCTTTACAGAACTGGAACAAATAATATGGCCATTTAAGTGCTGTTTTGCTGTAAATTCAGCTATAGTGCGTACGTGATTCCAGAGGTGGCAAAAAGGAATTCTGTAAATAAAAAGCAAAATAATTAATACATGTATGTCTCAAAGACAGTTAATTGTAAATTCCGATACCAATACCAAAAAAAAGAAAAAAGAAAATACAACACTCCATACTCCTGCAATTCTTCATTTCACGATGACTGTTCGAAAGTGGCTGCTGCCTGATTGCTGGTTGCTAGTCACACATTAGTCTGAATATGGGTTCATTTAATAAGTATTGTAGACTGTGCCATAAAAAATATATATGACTACTAGTGTAAGACGATTACATACGCGATGGAGTGAGACAAGGATAAGCTTATAAATACGACAAACAAATCTGGAAGAAACAACGAGGTGTGAAAAATAGGCTACGAATACTGCATTGTAACATAACATGCATAACTTCACCTTGCGTCAACTGATCCAGGTCACCACCACCATCCAAACCATCACCATCGTTGTTATCATCATCATCATCATCATCGTCATCATCGTCATCATCGTCGTCATAGTCGTCATTATCATCATCACTGGAAGGAGCAGTAGCGACATCAGCGCCAGTAGCATCATCTACGTAATCAGCGCCAGAAGTGTCACTAAGGCCACCGATTGCGTCATCTCCACTACCAACATCGCCACCACCATCATAACAAAAACGACAGTTACCACCACCACCACCTTGACAAACACTATCGCCTACACCGCCACTAATGTCGCCGCCATCATCATCAACATTATCGCTATCGTCGCCACCACCTTCATCACCACCGCCATCAGGATCATTACCATCACCACCGCCAGCTTCGCCACCGCCATCATCAACATCATCGCTGTCGTCGCCACCACCTTCATCGCCACCGTCTTCAAAACTATGACCAACACCACCGCCGCCCCTTTGACAATCATCTTGGCCTGCATAGCTACCAACGCCACCACCGCCATCATCGATATCATCGCCATCAACGCCAACACCTTTATCAGCAGCGCCATCAAAACCATAACCATCACCACCACCGCCCCCTTGACAATTATCTTGGCCTGCCCTGCCACCAACTCCTCCGCCATCATCCTTACCATTGTCACTGTTATGGCTACCATCATCATTATCACAGCCGTAAAAGCCATAACCATAACTACTGCCGCTATCACAACCACCTTGAGCCCCACCTTCACCAGCGCTGTCGCCATCATCATTAGCATGGTCACTATTGTCACTATTATCATCACCCCTGGCATCAAAACCATAACCATGACCACCGCTGCTCCCTTGAAAACCACCTTTAGGACCACCGTCACCGCTGACCGTCACCGTCACCGTCTCTGGTGCTATCATCATTAGCATTGTCACTATTTTCGCTATCATCATCATCACCACTGCCATCAAAACCATAACCATCACCACTGCCGCTCCCTTCATAACCACCTTGGGCCCATCTTCACCACCACTATCGCCATCATCATTACTATCGTCACTATTGCCACTACCATCCTCAGCACCACTGCCATCAAACCCATAACCGTCACCACCGCCGCTTCCTTGACAGCCACCCTGAGGACTACCATTACCACAACTGCCGCCATCATCTTTAGCATCTTGACTATCGTCGCAACCATCCACATCACCACTGCCATCAAAACCGCAACCATGACCACCACTGCTCCCTTGACAACCACCTTGGGTACCACAGTCACCACCTCTGCCGCCGTCATGGTTAGCATCGTGACGACTGTTGCTACCATCCTCATCACCGCTGGCATCAAAACCATAACTATCATCTCCGTCGGTCCTTTGACAACTTCCCCGGAGATCACCGTCACCGCCACTGCCTCCATTATCTTTAGCACCGTCACTACTGTTGCTACCATGATCATTACCACTGTCCTCAAAACCATAACCATTACCTCCTCCGCTCCCTTGACAACCAGCTTGTAGATCACCGCCACCACCACTGCCACCATTATAATTAGCATCGTTATGGCTATTACTTTCATCATAATCACTACAATCATCATTACAATGAACTCCACCATATTTGCCACAATGATTACCTTTAGCGCCTATGAGGCCGTCACCATCACTGCCAATGCCGCCACCCTTACTACAACAGTCACCACTATAACATCGAGATCCACCTTCACCAGCGTCTACAACGGTAACATTAGTCTTCCCAGCCGAAGCAACACGAACAACACCAGCAGCAAACCAAATGGTAGCATCGTAATAATGGTCATGCTTGTGTTGATCATCGTCGTACTTGTCGTCATCATAATTTCTGAAACTGCAGTCGTCGTCACCTTCCTCCATTTCCTTTATCATCTTGTAGATTGCTGCAATGTTACATAATCGAAGAACTATCACGTTAGTGTGTAACCTGAACGTTTTTAAATTCTGTCCGGCTCAGTTGGTCACCTAAGCAGTGCGCATCGACGATACCTACCATTATGTGGGTTATTTAGTAAGTAAGTAAGCAAGTAAGTAGCAACTCTATTTATCAAGGGTAGCACATGGCAGTAAAAACTGATAAACTAGTGGCCTTCAATCTAATTTACAAACGAACATAATACATGTACTAAGACAAATACAGCAAATTAAAAATTGAAAATACTAGAAAATAAGAAGTACA
>CM042748.1:26985674-27006378 GCA_022496165.2 Catalaphyllia jardinei
AAGTAAAGAATCTGGGATACGATAGATGACTGCAAGAGAAAATGACTCCTGGTCATTTTCTCTTGATGATTGATTTATAAACAACCTTGCCAAGAATGAGTTTTTCACGACTGGTTTTCATTCGTGCGTTATAATATTTGCAGAAGCGTGTCATCCAAATTTATAGAGCTTTGTATGGAGACGCCAAGTTTGTGCCACTCTGAGGGACACAAACATGGTGGACTTAAAGTAACAGAAATATCTGTCACTGAGTTGTGCTGTTGAAAATGACTTTTTACCACAATTGCTGCAAATCTCGCAATCTGACTGACTAATTTGCTGTGGTAAATAAGAGTCCAGTCGCGTCAATGTGTCACGCGATGCCTTTTTCAGTTGCCACCACCTCTTGTAAGCGACCAGCTCTCCTCAGTGACCATTTTTCCTAAACACCAAAAGTTTCCAAGTCAAATCACTACTATATTTGAAACTTCTTGTAAGCGACCACCTCTCGTAAGCGACTGCGACCACTTTTAAAGCTAAAAGTTTGATATTGTGGTAAAAACAAATCGAAATGTGGTTTATCGTGGTCTGTACTCTCAGTATCGACAACGAGTACGCGTCATTTCTCTTTTCCCAAACCCTTTTTGTCGTATTGTTTCTGTTATGTTAAGGTGGTATGATAGCCTAAAATATAGTGATTTTCATGAAAATCTCATTTGATTGAAAACACAAGATTTAAGACCCTTGAACACTTGTCGAAAACATTTTCAAGTGATCTTGCTAATTTTCGTCTAGATGACTGCGAAATTTAAGAGAAGTACACAGTGGTATAAGTTTCTTTTACCTAGCAACGACCATAGCAACGGATGTTTCCCTGAAGAATGTGGCCAAAAATACTGAAAAGGCTGTGGCTGGTTGCCATAGCAACCATTTCGAGTGAAACCTTCAAAATTAATATTCTGTTCATGAGTGCAATAGCACACAATTGATCTTTTTTCACCAAATTTAAACAAACTTTTTGGTTCATATATAGGGTACCATACCGAGTTTGCAAAAGTTTTTGAAAGGAAAGTCTGACGCGTACCAGCAGCTCATTTTGCACCCTAATGCAGCGCGTGCACTTTCAAGTCCGAGTCGCTGTTTTTAGTTGTCAAAACAAACATATATTTCAATGCGCCTCGTGAGTCCACAACATTTTGACCACTGTGATGACGCGTATCGTTCTCGACAAGAGTACAGACCACGCTAAACCACATCGATTTGTTAAACGTCACATGAAAACCAACCAAGAATACTGTCACGCACGAATGATTCAGGAAAGCGATGTACGTCACTCAAAATTGATGTATCCCGGACGAAATCGATTTATGTTATTTTCCAATTTGTATTATTACGCATAACAATAATTAATTTAACAAAACATTGATGTATTCACGTTCGAAATTTTGTCCGCCAAAATCCCTTATAGTACCGCGATCGGTTCAGTTGTTATCTCACAAGAACGTTTCCAGGATGAGCTTACCCGGCTGGCTTTCAAGAATATAATTCGGGGAACGACCCTTTCGGAAAGAGACTGACTTCTTCGTATGCGAGATAAACGTATAAGGAGCGATACTTGCCAAAACTTTCTTCGCAAAACACCGCATTCAGCAATGTCGCGTTCTCGTCCACAGTCTCCGCGGTCTATGCATGGAACGCCTGGGACTATGAGGCCTATTTTGGCGAGAAAGTCTGAGTAATGATTGCATGTTTGGTAATTTTCTTAATTTGACTGGAGTGGAATGTTCATTTGGATTAGTACATCTGTTGTAGTTAAATTCTGAACTCAGTTAAATTTTTATTTCAATTACATGTGATTTGTCTTCTTAATATTCCTAGTCAATAATTATCGCTGACTGAGTTAAATTGAACTACAAAAAAAGCTCACTCGAGGTCGAACCACATATGGCTGAATTCAAATTTAGCTGAGATCAAAAAATTAACTGCAACATATTCAATACTGCAATGGCACTGATTCCTGATCACGTTGATCACGTTTGTTCAATGAACTCCTTAGTGATGTTTAAGCCAGCATCGTGAATTTCAAATGATAAAGATTACCTAGGCCTCTCCTGGATTCTTGCTTTAGGCACTGAGTGCATGATGTACTTATTCTAGCCTAATATAAAACGAAAGCACCTTAAGCTTGTTTTTATGTGTTTTAGAGCAATGTAGTAAACTAACCTTGATTGATCGATGATGATGTATGCAATCAAGTGAACTCGAATTACCCGTCGAATTCGAACCATCATTTTGGGGGATCGTTAGGCAAATTTTTTTTTCTCGAAAGCAGGCAGCAAACTTGATTTTTTCATTATGGTCGAAAACCGGAACGCTACCGTATTTAAACCGCGCTTTGAAACGGTTTCCAACATGATCCGGCAGTTACAGTCTTTAGGCCTGTCCAAACGGTAAATGTTTGGCGACCAAACACCATCAAACATTGTTTAGTGACCAAACATTTCACCGTTTGGCCACCCTGTTTGGTGCTGTTTGATCGTGTTTGATAAAACTAATAAGAAGAACTAATAAGAAGCTTTACTAGACGTTGCTAAATTAAGGAGAAACGCCGAGTTGTAAACGAAAACAAAGCAAAAAGAAAGGCAACGAAATGGAACGACGAAGAAACGAATCTTTTGATCAAACTATTGTAACAAAATGCATGCAGGTTCAACAAGCGTCAGTATCTTGAGAAAATCGTCATGAGTCGTTCGCATCATTTTGCAATAACCTGGAGTACCATCAGCTCTTGTACGATATTGTTGAAGTACCCTTTCTTTTCTCTTCTCCTTATCCAGCTCCTGGTCTTCGTCTACTTTCTCTTTTTTCATCCTCCTCTAATATGTCAAGAAGCTGCTAAAGAAGCTGTACTTTTCTTTAACTTGGATCTTTGAATCGCAACCTGTGAAGTCGCACACTCCGCCATATTGATATCTCGACGCTGAGCGAAGTACGCTGCATGGGTAATTTGTGGCGCACAGTTCCTTGCTTGTGGCGTTTAATTATGTTTGATCAAACATTTTTTAACCGTTTGGCCACCCACTTCAACATCAGCATGTTTGGTCACCAAACAATGTTTGATGATGTTTGGGCGCCAAACATTTCTCGTTTGGACAGGCCTTTTGTCAGTAAGTGATGTTACAGTATTGGTATTCTACAATGCCTAATCATGAACAAGATACGGTACTCTTCATGGCATGAGATGTTAGTTTGCTAACAGTACAACCTGGAATTAGCTTAAGGTTCTTGTAAATGAAATCCGAGCCTGGCCATGGTGACTCACGTCGTTGTTACCGAATTGTGATCAAGTTACTAAAATGCACCAAGATTTAAATATCAAATTAAGTTTAAGTAATTTGTTCAGAGGAGCTCTGGGCCATCTCAAAATTTTAGACTGAAATGAGGGTCCTGAAGGGGTAAAATGGGACTGGGATTGGCCTAAAATATGGGTGGGAAAATGGGATCTGATTTACTGGGACTGGGATTTTTGTACTGGGAATGGGACTCACAACATTAAGTGGGAATGGGAATTTTGTTTTAACCCACTTAGTAAAAAAGATTTTTTTAGAATACAGTTCAAACAAAAATCAAATAGTAGCGTTATGGAGTTTTACCCGATAAAAAAATAGGTAAATCAATATGATAAAATAGTCCATTGACTCTTTCAAGTCTTGTTATTGTTACCAGTCCTCTAGGAGCTCAATGCACCTAGGCAATCAAATGGTCAGCTGCACTACTTTACAAACAAACATGGCGAATGCTGTTATTCATTCTGAAACTGCAAAGTTGAAATCCTTTTGGACATAACAGCACAACAATTATCTAGAAAGGTTTGTCGTATGACTGGCATCTATGAAGCAAGCAAGAAATGTGGCTTTACTGATTGCTCGACTGAAATGTTTTTTTTTTGTTGACTATTATAGAACCAAGACAACCCAAGAAAGCTCCATTTGTTCTTGGCAGAACGGAGCGTCTAACCCAAAGAATGATTGACTATCTCCAAAGTTAGATTGATACATAATTCAGGTAAGGACCACCAAAATCTGCACTTAAATGAGACAAATGATGACAAGTACACAAAAACATTGTCTTTAAACATATTTCTACTATTTTGCTGCCTTCTAATAAATAATTGAAATACATAATGATTCAAAACACACTTTATTAACACGCAATTTGAAATTTACAGCCGTTATTTTATTAGTTTATTATTATTATTATTATTATTATTATTATTATTATTATTATTATTATATGCTACGTTTGAAATGCGAGTGGGAATTTTGAAAAAATCCTAAATGGGAATGGGATTTTTCATAAAATAGCACTGAGAAATGGAATCCGACAACCCCGAACCCCCCCCTCCCCCCTCCCTCTTCAGGACCCTCTGAAATTTAAAGTACCTCCACAGAATGTTTTTAAACTTTGTAAAAAGGTTGTACCTCATAATGCTACATTTTCAATACAAAATAAAGGGTCACAAAAAATATGATTTTGTCGAGCTAGGAGTAATACAACTTGATAACAGTATAACGTGGATTTAGCTTATTAAGGTTTATTTAACTGAAATCCGAGCCTGAGGCCCACATCGTTGTTACCGAATTGAGATAACGTTATAAAATTGCCACCAAGATTTGAATATCCAATTGAGTTTAAGTAATTTGTGCAGAGGAGTTCTGGGCCATCTCAAAATTTTAGAAATTTACAGTACCTCCACAGAAAGTTTTTAAACTTTGTAAAAAGGTTGTACCTCATAATGCTACTTTTTCAATACAAAATAAAGGGTCACAGAAATATGATTTTGAGATAGCAGTTATAAAACTTGATAACAGTACAACCTCAGGATCAAGTTTATCTTAAGGTGCTTTTTAACTGAAATCCGAGGCTGGGCCCACATCGTTGTTACCGAATTGTGATAAAGTTATAAAAATGCAACCAAGATTCAAATATCGAATTAAGTTTAAGTAATTTGTGCAGAGGAGTTCTTAGGCTCGATTACCAGCCGCTGTCCGGGAAAGGAGCCCAGCCGTTTCTTCTCGGGGAGGGTAGACTAGACACGAGAGAGCGGCGGAAATCGAGCCTAAGGAGTTCTGGGCCATCTCAAAGTTTGGAAATTTACGGTACGTCCACAGAATGTTTTTAAACTTTGTAAAAATGTTTTACCTCATAATGCTACATTTCAATACAAAAGAAAAGGGTCACAAAAATAAGATTTTGAGCTAGTTTGTTGTTGACATGCTACACCATTGCTGTCTTGACCTATTCTATAAGCAGATGTCCACAAGTCGGGTACGACTTTAATTCCAGTTTTTAAAAATCTATAAAGCTATGGCTCTTGCAATGATGCTAGCGTTGGTGTTGTTGTTGGCTGCCAAAATATCGATTATCGACCTGAACGTGGTTTATTGCGATATAAATCGGAGATAATCTAACTAATTAATAAACGAAAGTACTTTGGAATTCGAAAATGGCGATGTCATAGTCCGGTATAAGAATAATCGAGTTTTTATTATTTGCGACAGACTGCTCATTTAGGCGAAAAGTTTTTAAGTTCAATCTCGATGTGCAGCAGTTGTTTTCACTCGCCTCTACCTTTAGCGGCCTAAATTGCACGGTTTCGTTTACATCAAATCGGAAGCCAAACCTAGGTGAATCGTCTTTACAAGTTATTTTACTAGCGTGTCCGTGCTTCTTTCCCCGTGATTTCCATTTTCGCCACAACTTCGAGCACCCTTTTTGGCTAGAAGAAATGCACACAAAATCCACGAGCAAACGAACGAGTTGTACTCAAGAAAAAAAGCCATTTAATGTGTTTTTATTTCTTCAGAAATCTGTACAACATTTTTTAATCCGGCCAGTTTCCTAGAAAAGCCACAGAACGTCGACAAGCTGAATTCTCGGAAATCGCCCCGCTCAAGACGTGAATTTTGTAAGTTATACCGAAGCACAAGTGAAGTGTTTATCAATGTGAAGTCGTGCTTCACGGAACTTGTGCAACTGCTCATTTTCTCGGCTTGCTGTAGGCTTTGAAGTCTTCAGAAATATAATGAGTTCACCCACCGTATCAAGCACAAGGCATTTTATTGCAGAAAATCGATACATTTCCCTGGCGCTAGCGAAACGCAATTGTTCACTAACACGAGTCGAAGATCACTGGACCTAAATATGAACATTTGTTCTGGACATAGTTGCAAACTAAGAATCACCTGTGCACTGATTCCAGCTATTTCCTGAACTTCTTTTTATTCTTCCGAGTGCCTTTAAAGCCGGCAAAGTCTGTTCAGCAGCGTATTTAGATAGCATCATGATTGCCAATCCGGCGTAGCCTCCAATTCTTGGAGAGAAAGGACAAGATGGCGAGTATAGCTCTGATCCAGTTCGTGGAAAGTGCTTTGTATATATCCTTTACGACACACAGAATCAACAGATGAATAGCGACTTTTGCCAATTCAAAGAACAACTTCCTCTCAGATCAACGAGAATGAACTACCGACGAAAAGGGAAATTACCCCATCCCGGCATGCCTTTGAATATGCAAACTGTCAAGGGACAATACCCTATCCCGGCATGCCCATCTTTCTTGTGATAACAATGTTTCAAATATATTTGCAAGTTGTCAGTACATGGAAACGGCGATGTTTCAGTTTAGAAAACACCCCGCGCTCAAAGCCTTCGCGGCATCGAGCTGTCGACGAACGGAATGGTGGCAAGGGCTAGCAAAGTAAAGAACTTTGTTAGTCAAAATAAACGAGTGATTTTTTTTCGTTTTCTTGCTGGGTTTGATCAAGGAGTAAGCATTTCTGCAGTCAGTGGGCTGTTTCACCGGCTAAACTTCTGTGGCTGTAGATGTAGAAATTTAAACTCGATAGAAGCGCAGGAATTTTTTGTTAAGTTTTTAATACCAAGGTAAGCACATTTCCTGAAGCGGTTTTGGCGACTTTCTCGCAAATCATTTGCATATGCAGTTAAAGTTATCCAAAAAAAAAGGTGAGGGTGTCTTCAAGGAAAAGCATCTAAGGTGGGTTTTTCTAATTTTAACACTTGACAATGTATTATTTCTTTTCCATAGAAGTGGAGTAATGTGCTTTATGTTGCTTGAATTTATGTCTTGTACGTTGCTATCGCTCAAATCCGGATACACTTCTTCACCCGGAAGAAAGCAGTACTACATTCTTCATCTTCAACACAATTTGAACTTTTACACAAATATTTTGGCTCTAGTTTGTTCGAATTCTAAACGCAATCGAGCCCAATCGCTGGATTAATCTCGACTGCGTACGATTAAGTTCGATAACCCGAACAGTTCGAGTGGTTTACTCCTTGGATGTGTCTTAAAATTTGCCTTCGTAGAGTTTGGATTTTTGTTTTATTATGGTGATGAAATATTAATTGTTTTCGGCCAAAATTAAACAATGCTACATTTTTATATGTGGCTTCAGACTGAAAATTAAATCGCCAACTGTATTCAAAGGTGAAGGCCAGTTGAATATACCTTTTTTTAAGCTGTTGTTTAATTTCCAAACCGAGAAATGCAAACAATATCCAGACGTACTGTTAATATTTTGAAGTCGATTGACGTTGCGTGACGAATTTTAATTTATGCCTAAGTTTTCATAAATCGTTATTCTCTTCGGCGTAAACATTTCTCTTTTAAAAAGATTGGGACTTTTCCCTATCCCAACATGCAAATTGGAACCAAGGTAAATCAAGCGTGGGAAATGGGCGAGTTCTCGAGTTCTAGATTAGTCCTAGATCACAAACATATGAATAATAATTATTAAAAAAAAACTGTATCTGGTGTTGCTTTGTATCTATCGTTGACATGCGTCTTTAGGTCATTTGAATGATGATTGGTTAATATATCCTAGAACCAATATATAGTACAGAAGCACAGCGCTTATAAATACCGTACATGGCTGAGAACAGGATGTTTTGCTCAAACTCGCCCAAATTACCTAGAAACGTTGCGTACCGGAAAAGAAAGTAAAACCAGGTATCCTCAATTATACAAACCAAAGCAAACTACACATAATCACCATTATCAGGAAGCCTTTTTTGATCATACGACAATGATTCCGTGCTTCAAAGGTTTGCAGTCAACCAGGGTTGAAGTTTCTTGTCTTAGGCATGGGACCTAAAATCATGAACTTTGAGCCTGAACTACGTTACCTTTGTACTATATTTTCGTCCTAATCAAGTTTATCGCCGTTGTGTTTAAACTTGGCATTTTCAGAGTGATTAATTTGTTACGAATTTCTAGCCAAAGCCTCTATTACCAGTTGCACATTCAAAAATTTTGACACAAATTTCCCCCCAATTATAAGCCCAGCCAATTTTGAAACGTGAATTTCCCTCCTGGAATAAGCCCCTCCGAATACAAGCCCCTTCCAAAAATAAGCCCCTCAAAAAGCCCCGGGGCTTATTTTCGGAATTTTATGGTTTATGTAATCGTCTTGGCTCATTTGTTTGGTATTAATTGTGATGTATTAACGAGGGACTTTTCCCTATCCCAGCATGCACTTTGAAGATTAATTTCACTCTAGCCGAAGCAGTTTGCGAACGTGATATACACTTCCAGGCTAACCAATTGGTAGTTTTTGCCAGTGTATAGCCTACGCTGGAAACGGAATTGGTAATTTCAATTTTATATTCAAAAACGTGGATTGTGTGAAGTCTTTTTGATTTTCTTAGTCGACTGAACTGAACGCGTTCAATCTTACAGACAGGCACAGTCCTAGCTTTAAAGGTGTTTGCACACAAGGATATCGCGCAAGTTGAAAACTTTGCTCTGTATTTTACACCAAAAGTATCTTTCTGTGTCTAACTAGTGAAAATTTATTTCTTTCAGACCCAAGATTAACAGGAATGTTGAAAATTCAGGAAACAACCATCCTTGACTACTGCCGGAAGTTCATAAACTTAGTTCGTGGAATTAACGGAAATACAGGTAACTAGGCGCACCACTAACTGACACAGAAATCCTGCGATCAGTGTAAAGCGGACTGCGGGCTGCAGACCACAGACTGCGGCCGGGGTTAATAAATTCAAACCAAGGGTAACTGAGATAACGACTGCAGACCAGGGGTAAAATAACTGAATCGTGAGACCATTTTTCATAATTCTTACCGCAAACAGGCTAACCGTAGCGTTATTCAGATTGATCTGAGTGACATTCAGGCTTTTGAACCTAGTGATATTCAGGATATTCTAGGCAAACGGGAGTTCAGACTTTCACTACGATTAGCCTGAGTAGCCCTGTTTATGGTTAGCACTTGGTAATGGGAATATCACTATGTCAACATAAATTGCAAGGCTGATACTACTTGGAAAGCTAAACGGGACTACGACATGATAGAATCTAAACTGAAAGCCAAGTAATCCCTGTGCAGCTGTTTCGACCTTGTTGGGTCTCTCAGCATGGCGTAGCAAGTAATGAAGTAATCAGTTGTTTGAATGATCATCCATACCTACTAAAATGCAGTAGGTGATGACCTCAGATGAAACTCCAATGCAAATCTTTGCCGGTTATATTGGCCAATGTCACATGCAAAACGCGTGCAAAATCCAGAATATCATGTCACGGTCGTTGCCGCGATAGGAAAAACTGCGGACGTAAACCGGCAGCATATTCGTTTGCTGTCCTTTGCATCATTGTGCTTAGACTAAATAAAAAAAGTCTGTAGCTATTTTCCGCAGTCTACATCACCCCTGTCCGGCAGTCTGCAGTCCACAGTTTTCGTTTTACACTGACCGGAAGTCGTGAGTTCGATCTGTGTGACAGCCTCCGTTAGTCGGTTGTTATCGCTTGGAGACATCGTAGCACGATTTATACGGTAATGATAGTTAATATTCAATCTTCGTTCACTGTCTAAAATCCGCATGCGTCATTGGTTAAAACTGATCACGTGAGTTCCCGTTACCTAACGACATCAAAGTGACAGAGTGCGTTATTACAATAACGCATAAAAACTGTGCAGTGTTCAGGTCGGGCGGGAAGCCATTGCAAGTCTATCGCCAGCAGTGAACTCAGATTGAATATTAACAGGGTTAGAGACTGTTGTGAGTGTTTTGTTTTTAAATACACGCACTTGCTTACTGTACAATGAACTCTAAATTTTCAATACTGCACTCAGCTTCGCTTCGTGCAGTATTGAAAATTTAGAGTTCATTGTACAGTAAGCGCGTGCGTGTATTTGAAAACAAAACACTCACAACAGTCTCTAACCCGTAAATACAAAACGTTTACTTCTAGATTAGCGACTACCATTTTCGCAAAAAAAGTTGAAGTCGTCGTCGCTTATTCTGTGATGCACCAATTCACATTTTGGTCTGAAGTGTTTGTTATCAAGAGTTTGGGATTTTTTCTTATCCCGACATGCTATAGCATAGTCTCCCTCGCAGCCGTTTTTAGTCTCGTCAGTGGGGAGGAGCGTTGCGTGACGAGACTAAAAACGGCTGCGAGGGAGACTAGCTATTAGCCTCCCATGCAGACGTTCTTAAGCTTGTCACGCGTTCCTCCCCACGAACGTCTGCTCAACGACCTGTCACTTTCGTTCGCTGGCGGTTAGTCTTTGGTTTGAACCAATCCTCGGTTATGTTAATGGTGACACCTCTGAGCTGTTTATGCATTGTTTAGGCTCATTTACATGTATATGGCAAGATATTTGCTTTCGAGTGGCAAAATGTGGAAAATAATAATTTTTCCGTGAAATGTTTCCTACCTGCATTCAATATTGTGGCGCTGGGCCCGGCTGTTTCATACGGACTATTTGCAAGTAGAGCGCATGTTGCTTCAGTTATCAGGCGTATCATATCTATCTTTGCCCGGTTTTTCTTCGGAGATGCTGTAGCTTTACTTCGAGAAAGCTACACGTTTCCTATAGACGTTTTTATGTTTCTCACATCAATTTGATTAAGCTTAAGTTTATCGAGTTCTATGAACAGATTTATTCCTTCCTTGTCCGTTCTGGTACCACATGATTAAAATGTAGCTGTTTACGCGCTAATCAGTTGACTCTTGCAAGTCATTGCTTGACTTGCAAGACCATGGTTTCGGTCCTCATAGTGGATCTTATCAGTTGTCGGTACTTCTAAACTAATGTTTACGTCTGCAGTTGCTGGTGCAACTCGTACATTTGTGAGCCTGAATGTTGCACATTTTGCGGCACAAATTTTGTCGCGTTGGTCAAAGATGGTCTAAGTCCAGCTTTCCACGGACAGGAAGAGAAGCTATGATTGGCTATTCGCCAACGAACGGAAGTGACCGGTCCGTTAGCAGACGTTCGTGGGGAGGAACGCGTGACAAAGCCAAAGAATGTCTGCGTGGGAGGCTACAATCTTGGACAAAATAAATGAGAAATCTGGACCACCCCTTCCCCCATTTCAATGATGCCAAAATGGCGCGTTTTTGCTCCTTCGCGCCTTCATCATTACTGTGCGGGGCATGAGGGACAATCGTTTCATTTTATTTTTTCCAAGATTATAGACATGCTACAGAGATTGTGACAATGTTGAGGATCGGAATTAACAGATTCATAGCTACAAGTCGGAAGACCTGACTAGTAATTTTCAGTATCCGTGCAGAGTATAGAATGCATCACAAATTCAAACTTAAATCGTGTTCTATACATTTCAAACGTTGCACAATTTCCGAGATACCTAATCGTTGTGTATTTCCGGCAAAATGCCAATCTCACGCAGCACAGTCTCCTTCACCCAACCGCCCATTGTCAACCTCGTTCCCAGGTCCTCTCCTACTCGGCCCCCGTGACCACGATAGGAGAGGACCCTGGGAACGAGGTTGGCCCATTGTAAGGTCAATACACGCCAAGCGTGACGATCCAAGACAATTGGCTTCGAATGGTCTAAGGGGAGGTGGTTTGGCCCCTTTTACTGAGGAAGTAATCACTTTACTTTTGCAACAATTAATTTTTGTCTCCCTTAAAGCTTTGTTACTCTTCCCTCCACTTTCATTCTGCTAGGCATTACTTGTTTCATGACCACCAACCTCGCTCAGAAATAAAATTGTCCCTCCCAAATGCAGTGGGTGTGCGTTGAAAACTTAAGACGATTTTTGTCTTGATTAGATCTGTGACGATATCGTCAAGTCTAAAGATTCTGAATACACGTATTCTACACTACCGCTTAGCTGAAGACAAGAGATTTCGACCACAATATTTTGCAAGGTAGTACAGTTTTTGAAAACCGAGATGCCAGGCTATCAACTCAACAAGAGGGATATTGAAAATGTTCCTCCCAAGTACATATGCAGAGAGTGCAACCTTGTGTTACGTGACCCGCTACAAACTCCTTGCGCTCATTTTTATTGCCGAGGGTGTTTGGAACATCTTAAAAGGTAACTATTAAGTTTGTATGATTATGCCAGCGCTGTTGTTATATACGAGCATGACCCGAAGACATCGAACAGAGTCGTTTATTCCCAATATAGATGGCTGGTTTGGCTATATGTTTTGGTACATCTTAGCTTGCTCAATGACGGAGATTGCCATCTGGCATTTTTGGGATATGAATGTGTTAAGAGTAATGTTGCGGGAAAAAGAAAAAGGGCTATGAGTGAGCAAAGGTGACACAATTGAGATGATTCTCTCCTTGGCTTATACGTTAAGCTCTTGGTTTTTGATCGTTTAAGTGTTATTTCGTCGTCGGGTTTGGAACTATAAACAGCACTTTCAATACTTGATAAATATAATGATGCCATTATAATCATCTCTAAAAGAATGTTAGAGGCTTACCCCTCTGGCTATTAAAATCTTGTTCGTTGTTTGAATTAGCATTCACTCAGGAGAGAACTACGAAGTTCTGCTTTTAGAGCGAGTTAGAAATAAATGAAAATTGACAGTTTATTAGTCGTGGGGTTTAGTTGGTATCTCTCTTTGAAAAATCTCTGTGTTTTAATGAGGGTTGGGTAACTGGGAGCTCCAAGGTTCTAATCTGTTTTGGGGAGTATTATTACGACCAGTTAAGACACCAGCACTTGTTTATACGTGTTTACGAGCCCCAACACTTTAGTTTAAGGCGAACTAAACACTTATGTCAGAAATGACCCTAATTAGATACACGCCCAATTTTGACATCTAACACGAAGTGTCCATGAAAGTCTAAGCCATTGCTACCTATTTCTAACAATAAGGTTAGGATAAAGGTTAGAGTCATTTTTGTCTTAGGGTAAATGCAACTGTTAATCCTTACTTGAGGAGCAGCATTTGGGGGACGCTTTGTTACATTAATTGTCTGTATTCTGGGAAACGAGTAATGTTGAAGTTGAAGAGAAGAGCAATGAGACACTTCGTGACGCTTATTGAAATCCGTGTGCATCTAATTAGGGTCAATCCTGGACATAACTGGAACTAAAGTGTCTCCAAATGATAAATTTGTCGTCCATAGATTTTGAAAGGAGATCTTGTACCCTATCCCGCTTTGCACGCCACGCTCTCATATACAAACGGTGGCCGCGCATGTAACTTATTGAACCAGTGTTCTATAGTACAAAAAGCCGGAGTCTAAATACTGTGAGGTATTTCTACTTAGTTCAAGCGTTATTTGTACTATACAGAGAAGAACTTGATAACGTACTCTTAATTACTGGTTCTGAGGGAAACAGTTAGCTAAATGTTTTCCCGAGAATCTTGATGCTTCCTGAGACGAAGTCGAGGAAAACATCGAGATTGGAAGGAAAATACAACAAAACTAAATGTTACCCGAGAAACTAGTAATTAAGTGTTTTGTTATATAACTGGAGTTTCGTCTAAAGTAATAAGGCAAGACGAACCTCTTGTTAGTGAGACAGCAGGCAACAATTGCGTGATTGTTACCTGCTGGGGAGACATTTATAGGGTGCGCTCCTTTGAGGTGATCTGGATCGGGATCAGTGATCCAAGATCACTCAGATTGTGGTGCATCAAAGGAACCGGTCACGGATTCATCGGTTCATTTGATGATTCGAGTAATCTTGGATTACTGATCCTGATCCAGATCACCCCAAAGGAACGCACCCTTAGTTATAGATATTGCCAAGTGACCGTAAATCAACCAATACGAGCGTGCGCTGGATTCATCTTTACTCCAGCTGCATAACCATGTCTCATGGAGATGTTTCTGTCTGCCATCCTCAACTACGCACCTTTCGCTCGTGAATGTGATTCTGCAGGATATTTATGTGACTTTTCATTTTTCAGCAGCGACACGGTCTACAAATGTAAAGCGGATGGTGAAGAATTCGATCAGACTGAGGTAGTATACAGTGATCATCATATAACGCTAATTCAGATTGGCTGAAAACCATCTTTATGAAAAGTCAAACCATGGCATGCTTCTTTCTCCACATTACGGCGGGTAGATATTTTTTATTCAGGTAGGCCCACCGTCCACACTTCTCCGTCCTGAAACCGAGCTTTTCGAAAACGCTCTTCAAACAAGAGAAGTTGGAAACGCCAGCTTTCCGTTTTCGTGTGGGCGGAAGACATTTTGGAAACGGCGCTTTTTTTAAAACCGAAGGCATCACGTTTATCATGTGATTTGCCTGGCCGAGTTTTCCTCAAAAACAAATTCAATTAGTCTCCTTCGCAGCCGTTATTAGGGTCGTCACGTAACGCTCCTCCCCACTAACGGCTGCTCACTCAAGCTCTGCATTCCTTTCTCTTTGTTACTGAGAACCAATAACATGCATGTAACTTTTAGCAGCTGCACCAATCATATTTCTCGTTAAATTTGCCGCCCAAGGTCTAGGTTTCCAAGAAATGGAAGCCTGCTCCTTATTGGTCAATTTAAGAAAAGGAATGCAGAGCTCGAGTGAGCAGCCGTTAGTGGGGAGGAGCACTGCGTGTCGACCCTAATAACGGCTGCGAAGGAGACTAAAATTCAAAATGACCGGTGATTGTTGCGATGCTGAATTTCTCCGGCGTAGTGTGGACGGAAAACATTTGATGCGTTTTGAAAGCGGAACTTCCGTTTTCAAAAGATGTCGGTACACTTTGCCCAAAATTGCATTTAAGGAGGCTGGCCGCAGTTTCTAGCACAGGACGAATACCACCACTGTTTAACAAGTGATGCTAAAATAATGGTACCACACAAACTCCGAATCATTGGTATACAAGTTGCGGTCATCCTTTTCATGTAACAGGTTTCTATACTAGCAGTATGACCTGCTAAAAACACTCATAATTGTAGGTTTAAGCGCTTTAGTAAAAAGCAAGCTTGCTTGATAACCCCCATTCTTATTATCGATTGAGATAAGCATGATAAGATTCAATTTTTACAGTGTTTTAATTTAAGAAAAATTCGAAAATTTAAACTCTGTAAAAAGTTGTCATGCTTATCATAATTCGATAATAAAAAATGGGCGTCACCGAGCTTTTTTTTGAGTTAGAACCGCTTAAAGCTAAAATTAACGGTGTTTTAGCGGCTCATACTGTTGCTATGATTGTGGCATCAGCCGATATAGAGTGGTTATAATGTTCCATCAAAATCTACGCCTTGGAATGTGCTGAAAACGGTTTTGAGCCACCTTAAATCACACAAAAAGAAGAATTATTAAGATATCTAAAATTGAGAAATGTTGTCACAGATCGCAAACAACAAACTAAAAAGAAACACAAAGCAACCCATCCCAACATAACAAAGTAACGTAACAAAACAACACCATCAAGTTTCAAAGTATAATTTGAAGCCGTTGTTTTCATACTTACTATTCATTTCTAAAACGAACAATGCGTTCAACTTGAAAAATTTTAAATTGTTTAGTTTAGTTGAAAATCTGTGTTGACAGTTGGAAATTCAGCTCCAAGTTTACTGAATAATTCAGAATCCTCAGTTACAAAACGAATGTACGTTTGTTCGTTTCAGTAATTGTTGCTCATGCCTTTAAAATCGTCCTTTAGCGTATTTTTTGGAAAAGCTTAGGCGATGTCACTTGTGTACTTAACCTTTCAAAAGTTGCCATGGTTTTCAGCCAATAAGTTGTATTTAGCGTTCTTGATATCTCTGCATCGAAAGCAAAAAATCTGAAACCATTAAGGTGATTCCTCAGTAGTGCATTGTGCATCTCTATTGTGCACGATTTTTGCACATGCAAAACGTAAGAAATTTCCCACAAGCAAGGCTCGACAGCGAACTAAAAGCTCGTTTTCTCTTAAACGAGCATCGTGACCTATATTTTTTGTTGCATAATAATAGTGCCCGTGTCATCCTCTTCAATCTAAAAGAAAATTTAAAAAAATTATCGGAAGGAAAAAAAGATATAGCTGAAAGCGTGCACAAAACCGTTACTCTAGGATGTGAATTATGACCAGGAAAACGTCGACTCGACGAACACATTTCGTCCACCTCGTTTTAAATGGTGCGATTTTTTGCACAAATTTTATATGATATTGTTCCATATGTTCCATACTTTCTTCCGAGTATAACTTCGATAAACTGTACTTTCAGCCACCGCAAAATGTAACGTGGGCCTATGAATAACGCGTGACATTAACACGAGTACAGGCATAAATGGGGCCAGATTGGCCGATCATATCTCTTTTGCGAGAATGGTGACCTATCTCTTTTATTTTATTTCTCGAAACAGTTCTTTGTAGGGAACATTCTGAGAAAGTTAAAAAAAAAATCATCTGTAATTTTTATTTCTGAGGAATCACCTTAAATCGGATTTGCTTGAAATAAACAAACTTCTAAAATGCAAGAATCTTCTTGGTATATTCTTTGCGTTTGTATGGAACTTTTTCTGTTAATTTTCACCTTGTGTTCCTGTTAATTTTCATTTCTAAACCAGTACAATTGCTGTCGATTCGAACGCGTTGAATTCTGATAAGTACAAAGAAGAAAATACACACACTATAATTTTCGACATATTCTCCTCAAATATGCTTGCAGGCAAAACCAAATAAAGAGAAATATGAAAACCCGACAAACGCTGAAATGGTCGGATCGGAGGGTTCGCAAGGCCGAAAGACGAGACCTAAGGCGATCGTAGGGGGGAATAACGTCCTGCATAAAAATTACGACATAGCCAATAACTAGCAAATATATACGGACGATTTCATTACAGCGGGAGTAAGGTAGAGTTCTGCATTTTGGTGTTTACTTTGCACCACTTCCTGCTATTTGACGACTGAGTCAGACGAGACAGCAGGCTAATTCTTTGCAAACTGTTGTCCAGAGCTTCAGTTCTGGTCTATATTGATACATTTCGACAGGCATCAGACATGAAGACGGCTATTTTTTCACTTTATTGCGCAGGTATTCCCCGATGGATGGGTCCGAAAGGAGATCCAGAGTCTAAAAGTTCACTGCTTGCATAACGAACGCGGTTGTGACTGGGAAGATAAAGTTACCAACCTGGAGGTTAGCCATAAGTTAGTTAGTCATTAAGCTCTTCTTTGCGTCATCTAATCAAAGGCTATTCAAATTCCGTTTTTGCAACAGGTCGGGTACTCGTTCCAATAAGTGACCCTTATCTTCAGTTGACAGCTAGCACTGATAAAACTTTCAACTCATTTGCTTTGTGTTTGACAAGATCAGTGAACTAAACAATCAAGTTATCTGGTTTGTTCAGAAGACTAATTGTCCAGGTTTTCGGCTTGCGTGATTATACTCTCTCGCACTAGACGATTTCCTCTCCATAAAAAAACTTGATGATCCATGCAGGGTCAACCGAGGTTACACATAAAGTTATTAAATACCATTTCTTAAATATAACCTGTCTTTTTAGGAGCACATTGCGAATTGTGACTATGGAGAGATACCGTGTGAAAATTGTGAGGTCAAAGTACTGAAATGTGAACTAACTGAACATCTTAATACCAAATGCATCCAAAGGCGTGTAGAGTGTGACTACTGCCGCGAAATCATGCCTTTTGCTAATTTGCAGGTATGGTGTTTGTTTTGTCTTTGTCTTTGTCTTTGTCTTGTCTTTGTAGCAGTAGCAGTAGTAGCAGTAGTAGAAGTAGTAGTAGTAGTAGTAGTCGTCGTCGTCGTCGTAGCAGCAGTAGTAGTAGTAGTAGTAGTAGTAGTAGTAGTAGTAGTAGTAGTAGTAGTAGTAGCAGTAGCAGTAGCAGTAGCAGTAGCAGTAGCAGTAGCGGTAGCGGTAGCGGTAGCGGTAGCGGTAGCGGTAGCAGTAGCAGTAGCAGCAGCAGCGGTAGCGGTAGCGGTAGCGCTAGCAGTAGCAGTAGCAGTAGCAGCAGCAGCAGCAGTAGCAGTAGCAGCAGTAGCAGTAGCAGTAGCAGCAGTGCAGTAGCAGTAGCAGTAGCAGTAGCAATAGTAGTACTGGTAGTAGAAGTGGTAGTGGTGGCGGTGGTAGTAGTGGTAATAGTAGTGGTAGTAGTGGTATTAGTAGTGGTAGCAGTAGTGGTAGTGGTAGTGGTAGTGGTAGTGGTAGAAGTAGTAGAACTGTGTTAACGTCTCAATGGCAAAGTATAATATCTTTCAAACTGTATTTGTCCTACAAATTAGCTATAATGCATTGTAAGTTCATTTTATTTACATTTCAAAATCTAAGTAATGTATTGTAATTTATTGCAAAGCTCATTTATTTGTTTCTTAATATCTTTGTAATGTATTGTACACGACCCCACAAGCTTCTAGCTTTTATACATATCGTGTATAAATAAAGGCAACCTTCCTACCTATCTTCCTTCGACCCCTTGTCCATCACCTACTCCTCCTTTCTGGCGTCTTAGTTTGTTTCACTATGAGTCAGAACAAACACCGGGAAACAACCTATATCCTATATGGCTTGCATTTTTTGGCACAATATTCTTCTTATTTCAAAGATCTTAATGTGTATCAATTTTCTAAACCGTACATTAAGCTACATCTCTTCTCTAAACAACTCGAAATTACCATGAAGTAACCAACATCTTGGACATTCAACACCTTTGAATATCCACTGTCTCCCTGTGTTTCCACCTTATTTACTTGCCTCTTTCATTCCTTTGATCTTATTTTGTTCTGCACGTAAAAGGCAGGGGGATAACTCGAAAACCCTACGGTTCTTACCTGGCTCGACTCTACAGTAGTCATGCACCTCTTCGGAACCTCTAATTTTATTTGCTCCCGGAATCATCCACCTCTATTGTTTTCAGGACTAGGGCCATTGTTTCTGTTGTTTATTCTATTGTTTTCTCGGCCAATCCTGTTAGACTTTACGAGAGCTGCGTGGCGCCTCCGACTCTAAACATATCTATTTCCTAAGTTATTGTAGTTTTTTTGTAATTTTCTATGCAGATTTGTTTTAAGTGTTTAGAGCAATAAAGCATTGTTGTTGTCTATGAACTCGTCGAAACTCTTAATCACTTATTGCAGGATCATATTAACAAGACCTGTCAGTCTTTTCCTATTCCCTGCTCCCTGTGCAAAGAGACAGCCATTCCTCGAGGCAAACTGCGAGAACATCACGATCCGGAGAATGGGGATTGCGAAGGATCTAAAGCAGTGTGCCCTTTTCGCGGACTTGGTTGCAAAAGCAAAGAGGTAATAGGGTAATAGCTATTCACGGAGCTCAGACCAGAAGCACCTTAAAGTTTGATCTGGTAGATGTGTACTAAAAACTAGTTGTTTTCTCTAGTTGATGTGCATGAATATTGGCGAACGCTACTCCCGTGACGATCACTCTTGAAGTTTCAGCTTGCCTTTTTGAAACTCAGAAATTACCCGACGATTTTATTCCATACTTTCTTACCTACATGTATTTTTTGGTCAAATTTCAGGAGATGAGAAGAAGCGAGAAACGTCATCACGACCAGACTTTGGTGGACTTTCATCTCAGTCTTTTGGCCCGCTTTGTATTTAGTCTAGGGGACCAGGTTAGAGCCTATGTTAACGAGATACACCCCTTGAGGGAGGGTATTGCGGTTATGGATCGAATGAAGACCACAGTCTCCCAGCTGGTGTCACAGGTTACAGCCGTTGTTCACGAAAATGGAAACATCCAGGATGAACTTCACGAGTTAAGATCTCGATTGATCCAAGTGGAGGAAAACCTGGTTGAACCGGACTCAGTTCCTGCACGACAACAGGGTTCCTTACAAGGTCAGTATCAGCAAGTAAGTGAAGCGTTGAATGATTTCAGGCGTACACTGAATAACTTGGAAGCAAAGTTTGCAAACCACGAACTTCTGCTTGTTGAAGCAAATCAAACCATCCAGGAACAAGAAAACGAGATCGTTTGGCTGAAGAGACAAGACGAAACTAACAAGGACGCTTTAAGAAGATTACAGGCAAAAGTAGACACCATGGGAGAAGCCTTGAGATCGCGGAACACTGGGCCAAGTGCTGGCTTACAAACCAGTGCAGACCAAGGAGCCGACAGCTTTGATGGCGTTCTCCTCTGGAAGATTTCCGATGTCTCAGCCAAGATGTATGATTCATTCAACGAACCGGAGAAGTCCTTTTATAGTCCTCCATTCTATACAAGTCGTCATGGCTACAAAATGCGTGCTCGCATTTATCTAAATGGCGACGGGATGGGTAAAGGTACGCATATCTCGCTGTTTTTCGTGATCATGCGTGGAGAGTATGACGCACTACTCCGCTGGCCTTTCAGACAAAAAGTCACTTTTATGTTACTGGATCAGCATAACGTGGAGCATGTGATTGATGCTTTCAGACCTGATCCAAACAGCTCCTCCTTCCAAAGGCCAAGAAGGGAAACCAACATCGCTAGTGGATGCCC
>CM042748.1:27008166-27021104 GCA_022496165.2 Catalaphyllia jardinei
ATAGAAAATAACTAAAAATCAGAGACACGTCTTATGTGCAACGCTTCAGCTGCAACTATCAAGTTTTGTTTATAGTTCTAACTAACTGCATGTACAAGTCGACCGATCCGACTAAAATGGATTTTTAGGAACAAGGAACTAGGGCTATGTTACAAAAATGAAGAAAACATATAGTGACCAGTTAATGCCGAATGGACCATTCCCGCTGTGAGAGGTGCCTTCAGGCAACCAGCAGGGTAATTTTATTCATCAAAACAATTTCCCAGTCCCAAAATGATGAATACAACTACCATGATACTCTGCGGGCATGTCTCAGAGGAAACTGACCATTTCAGTTTTTATTTTCAAGGCTTAATGAAGCACTATATGCATGACGAAGTTTGTTGAGCTGCAACATACAGGAGAGAGAAAACTTCTCTCGCCTGCGTAATTACACTATCCGTCAAGATAACCAAGAACTACCGGTATATCAGTATCAAAAATTTGCTTTTAGTCAGTGTGGTGGAATTAATGCTACTACACTGCCATGTCAGCTTTTTAACTGCAGATGATAAACGCTAATAAAACAATGCTATAGTCAAAAGCGTGTTTGTTGTCATTGTCTGCGAGGGAAACTGTGAGTCCCGATAATGGCGGCTACTAATCTTGAAATTGCCATGACAGAGCGTTATTTCAGCCGAGATTGCTCCACTGTTCCCCGGGTGGCAGCCTTTTCGATGTCACGTGATAAACTGGTCTTTCAAACCCTACAGAATACAAAATTACAAAATGCATACAGTATTCTGTATTGAAGTTACAGCATCTTCTAATGAATTTTACCTTTGACATTAGACGGTTTAGTAAATTTTAATGCTTTGGCTGAATGCCCGGCAGCCGGGCAAGGTCTTAAATGCACCGAACGCCCGGCAGTCTAAAATTTTCACAGAATTTCCGCTGAAAGCTTCTTGATGGTCTGATGTTTTGTTAGAAAATTTAATGTAGAGCGATTCCAAAAACTATGTTCGTTTGCAATATGACGAAATATCTGAGCTTCAGCATACTGTAAAATCAGTACGTTCCCGACCGTGACTTACAAAATTTACGCTTACATCGGTAGTTAAAGATATTTAACGAAGGGATAAAAAGAACCTTTCAAACCTGGCCTATGAGAAGATGCGATGTTTCTTTGGAATAGCCAAGCGATTCTACAAATTATTGTGCATTTGTAGTGGACGAATTCTCCAAGCTTGTCCATACTATAAAAAAGCATCAAATACCCATCAAGAACTGAGTTTGAAAGAATCTTTCAGTGGAAATTCTGCGAAACTCTCAGGCTTGCCCGGCTGCCGGGCATTTAGCCACAGCGAAATTTTAAAGCAAAACATATTGTTTTTCCTTGGTTTTGGTAATTCCAGTTTCGCACGACGTGAAATTATTTGATGTTTGGAAGTCCGGCGTTGGAACATTGATGGCGATTGGTAGAAGTGCGGTTCAAAACATGGCAGGAAAAGAACTTTTAAGGTTTCGACATGAAAATCAGCTTTCGTTTGGAATGCTCGGAAAGCAATGCAAAATGCATATTTTGAAACAGCACCAGCAGTGCTTAAAGCAACCACGCTGGGCTCAAACAAATTCTGTGCTGCTTATTTGCAGCCCAAACACGAATTGGAACAACCCTTTTTAAGACGCAATTAATTTTCCTACGGATGTTACACTCCCGCTTATCTTGTTATAGCTTCAGTGGCTGATCCAGGGGAGGGGCCCGGGCCTCTCCCTTATTTGGGGTGAAAAAGGAAGAAATACTGAAGAAGCAAACCCCGGTTGAGCTTTGTGAATGAGCACTGAGCTTTGTGAATGAAACAGGCCTTGCTGATAACCAAATAGGGCAATTTGATATAAGGTCATCAGGATCATCTGACCCTGATTCTGTAGATAAATTGAACTCCGTAAAAGTAAGTTTCATTGGAACCTTACGGTTCCAATTCATTCTAAAACAGCAATAAAATGCGATGAGCCTGTACGATATGTTTCTGGTGAAGGCGATCGGTCGATCGAGGAACAAAAGAACGAAACTCTCAAATTATTTCAGTGAAAGGTAAGTGACTATTAACGTGACACATTGTTGCGCTTGATAAATCATGCACCGGGAGATCCATCTACCTTTACAGGCTAGCTACAGTAAGTGATATGGTTTTTTTTTCATTGTTACCTACTAGCTTAATGAAGTTTGCTAGTCGCTCATAGCTCTTAAGTTTAAAAGGTTCGCAAGACAGTTGTCCCTTGCTGTACAGGTCGTCCGCTTGTTAGTATTAAAGGAATCATGCATTACAAATTTGCTAACATTTACAGTCGTCATATTATCAATGGTTAAAATTAATTTCACAATAAATAGTTGCCACTTTTTGCTGTTCTTTGAAAATTCGAAGAGACAATAGCCAAGAGAGGATTCTTGGCTGTCCCTCGCAGCATTCAATGATCTCAGGCCAGAACTGATCTCGTTAAACGCTTTTAATGCATCAGTACGCGAGGTCTATTAAAACCTAAATAAGCTCATAGTTTACAACTACAGTACCCCATAGAATAACCGTGTCGTGTACTTTATGTTTGTTATCTTTAACAATTTATTCAAAGTTAATGTGCATAAACCTGCGATATTAAATTACGTCACAATTTTTGGAGTGTATACCTTCAGAAAGGCCATTTACCCGGGTACTCCAAAGGGATTGTAGACACTAAAAAAAATAACAAGGACGGTTTGGATCAGGGGTTACGTTACGGTTATATGCCCAGGATACAAGCGACAAACCTGGGCTGTGTGTGAACTGCTCATCATATCAGGGGGATTGGAAAAAAGGAGAAAGAAATTGATCATGACGCCAATTAGGGATCGCACTTGGCAAACAAACGAATTTGATGTACTGTTCGTTCGCCGGCTTGAAGCGGAAGTGAAAGGCATCAGTGATTAAGAGACGACTTCATTACGGCTGTAATCAGTCCGCCGTTCTGTTTGACTTTCCTTTTATCTGATTCTACCATATTTGAACACATGTATGGTAGAATGGTACAATCAAATAAAATAAATCAGGGCAGAAACTGCTTACAGTTTGATGATGTCGTCTGTATGCCTGATTACTTTCGAAACTCAGACTATTATCTTAACTAAATCATGAAAACTTCGACAAAGTGTTCATGATTTTGTATGATACTAGAAAGGTCTGAGAATCTTCAAAATACATATGGCGTACATATGGTCAGGGTCTGGTGAAATCATAAGACTAAAAATAGACGGCAAGTGATTTGCACAGGATGTCTGATAATGCCACAGGGAAATTCCCAGAATCTCTGTGAACAGCTGAACACAAAGCAAAAGGATTATGGCGGTGCAAGGTGCTGTCGTAGTATTACTTGAGGTGAGCTAAACATTCTTAAGTGCACGCAAAATAAGTGTTTGTAGTTCAATAACTAAACTTCTCTAAACTTTTCAATGGTTATGCCAACACTGATAGAGGGAGAAGCCAGATTACGGTGCATAAACTGCACTCGGAGTCGCGGAACTTACCTTTCATGCACTTGATTCCCTTTTGCACAAGCGATGAACTTAGATGAGTTGCGTGGAACACACGCAGTGACTCTGATGAAATGGAATACCCTTACAGTGCATTGCATTACAGCCTCTAATAAATTGGCCATCTACTCGAAATTGGCCATCTACTCGAAATTGGCCATCACTACAGCGTTAAAAATGCCACGGTTTACCTACAAACTCAGAGACCCTAATTAAGGGAGAAGCCAGATTGAACTGAATCGTGGAACTTACCTTTCATGCTCTCGATTCCTTTTTGCGCTAAGCGATGAACTTAGATGAGCTGTGCGTGGAACACACGACTCTGATGAAATGGAATACCCTTACAGTGCATTGCATTACAACCTCTAAATTGGCAATCACTACAGCGCTAATAATGCCACGGTTTTACCTGCAAACTCAGAGGCGGACTCAGAAGCGCAAACCAGAAGTGAGAATCAACAGTAGACAAGAGAGATAATTCTTTGTCTTGCGATACATGTCGTATGTTTATGTCATTCAGAAGGACTCGGGTAAAATCGTTTCCTCTGAGGCTCTGAAATATAAGTTGTACGTTCAGAAATTGCGTACTGGTGGAAACTGATTTGATACCGCACTCTGTGCAGTATAAGGCGTACGTTTCCGGTCTTCTTTCTGCTTATTGTCGATATCGGGGCTAACCCCAGTTATGAAAAGAAAATTCAACACTAATCCACTGGACGTTGTCCCTCTAATCTTTCCCGTATTAAAAGTAATGTTCTTAATCTAACATTTGTATACAAGAGGAAGTGCTGTGCGTCGATGCATGTGAAGCCGAGCGCAAAAGGCAAATTTGATAAACCCGATCGGGCCAGAAACCAAAAATTCTGTCGATGGGACATTTTCTAAATACGCTTAGGAGTGGCTTTCGTTTTCAGCCCAAACAAAATATATTTTGTAATGTTAGCCTTCATTACCATAACGAAATTGTTGAATCTGATTCCATCAGCATTTCTCAATCATTAATTTTTGTAAGAGAAACTCGAAGCCAATTACAAATAGCTAATGTTCTAGTAAGACCGCTGAGTGATTTCTCATAACCATGGCAAACACTTAAGTAAGCTGGCTTGAAAATGGTGTCTTTTTAAAACAAAACCCCTCGAGCACTTCCTAGTTGAACCAAATATACTGTTTAGGAGTAGTTATTAATGTAAGCCGTCGCGGTGCTCCAGACTTGGGCAGCGTATGTTCATAACCATCATTAACTCTTACAACTAAGCGAAGTGCCCGTTCGTTTTGTGCTATTCTTATTCATTTTGTTCTACCTGTAGCCGGCTTGCTTCCGGCCTTTCAGCCCCCTTCCGCCCTTCCCTTCCTGCTTGGCCGGGGATGTACCGTTATCATTTTATAGATTTATGTATGCACTGCGTAATAAAGCTTCCTGTCACTGTAACGTCGGTGTCTGGCCGCCTGATTTGACCGCTGTATCCTGAAATACCAAAAGGCTAAAAAAGGAATTATTACCGTAACGATATCGAAATTTGAGTTCGTCCCGGCTATAAATTTGCATACGAAGTACTAACTGTTTAACGAAAAGACTTCGTTTTGATCTGTGTAGGAAAATGATGGGCTATCAACTAGCAGAAGCAGACAGAGACAATACTGATCCCAAACACCTATGCACCAAGTGCAACAGTGTGTTAAAGGAACCGGTTCAGACAACTTGTGGTCATCGCTATTGCAGAGAGTGTATCAACTCTATTATAAGGTATCTCTGTTTACGTACAAGCAGGTTTGATGCTTTATCGTCTTCTAAAGGTGTTTTCATTTGTTATCCAGATAAACCAGAGATCGGCTAAAAGCCAATCAAGTGTAAAGTTGAGGGTCTGGATGCCACTTTTCCAGATTAGTAGCTGAGTTCTCAGCTCTGCAGAATTTTCCAGCTGCTAGTCGAGAAATCTGCTGAAATTTTAACTGCTAGCCGAGATTCCAGCACTTTTTTTACAGTCCCTCAAACGTGGTAGCGTTAATATGTCAGCAGGTAGTAGCAGGTTCTGAAACAGCGAATAATTCCATTCTTGGCAAGATTTATCGTCAAAATAACAGCCAATCCTTTTCAATTCGACTCGCTATATGCCTGATCATCCGTGAGAGCCCTTGTAAATTTTTTACTCCATGCCGTCAGTGTGCGGTTATTTGTCCGATGAAGGTGCATCTGGAATATATCCAGACGCTATGAGAAAGGGAAATAATATGACATGGATGGCTTCAAAAGTAAGAATACGAGTAAAACAAAACACCTTGGTAAAACTCGATTTCTTTGAACAGAGCCTGCATCAGCCACAAAGTGAGAATATGATGCTTTTTAGAAAAAAATATCACAGAAGTACTTCAATGTGAAAATGAAAATATCGAGGGATCGCAGTCAGGATGAATCATGGTAAAATTTAAACTTTCTCCAAGCTAAAAAAACGTTTTTAAAAACACAAGCTTTCGACTGCCAAAATGTCACCGGCTTAAAAAACATTTTCGTCCCTCAAAATCTTGTCAAAAACCTTGTGTTTTTTCCAATACGAAACATAGCCAGAGAATCTTTTAAATTTTACTACCTTGAAAATGGTAATGTAAATGTTGTAGCAGTTCTTAGGCTTGCAGACGAATGCAACAGAACTGACATTTTGGAAATAGTTAAGACAGTTAAATCAGCCATCTATACCGCTTCTCTTTTAATTATTTGTGGCTCATGGGGAATATATTATTGACGGGGTTTTCATTCTTTCCAGAGACTAACAATAAGCATAATTTTAATATGTATATCTGGTTTTGCTGCAGCCAAAAACCATCAGAGAGTGCATGCGTTGCTGACGGAACCATGCTTAGGAAAGAAGAAGTAAGTCATTACAACTGAAAAAAACCTTCCATCTTTTCTCTCTGAATGTAAAGACATGGATGTGAAGTAAAGATCGTCAGCTGACTTGCTGATGCTTAACTTCTGATGATTGTGTCGTGAAGCACACTACTCCATATCGTTTTTATAATATATGTTACAAGGAAAGGCCGTAGGGAGAAGTAAATAGATGACGAACTTGTACGTTGTGGTCTTCCCGTCGATTTGTATATCCTTTCTCCCGTTGTCGTAAAAAGTATTTTCGTCATTGTTGTGCTTACTGATAATATGATGAGTGTTCTTTAGTTGTCTAGTTGTGTTCTTTTCTTTAATAGCAGTCTACCTGCATAAATTTGATAGAGAAATCAAGGGTTAGGTCTATAGAAAATTTTGCAATTGTGTGTGAGATATTTTAGTCCCACGAGCAATAAAAATTCGTTGCTGCGATCATTACAATTACGTGAGCGATGGCAATGGCTTGGAATCCCCCTCCCAAAAGTATGCCTTATCAACTAATAAGAACTGGAATCCTGCAAAAATAGTTTTAAAAAAGGGGAAAAATTACCACTTCCGCGGCTCTTCCAATTCCCATTTGAAATAAGAAACGGCCCATCTTCACTTCCCCTTTACTCAGATAAAATACCCCTGGATCCACCTCTGAACAATTTCTAATTCTCTTTGATCTTATGTTTTTCTCCTGCTTGCCAAGGTTTTCCCAGATAAATTTGTTGAACGTGAAATTCTCTTACTGGAACTTCATTGTTCTCGTCTTAATAAAGGTTGTCAGTGGAAAGGAAAATTAAAGCATCGTCAGGTATGTGTTCAGTATTTTTCAATAACTTCTGATTGCTTGCTTGCTGGTACCAAAAGTGGCAATTCTAGTTAACTTATTTGTCCGAAACAACGTTGCCAATATATCTATAGTTAAAGCTGCGCTGTAATGATCTTGGGAGCAAGGGGTAAGAGGAAATAGCCACTAGAATATAGGACATACAAATAATGTATCTTTCAGGAGATGATCACACTTAGCAACTGCTATTCCATGGCTATACACACTAAAAAGCAAAGTAATGCAAAACTGTAGCTATGAGGTGATGTAGTCTCGTGTTATTTTAACTTTGCAGGACCATGAAGATGTCTGTGAATTTAAAGAAATTAATTGCGTTCATCCCAAATGTGGAATTTTGGTGCAAAGGTCCGACCTGGCTAATCATCTTGAAAACAGTTGCAGCTACAGGGAAGAGTTGTGCAGTTACTGTGAAGAAAGGATCGTATTCGTCGATATGGCGGTAAATTATTTAATAATTATTATGTTTTTAACGGTGTTCAAGGCATGCATGGAGTGGACAGTCTTAAAACAGCAAACTGCAGTTAAATTAAGTATAGTCAGTTATTCACAAGTTGTCATTACATTACTTGCAATGCAACGCCCAGGCACTATTACATGTTTATGAAACTTCCATTCAATTGAAAAACATCACTGACCTGTTCACTGAAAGATCTCTTATGACTCTTATTTATTTTTGTCTTTACATGTTTGTTACTACTATTACTGAACATTTAACTAGTGCACGCAACAACCCAACACATGTTGTCTTGTAATATGCATTTTTAGGGTCATCATCAGACTGAGTGCCTTAAATTTCCAGAGCGCTGTCCGGAATGTGGAAAACAAGACATTCCCCGGAGTCAGGTAAGCGATATAGCTGGCTGCGTCAAAGACGCTATCTTAGTCCGGGTTACTAGGGGTAAATTTCCGTCTGTCGCACAGGCTAGGTAAGCGATGACGACTTGTAAATAACTAGTTCCTATTACTAGCAACCATATGTTTTCAGTGCGGCTTTGGAACTCGTTGCCGGTCATGGTACTTAAGAGGTTCAGTAAACATAACAAAACAAGAAAGTGTGACCCAACGGCTAAGATTTATTCGATTCCGCCTGTTTTGCCTTTTGTTAAACGTTGTAGGTAACATCGCATTCACTTCACTGCACGGGAACGTATGAACTCAATAAATTGACCTCGTTCCCAATGAGTGGCTTCATAACTCAGTTGGTAGAGCATCGCACCGGTATCGCAGTACAAATATGAATTATTTCATATACACTTCACAATATCGCACGTTATGTAAATTTGTGTCTTGCTAGGTCTATAGCTTCGTTATGTATAAAAGTTTTTTCCTGTCGTTTAACCCAGTAGAACCCCACATTAGTATTCTAACAAAATCACTTGGCTGTTAGTAATTGCTGTCCAAAGCAACCTTACAATGCAGTCCGTCGTTAGGCGATTTGAATACTCACCGCAGTTTGCAATCTTAACTTAACAGATATCTATTTTTTTCCCCAGATCACAGCTCACTTGGATCCAGCTGTAGGTGATTGTGAAGAAATCAAAACATTGTGTCCATTTAATACAGTTGGATGCAAAGAAACTAAGGTAAGACAAATCTGAGTCTTTTTTTGAACACCATTTCTTTTTCCTGAGAGCCATGTATCTGGTACTTAAGGTTACTTCCCGCCTTCAAGGGTTATCAGTTTGACAAAATTTAAGTCAGTCATTCTATTTAAAATTTACGAAATATTTTTCCCGTGGAGTCCGTTCACGTAACACGTCTTGAATATTTTTAGCTACTCCAACTTAACTTTAGGGCTAGGCGGATATGTAGACAACCAATCAAAATATCGAAAAAGCCTGACACACTTTTGTTGATTGATGTGCAGACATTAGTCGATAAATTCAATAGATCAAAAAAACCCTCGGTCGTTTCACGCCTTACCGGCTCCTGACACATCCTAAAAGAAAAACTCGCCAGTTAACTTGTACTTTTATCGTACTCTACATCAGATTAAGCTTTCTTCTGATGTATAGTTTTTTGGGGGTTCAATTGAAACTGGTGCGTGTGCGAATTTTCTCCCGGAGGACACCTGTGTGGAAAATAACCTGGTTTTGCACATGCACTTGATGACTGGGTTTTCATTCCCTCAGCAAAACTCACTTTGCCATTCCTCTAAGAATCCAAAAGATTACGGAAAGTGATAAACAAGTGCAGAATGGGTCAATTCTCATCCATTTTGGTAGATCAGTTTCATTTAAACAAGGCGTTTCTTTGGAAGGGATAGAATGGTTAGCACTCTCGTCTTTATAAAGGCACACCTGCAAAGTATATCTCCACAATACAGTAGCCTGGGGAAATTCAGAACGAAGTAATATATAAAGAAGCCTTATGTTCACCCATTGAGCCTGATTTGTTCCGTTCAATTTATTTTAGGCGATGGCTCTAGATGAAAGAGTGAATCACCTTAAGGAGTGCACGCCAGAACACTTGACTTGTGTACTGCAACACGTAAAAGAGCTATCCTCACTAGTTAGCAATACGTTGCATCTTACGTCGCTAAACAAAACTAATGGCTCAGTAAATCCAATAGAGAAGCAACTCGAACAGTCGATGAAGGAAATGGGAGCGGTTTTGGTGAAAACAAAACACCTGAAGTCAAGAGTAGACCAACAAGATTCTCGAATCAAATCCCTGGAGACAGTTAAAGACCAAACTACTTTGCCTGTTATCTCAAGTTGTAGTCAGAAAAATGAGCTGCAAGAAGCGACAAGAAAAATGCATAATCAAGAGGCCAAAGTTGCTGATCTTGAGGTATTTCTGATAGAAGGAAACAAAGTCAATCAAGATCTCGAGCGTAGGATGAACGTGTTAAAAATAGAGCAAGAAGGTTACAAGGAAACGATACGAAAACTACAGCGGCATGTCGAATCTTTGGAGCACACACTGAGCATGCGTAATGTGGTGCTAGCTGACTTGGAGGAGCAGGTGAAACAGAAGGAGATCTCCAATTATAATGGTGTTTTGCTTTGGAAAATAGCTGACTTCGCTCAAAAGAAGCAAGATGCAGTCACAGGGAGACAAGTTTCCTTTTACAGCCCGTGCTTCTACTCCAGCAGTTATGGATACAAGATGTGCGTGCGCCTGTATTTGAACGGAGATGGCATTGGCCGAGGCACACACATCTCAGTGTTCTTTGTCGTCATGCGCGGTCAGTATGACGCGTTACTCCGCTGGCCATTCAGACAGAAGGTCACGTTCATGCTGCTGGATCAGAATAACGTAGAGCACGTGATCGACGCCTTCAGACCTGATCCAAGCAGCAATTCGTTTCAAAGACCAAAAAGAGAAATGAATATCGCCAGTGGCTGCCCTACCTTCTGTCCTCTGTCGGAGTTGAAAAATTACGCATATGTCCGAGATGACACTATGTTCCTCAAAATCATGATTGAGACTGCGGACATTTAATATTTTCTAGAAACCAGTTCAAAAATGATATTGCAGTGAAATAAGCACCATATTGTGGTAATGATACAACAGAACTGTCATAGCGAAAATAAGCTAGAAATTGACCAATACACCATCCCAATGAAGATACGTAGGACTGAAAATAACATAAAAATAACATTAAACTGTTATTTCTGTGAGTAGGTAGAATATATTTATTAAGGAAGATGAGTATTTAGACCTGCAGAATTGTATGATTTTTGTATATAACAAACAAGGGTGTGTTATTCGAACATAGAGATTTGTGTCTAATTGAATGATTGCACAGGTGGAAGTAGGTTCAAAATTCGAGTAAGGACTAGTTAGTTATAATGAATCGTCTTAACAGGATCTGTTCTCAAACAGTCATTTTGTGTAAATTAAAGTTTAAATAATCGAATTCTGAAGTACTCTGATAATGACAAGAGCACATCGTGAGAGCAATGCTCGGGAGAAGAACTCAAATTTCTTAGCTCCAGTGAGCTGCACCTAAAGTTCACTTGACTGAGCCCTTCGCCGGAGTCATCTGACTAAACACATGATCAGTACAAACTTGAAAGCTCTATTTCTGGTACTGGCTTAACCGGAAACAGTGCCCGTGGAAATCATTTGCTTAGCACTAACTGCCAACACCTTCCTATGCATCACACTGAGACCAAACAATAATGGTTTTCCGGTCTAGTTGCGAGTGAAAATCACATGACGTGGTGAAATGGTTATTTATAGTCATTGCCCGCATGGAGGTTTTCCTCAGACACAATATAATGCATTTATAATGCACCATATGTTATAGAGTTACATGAAGAAACCGATGCTGACGAATTCGATTGGGCCTGAATCGGTTTTCATCGTTGAACTCTATCGGTCACGCAGTAGTATGGTTTTTTCCAAGGGGCTTTGATAACAAAATCCTTCATACGTCGAACGAGAACAATCGTGCAAGGTACAGATAACAACAACAACAGCAACAACAACAGCAACAACAACAGCAACAACAACAACAACAATGTGGATAAAATAAAAGATGAGGATATATGATATGCCAAACCTTGATTACACATGTGATGTGCACGCGTACTGTTTGCCCTTAATTGACTCGTTCATTCACCCCTTAGTTATTAAATAAGTCCTTTGTGACACTAAAATAAAGCAAAACCAAGGAAAGTGCGTCTTGTGCTCTCTTTCATCTGAATGCAGTGCAGCATAATTACCGTGAGTATGATTAATTTTTCAGTTGCGTGATTGGATAGAAATAATTAACTCAGATCTCTTCCTCGTGCTGGTACATCCTTACAGAAATACTTCTTTACGATACATTTTATGTACAGGACCCTGGGGGTAATACTAGTGCCCGAGAAGTCATGATTTATCGTGAGGTTTCTTGGTCTGCGCAGTGAAAACCCAGCGTAGGCTCGATTACCGGCCGTTGTATGGCAAAAGGGCCCACGAACTGAGAGACCGGCGGAAATCGACCCTAATCTCGCTTAAAAACTGATTAAAACGTCCTTTCCGTAAAACTATAGTAAAAATGTTTGCGGGCATACATGTAGTAGCTATCAATTAGCTATAACTAATTAATGTTACTTTGACTTAAAGATGTATCCACATGAATTTCAATAAAGCAGGATAATTTGGAACTCTGGAATATGTAAACATCCGAGGAACAGAGGATAAAAACCAAATTCTTAATCACGGACGATTTTTTAGATAACTATTATATTCGTTATGTTTGTTGTCGCTTGACTGAAGACCTCGACCATACGCTGCTCACGGAAGGCAGACGAAAACTGAAGAGAACTACGACTTAAATAAGAGGAAAAAATTACACAGACTCGCTTCAGTCTCTTTCTCAGAGAGCAGACAGTCGCGTTATTTTTACTCATAGCGTGACTTATGATACACAAGTTAAATAGTGAAACGTGATGATGCAAAGGACCAATGCTGCCTGTGAACGCAGGATCTGTAAAAGATCTGATCAGCCAAGAATAGAAAGTAACAAACAATGATGCAAGGCTGATACTGCGTAAAAAGCTTAACGGGGCAACGACATGATAGAGTCCAAACTGAAAGCCAACAATTGCAACATTGTGGACAGCTGTTTCGACCTTGTTGGGTCTCATCAGCACGGTGTAGCAAGCTATGAAGTGATCAGCTGGTCGACTGATATTCATACACTCACTGAGACAGTGATGAACGCAGATGAAACTCAAATCCAA
>CM042748.1:27021204-27032047 GCA_022496165.2 Catalaphyllia jardinei
ACGACCGCAAACGAAAATGCTGCCTGTGAACGCAGGATCTGTAAAAGTTAAATGCCTTGTAAATGTGCATGATGTCATCGTCTTGAAATTCGCAGTGGGGTTCCCCTTATTTAAACACATCACAATGACATGCAAATTCGGCTGTGAATGCAGTGACCATGTCTTTTAAAAAGTGAGGCTTGAAATACGTTTGAGGAGCTTCACGGGCAACATGGGAAACATCGCTGGGATATGCACCGTTATAGAGCCGGACAAACTACCGTTCATGCGCTCATCAGTTGACTTAGCCCGGTGACTCGCTTGGAAAAGGCGCTCGTTCTTCAAAATACGCCTAATCGTGAGAGGATTTTACTGATCATTAGTTTTTATCAATATACCGTGTTTTACCAACAATTATTTATCGCTGAATCGTCATGATGTTGCGTATTCTTCGTGTAAGGGTTGTCGCCTCGACAGGCCTAAGTCTGAAATCTGTACAAGCAGACTACATCCAACTGGTGAGTACCTCCTCTACCAAAGTGCGGGAATCAGTACAGAATATCAACTAGCTGATAGGAAAAGATATAATGATAATTGTTTATACCGGGATATTTTGATAGCGGACTGTTCGCTGGCAAGCGTTTGCTGCCGAGTACTTCACGATTTGTACTGTCATCTTTTTAATGTCACTTATAGGTTAAAATTTTGTCTATCATAACATTCAGCCAAAAATTCCGAAAATTTCGAAACGTTGAAAAATGCAGTAAATTTCCTGGGAACGTTTTTAAAAAGTTTTGATAAAGTTTTGATAAGCGAACCATGCAACCCAAAATTTCTTAGTTCTTGTTAAATTTCTTTTCCGGCAATATTCCTCACTTTTGTCAGTTTGTAAAAGATTATACAGTCCAAACAAACTCTGTTACGTCATCCAGACTCTCTATTTTATCGCATTACAATGTAAGAGACAAAATAATTACAGCAGCTGAAAACTAGCACGAAATCTAGATAAATTTCTCATTTCATCATTCTGCTGGGTATTTCTCGAATTGTGACATTCGAGAGTCCTCTGCGACTATAGGTTGGGTCAAAAGGGATCTATATCTAAACATAGAGACCGATACAACGCCGAAGGATGGTTTTGAATTTGGTTCTTCTTCAAGTACAATGAGAACTTAACAGTCAGAAATCCAAGTCTATGAGAAAAAGAGCAAGAAGTGCTAAGTAAGAGGATACCAAGATAGTTACGCTGAGCCAGCAGAAATGTGTCGTGAGAAAAGGCACGCAAGCACACGCAACCCAAGCTCACGTTTTGATATTGTGAATTTAATTCATCGATTTTTTCGTCTGGGATCGGACCCTGTCTTTTAAAACCATATAATTTCGACTGTTTTGCATTTAAAATGAACTAATTGTTGCCGTGCAGATTAAAAAAAATGACTTTGGCGAGTGCTACCTCGTTGACATTTTGCTCTTTGAAGGCATCAGGCAAATCCAGTCGGTGCCCTCCCCCAGGCCAACCCCCGGGCAAAAGCATTTTATATAAGATTGAAAAAAAGGACAATGGCAAATTTCCCGGGGTGGGACAAATGATTGGGTCAAATGCGCCAAGGTCACAGTTACGATGATTACACGAGATTGGTCTGCCTGTGCACCATGTCGTCATCACGCTCATTCCAATTTTGCTGTGTAAGCAGTTATGTTCAGGAGACTTCGTGAGTTAAGATGCTTGCACTACCTGCACAGTTTAAGGGAAACTATTCATTTTATAATCGTTGTAGATGACACTGGAAAGGTAAAGTATTCACCTTCTTTTTTCACAAATATGATAACAACTCTTCAGACATAGGAAAATAAGTGAAAATTATATTAAAAAATAATTATAATGTTATTGATAATATTGACTATCCAAAAATTATTGAGGGTATACAACTTAACTTAAACTCATGGATCATTTCTTATATTCCGATAGCAGTGTAATTCAATGTATGCATTTAGGCCACATGATTATATCTATATGAATTCCTTTGTTTCGTTGTTCTTTGATGATTAAAATGCAATAGTACCATACGTATATCGTGTTTATTACAATTGTTCACCAAGCCATTAATCTTTAAATTATAAGCGCTTAAAGCATTAAATTGAGGGTTTCAGCAGGTTATATCGTTGCTATAGTAACCCTTTATGCAGTGAAGACAACCATCAACTCAGTATGATTAGATTTTAGTGTGATACCACTGTTTATCATCTCTTGATAAAGTTTGGTAGTATTAACGCGGTAAAATGACTTTCGTAAAGGTGCTAAAACTGCAAATGTTGCCAACACATAGCGTCACGATTTTTTTCCGGATTGAGTGCCATAATATTATCTATTTACACCCATTTCACCTTCGAGTGGATTGCGGAATGTAATAATTTGCTGAGCAAAGGAAATTTATCGTAAAAATTCTTATTGTTAGGCCATTTCACTTCTGAGGATTGTGTTGAAGTTTATGAAACGTCAGACCATTAGCCAGAGTTTTTTCAGTGCAACATGCATTGTTTTGTCAAGCTGCAGAGTGTACTACTTTACGTTCACATTTTTACTGTCGACAGTTGTCCATATATTCTTTTATTTATGTCGTCTCCGCAGTTGATTCATGCCTGGATACAATTTGGCTCCCGTGGATCGATCAGGAATCGATCAAAAGAACTTGTGTCCTAAATGCGACGGACTTCTTAGAGAAACTGTACAGACGATAGCCTGTGGACACAGATACTGCAAAACATGCGTGGATATTATACTGAGGTAACTTTATTAGGTCTGGCATGAGTGATTCCCTTTTTTGTCTTAAGCTTTACTGCCAAACAACTTCTTTATATAATATTAGCTTTCAAGTTATTATTCTGGTTTACCTAATTTTCTGTTTCGTCTGTAACAAGCAATAATAATTACACGTATAAGAACCTAAACTGGATTGGGGCAAAAGAACTTGAAGAAGAAGAAAACTGTAATTCAGTCTTGGTCTCTGATAATTCATTGACTGTGCCGTGCAATATGGTGTAGGACGTTGGCTATTAACAAAGAAAGATCGGTGAATGGCTTGTACTAAGCTAACAGAGTCCCAAAGTGTGATGTCACAAAAAAAAATAAATTTGTGAAATTGTGGGATTTGGCACCATTTTCGAATAGAGCGTCCTCAAAAAAGGGCCCTTGCCAAAAATTACCTCTTAATTGTAATTCCCAGCCGAAATATAAAGAACGAAAGTTTGATACTGCCCCAGATAAATTTCTCTAATTTTTGAGTCTGTTCTAAACACAAGGAACCGGAACAAATTTTGAAGGGTTTGTATGGGATGGGATGCTATCAACTTTTGATCCCGCACATCTCCATCGGGAATTGCAATTCAGAGCTAATTTTTGGGATGGGGGCATCTTTTAGGATCCTCTATTAGAATATGACACCATATCCCATAATTTCCAAAAAATATTTTTGTGACGTCATGACTTTAGGAGTCTATAGGTAAACGTAATGAGTTCTAATTGAGCCTTTTGGCGATACGGCGGCCAAATTAGTATGTATTGCCTCCCTGAGCATCCCATACTAGTCATTTGAAACAGTGGAGTTTAAAATGGTCGTCGTACCTTCGATCCCTTCACGATTTCTAATTTTTTCTTTGTCATTTTTTTTCCTTAGTCAAGGAGTCGGAAAATGCGTCATCGACGATTTAGCCATTAGACGAGAACAGGTCAGTTCGTTGCCGTCAACACGCTCTTCTCTTGAATCTGTGTTTAATAAGCCAACCTCGTTCCCAGGCTTCCCCTCTTGTTCCGCCCTTGACATCGGGGCTGGTCAATCTGGGTAGGGTTAAGTAAAATAATACGTCTTTTACGATATCCTTGAAGAAATGCGATGGCTAGTTAATCAACTGCCTAAGAGATATAAACGTATACCTTTAAAAATCCAGCTACATTCTAAGCCTCATGCAGGATTGGGGGGGGGGGGGGGTAGGGGAAATACACTAACCTATTGAACCCCACAGCTTTTCGCCGAAACGCATATGTTGGATATTTTGGAGATTTTCTGGCTGGATATGGGCCAAGTTAGCTCTAATCCGCTCAAAAGGCATTTGCAACATGACAGCATGCCTTTCTTTCTACTAGCGTCGCGTTTTACGGCATTTTTGCTCGGGCATGTGAGGAGAAAGTGCCATGGAGCAGCCACGTGTTGCTCTGAGGTTTTGTTCACATTTCTGAGCATTTTCCTGCATATTTTAGGCTCCTTTGAGCCAATCACTCTGATCTGGATAACATGGGAAAAATCTTCCTCCTGCCGAAGTTGAGGATAGATGATGCCAAATTTTAGTTAGAGATGATGACGTCAGAAGTGAAACAAAGGCCAAGGCTCGTCACAGGCTGCTACTGGCGGCACGGGAGTCAATAGGTTAAAGAAAAATTTGTCTTTCGAGAAATTTATCCAGTTTATTGAAGTATATATTTCACTCCGATTTTAATTAGGCGCACCCGATTTTAAAACCGGTCTCGCTGTTTCTTGTTCGCTTTTAACCCTTTAGCGCGCAAGGGGTCTCCCTTTGATGAGTAAAATCGTCTGGCATTAGACAGAGTAAAATCTATAAGTCAACAGTGCGCATTAAAGGGTTAAAGGAGATAGTTGTTTAACCTTTTAGCGCGCAAGGGGTCTCCCTTTGACGAGTAAAATCGTCTGGCGTTAGACAGAGTAAAATCTATAAGTCAACAGTGCGCATTAAAGGGTTAAAGGTGTTTATGTTTTGATTATCATGATGTAAAATATACTTCTCTTCTTTACTACGCGAACATAACGCGTTCTGACTGTGTCTAAATATAAACTTTAATTATAGGTACACAATTCTCATAGGCATAGTACAGTTATACTCAACAGTCATCAAAATGTGTGGCTAATCGGCCGTCTGAATATATATAATATTGTTTATTGTCTATTCTATAATAACCAAATCAATGCGCGCGCTCTTATTGGTAAATCAGCTATGGTTTATTGTGCCGGTAAACTCATGGAAAAATCGAACGTCTTCTGAATTATTATATAAAACCAATAGACCACAAGTTTCTATGGTTTATAGGTTGATAAACCACTTGGGATGTTGGTAGAACACTCGAAGAATTTAGGAATTCTTCTCGTGTTCTACCAACATCCCAAGTGGTTTATCAGCCTGTAAACCATAGAAACTTGTGGCCTATTGCTAAAAAAGAAAATCAAGAGACTGAAACAAACGTTTGTGCTGCACCCATCGCCCCCGGAGGTACTGCATTGACGTGTATTCGGCTGCTAATAACCTTTGTGAGCGAAAGTCTTCTATTATTTAGAGCAGATGTAAAAATATATACATATAGAAAAAGAATAGTAATAATGTAGCATTCCTCTTCATTGATTTATGCGGCCTCCAATAAAGCAAAGGGTTCATAATGTGCCCAAGTGCCCAAGAGTTTAAAAACCTAGCTTCTAATTAAACCACCCTGCTGCCCCTCCCTTCGACGGACATGTACATATTTTTTACCAACCAGAATCTGGGTGATCATGTGACGAGCTTCCATACACCATTTTGCTAATGATCAGTTCCTGGTGAATTGTGGGCAGATCCAGTCCTTTGAGGGGGCAAACGGGAAAAATTACAATTTCAAATAATGTCCTAAACTGGCCGTTTGCCCCCAGAAAGGACTGGATCTACCCACAATTCAGAAGCAACTGACCATTGTAGCGTTGCAGTTGTGTCCTGCGTGGCAGATATGTCTTAAACGTTTTGACCAATTGTATGTGTCGTTGTTTCTTCCAATGAAATTGCGTTGTGACAGTGTCTTCTTAGAACGAAGATCAGTTACCAGTCTTATGGCTGCGTATTATTAGATAGAACCCATGATATGATTGGCTCAGTATATCCTATTATGTCAGAGGACATGTCTGCCATATAGGACATAACTGCAACGGTACAGACCATTAGCAAAATGGTGTATTCAAAAGAGGAAGAGGGCCTAATAGAGAGTCTGAGACCAAGGTTGCTAGTCATTGCTTTTGCCTGATTCCCTGTTTTAATTTGGCATCACAGATTCATCGCAAAGCCGGCGCCAATGTAGCTAAATGATCATGAAGTGTGTGTTTGCTATTGCTCATATAATTCCATTTGCATTTTGTCATAGGTTTTTTTGGACCGTTTTGTCGAGCGGGAGATCCAGTCATTAACTCTTCACTGCGTTAACCAGGAACAAGGTTGTGAGTGGAAAGGCGAGCTGAGGAAACGAGAGGTGAACTTTGTGATGTAATATTTTAATAGATGCATGACGTGACCGTGTCTATAAATATTATGTTGCGAAACATCCCGCACATCATGCATGCTAACGTTATTAGCAGAGCTCCGGCTGCCGGAATGGTTACCAAGCGGAGTCCCTTACTCATAGAAACCCGTGAATCGCTTTTCTCATGGTAAAAATGGCTAGCGATATTGCTCTTGGGCGCTTACGCACGACAACGACGGCGACGACGACGACGAAGACGTGTGACAACATGGTGGCCATATTCCAGTTAATAGGACATGCGGCCCTGGTTTACAGTGTACACTTTCATATTGGACATCTACTTTATGGTCACTTGACACCTGTCATGGTATCCGGTGACCAGTATACCGTGACCATATTATGGACTCAAGTTTTGAGATTATTGATGTCACATGGCCAAGTACCAGCTTTACGACTGGATCGCAGGGTCAAACCAGGTTAACTTTCCCTAATCAGGACCGGGTTGTTCGGGACTGACCCAGTTAATGCTAACTGCTTATGTTTTGTGTTGTTTGAGGTTCTTCAAACTCAGAAGGCCAAACAATACAAGCATGAAATCCTCGCCGCAAAGTTAAAAAAAAAAACTCAGATCAAATCTCTAACCTATGCTGGGTAAACTTAATCTGGCTTTGAAACACCTGGCCCAGGATCTCCGATTTAAGCCTTAGGTTAATTTATTTATTACTTAATTCTGTACTGTATTTAACTAAAGTACGGTTTTAATCATGCAGTCGTATAAAATACTCTTAATTTATTATGATCAATAGATTCACATGCAATTTAAGTTTGATTCTCGATGTATTGTGTTATTATCAGGTTCATGAGGCTGTCTGTGAGTTTGTTAAAGCGCCGTGCGTTCATTCGCAATGCGGTGAACTGGTGACCAGGGCAAAGCTTGCGGAACATCTTGAGCGGGCTTGTCAGTACAGAATGGTAACTTGTGAATACTGCCAAGCTCCTGTCATTTTTGCAGTTATGAAGGTAAGTTAACGCTGAGAAGTATGAAAAGCAAAAACTTAAAACTAGAAAAACAAACAAACAAAAAAAACAAACAAAAGGAACATAAAAGCAATTTTATTGCTGCAAATAGGTAGATTTTATGTTCATAGAAGGCGAAAAGTTCGTGCAAATTATGAAGATTAAGGGATTATAGGGATTAAGTGCTCTCACTTTCACACATCCTGATGAACATTACCATGACCCGATGTGGAGATATTTTAGCTAATTGTTTTGCTTACGCGATACGATATATTTGACAACATCAACCTTTACTTTACGAACCTACCATGTACAGAATGAGATGCTTGTCACTTTGGTCAAACAGTATTGCTTGTACTTGCTTAATGGTGGCATGAGTATATTGTACTGAGCTGGGTTGTTGTATTGAACTGTTAATCCTTCTCAAAACAGAAGGACCCACAATACAATCAGAAAACCTCACCGAAAACTTACAAAACTTACAATCAAAATTCTTGCTAATCTTGGGTTAGCTTAGTCGGGCTTTGACCGATCTAGTCCAATTCAGCACACTTTGATGGCTAATACAGGCTAATACAAGAATTGGTCATGTTTTTTTTCTTTCTACAGAAACACGAGCAAACTCAGTGTCCTTCCGTCTTGATTGCTTGCCCAGAGTGTAACAGGAAGGACATTCCTCGTGCACAGGTGAGCTTGTAAAAATTGTAAATCATAGTGATCATGTACTTGGCTGTTCACGCACTAAGTTTAGCTGGTGTACAAGCATGCCATTGAAACAGTTATTTCATATAAACGTTACATAGTTACAGTGCGTTTCCTGAAACCGGGGCCACCCAGACAATGAAACCCAATCAGATGGCAGAACTGAAACAATACATTCAAACATTTTCAAATCCAGCCAATCAAATATCCTATTTTCAAATCTAGCCAATCAAATATCCGGTACAAAACAATGAAATCCGAACTTGTTCGTTGTGACGCTTACGTGACTATGCATTGTATCCCTTATCAATAAATTGTCATGCTCAAACTGTTAGTACTTTCGCGTGCATGAATTTAATTATATGCTGCGCTTTCTATGGGGGTAATTGCAGTAGTTGGTTGGTTTAGAAAATACACGAAAAGGAAAGATGCGTAAGAGTTTGACCCATAAGTATGTAATTGTATCACCAGATTGTGTGGTGCAGGGTCTGAATATTGTCGCAGCTCTATTTAAAAGAAACTCTTCAAATGATCTCTGAGTAGGGAAGGTTCCTATGGCGTCGACTTAATATGTTTTTGCCTGAGCGATTTTACACGCTGAGGCTTGGATATATAGTAAGACGCGAAAAAAAATGTATTGAATTTTCAATGGTGTTATTTTAGTACACTGATAACCTGGAAAGTGAGGTTCAACTCCGAAATGTACTGCTTTTGAGACAGTGAACGCGATAGTTTTTTTCCCTAGAACTGCGTAGTGGATTCCACGGTCGGCTGAAGTAAAGTAACACAATATTATCTAACTCGACAGTTCTAACGGTTTGAGGTTGACAATTTATTACATGACAGACTTCGTAGTTGCGAACATCACAAGGAACACATTGAAATTTCATTGTTTTGTACCAGACATTTGATTGGCTGGTTTTGAAAATGTTGGAATCTATTTTTTCAGTTAATGTTCTGCCATCTGATTGGTTTTCATTAATTGTCTGAGTGGCCCCGGTTTTAGTAAACGCACTGTAAAATCCCAGCTGTCAGGAGGCAGACTAGTTGACTATTTGCAAAACGTGACCGAGGATTTGAACTCGGGACTACCGCGAAACAAACCCCAATGCATATGAGTGGTGGGGTGGAGGCCTTGAACGTTAACCTGGAACCTCCGTATTACAACACCAGCGCCCTTAGCCACTCGACCTCCTCGAGCTGATCACTCAAGGTGAATAAGATGGTGTTTTGAAGAGATATTTTTAAAGTAATATTTTATCTACCTGATCTAAATAGTTTTATTTGCCTTCCAGATGTCTGCCCATCTTGATCCAATTGCCGGAGACTGCGAAGAGATCGAATCACTTTGTCCATTGACGCAGATTGGATGCTCTGAAACTAAGGTCTGTTTCCTACTTTTTTTTGGTTTTGTCAATTAACCATTTTACAATAACTTATTTTTATTATCAATAAGAGTATGGATAAAATTTTAATTTATGCAAGCTTTCAAGTTCAGCTTTCAGCTTTCAGGTGTCATTCTGATGACTTTTTAACCAATGAGATGTTATGGACTTTTTAAGTAGCCAATCAAAAGGAGAGAAATGCTATTGACAATGTTCGCGTCATTTTGAATAAAATTCACTTATCTTTGTTTACGGCAAGTTTACGGCGTCTTTCCCCCTCATTTATTCCCTGCATTTGACCGTTTTGGGTTCTTGTTAAAAATTGTACTTATTGTAAAAAACAAATTGACGCCAGTTTCTTATGCGTCTGTCCTCTTATTGATGATAAATTGCGTAATAACATCGTAAACGTTTACTGTGGAACCAGTCGCCTGCGGCTCATTTTTCCACAGCCACTTTGACAATGTTATGATGTAATTTGTTATCAAAAAGAGGACAGACACATAAAAACTGCCGTCAATTTGTTTAAACCAAACTGGTACCTCCCTATGGTACATGTGAGGCCTTTCAGCAATTTTGTTCTCGAGTCAAACGATTCTCTTGATTACTTTTGAGGTTTTTTTAAGTCTTGGAGTTATAATTCGCAATTCAGCCTACTTATAAACGATATTAGAAAATGAAAGTATTAAAAAGAAATGGAGTTCACTCCATGGGAGAGGCTCGTGTACGACTTCTATATTCACCATTTCAGTCTGTAGTATCAGAAACCGATCGAGTAAGAGTAGCGAACTGGCGAGTAAGTCTTTTGATACGACTCAAAGAGTCAGCAATTAAACGTGTAAAGCATTTTCCATGGGGGAATTTGATTATTTCATTGATTTTTATTGGTATTGAGATTTTTCTCGCGCTTGCAAGGATTACGGACAAGGGAAAGTAGACAAACTACTTAGATTTAAGTCTGAAATTTATAAACGTAAAACATTTGGAGAAAAAATTATGCTAATTGCACAAATTGTGCTTAATTATCTCCTTTTTCGTCTTTATACATTTTCTAGGCGATGAAGCTTCAAGAAAGGAGGATTCATGAAGAGAGCGCTAGTGCTGGTCACGTGATGCTCCTCTTTCAATCAATCATGCAATTCTTCTCTGTGATTGGCAGAAACTTGCAGGGATCCAATCAAGTCAGCGTCAGAGGATTGAACCTACCATCTCAAGAACAATTAGAGAAATGCGTCAAACAAGTGGAGAACGCTTTGAAAGAGAACAAAGAGTTAAAGTCAAAACTGGTGCAGCAAGAAGACCGTATCCGACAGCTGGAAGGCGCAAGACAGAGAGAGCCAGTTATTGCAGGTTCAGCATCGGGGCAAGAATCAATGAGGGAGCTGTCCCGGAGAATACATAACGAAGAGGCAAAAACCTCTGACCTAGAAGTTCTTATCGTTGAAGGCAATAGGCAAAATGAAGATCTTCAGCGGCAAGTTGATACCTTAGCAAG
>CM042748.1:27032147-27046133 GCA_022496165.2 Catalaphyllia jardinei
TACCTTAGCAAGAGGACAGGAAAGTTTCAAGGAAACAATAAACCGCCTGCAAAGGCAGTTTGACTCCATTAGTCACTCACTGGCTTTGCGCAATGTTACACTAAGTGATTTGGAGGAATATGTCCGACAGCAGGATGTATCTAGCCACGACGGAATCTTATTATGGAAAATTTCTGACTTCACGAGGAGAAGACAAGATGCGCTCTCTGGTAATCAGGTGTCATTTTACAGTCCGTTCTTCTTCACCAGTCGTTATGGATATAAGATGTGCGCACGTATCTATTTGAATGGCGACGGCATTGGCAAAGGAAGTCACATCTCAATCTTCTTTGTTGTCATGCGCGGTCAGCATGACGCGTTACTCCGCTGGCCATTCAGACAGAAGGTCACCTTTATGTTATTGGATCAGGATAACGTTGAACACGTGATCGATGCCTTCAGACCTGATCCCAGCAACTCCTCCTTCCAGAGACCAAGAAGAGAAACAAACATCGCCAGTGGATGTCCCACCTTCTGTCCTTGTCTGAGTTAAACAACCACGCCTATGTCCGAGATAACACCATGTTCTTGAAGATAATTGTTGACACCACAGATCTGTAAAGCTATCGCGATCTCGTAGTCTGATCAAGAGTACGGGAGTGCTGATATTAGAAACCGAACGACCTTTGAGGATGATATCATCCAAGTACTACAACCAAGCATTTCCCTACGCATGTGATTTGAATATATATGTCAACAGTTTCAGACAAAGATAAAGGCGAGTATACAAAGTATATGCACATCTAAGTCAAAATTAAATATTTAAACAATTTTGTGTGAACCGCGAAAAGACAGCGCCGGATGAATCAGAAGTCCTTTACTAAAAAAAAACCGTTGTATTACAAGTGATAATCAATATTGTTCGAGAGGAAGGACTGCAACAATGATAATCTAAAATATCGAACAAGGTTATTAGTAGGTTTTAACTTTTATTAGAATATCTTAAATGACCATGGCCTGGCCCTAAAAGGTGTGCTCTTTAGAATATATATTTACAAGTGGCTAAAATAATTCTTGCATTCTAATTGACTAACGAAGGGATTATCGGGTGTTATATTTGCTTCTTTCTGAGACGCGCAGCTGCACGTTAGGGAAAATAGAAGGAGAGCAAGAAGGTTACAGGGAAACAGTACGAAAATTACAGAGGCATGTCGAATCTTTGGAAAATACATTGAGCATACGTAATTTGGTGCCAGCTGACTTGGAGGAGCAGGTTTAACAGAAGGAGATAATGGTGTTTTGCTTTGGAAAATATCCGACTTCGCTCGAAAAAAGCAAGATGCAGTCACAGGGAGACAAGTTTCCTTTAACAGCCCGTGTTTTTTCTCCAGCAGTTATGGATACAAGACTTGCTTGGGCCTGTATTTAAACGGAGATGGCATGGGCCGAGGCACACACATCTCAGTGTTCTTGTCGTCATGCGCGGTCAGTATGACGCGTTACGTCGCTGGCCATTCAGACAGAAGGTCACGTTCATGCTGCTGGATCAGGATAACGTGGAGCACGTGATCGACGCCTTCAGACCTGATCCAAGCAGCAATTCGTTTCAAAGACCAAAAAGAGAAATGAATATCGCCAGTGGCTGTCCTACCTTCTGCCCTCTGTCGGAGTTGAAAAATTACACATATGTCCGAGATGACACTATGTTTCTCAAAAACATGATTGATACTGCAGACGTTTGATACTTTTTAGGAATGAAAAAAATGCATTGTATCTTATTGCGATACAATACTGTAGCCCTCTGGTAGCGAAGTTTTGAATTGAACAAAGGGAAAAATGTACCACCCCTTCCATAAAAATACGCAGGAATAAAAACAACATAGAATAAGACAAAAATACTATTTATGTAAGTAGGCAGAGTATGCGATCATGAAGGCGTATCTAAGGCATGCAGAATTATTTCATTGTTTCATATATATTAACAAGGGTTAACAGATGAAACAGAGAATGAATTTGTTTTCGAACAAGGAGATTTGTGTCTGTTATAAAACGGCCAATTATTCCTGAGACAGGTGCATGCATGAATGGTGTCCATGTGGGCTCAGGGTAGAAAATTGCACGAATATAAGAACCAAAGTTCTTGTCATTCTTTGTGCGAATTGCTGTACTAATTGTTGTTATAATTCCAACCCGTGCTGTATTATTGAGTGAATGCCAGTGAAGTCATTTACTCAAATTTTAAAATACGAAAATTAATGGAAGCCGTGAATTCATAGCGACAAAGCTCCAAGAACATTACTTTTAATGTTCGTTATAGACTGAAGTTCGTCAAGATATCTAGGAAAGACCTATTGTGTACGAAAGAGTAAAAAAAGAATTTCGAGAATTTGATCGTAGAGGTACTTTAAGTGTTAAAATAGTAATAAAGTATGTGTTATTGTTATTGTTTTTGTTGTCTTTGTTGTTGCCATTGATTCTGACAATCACGCTGTTACTACGTTGTTTTTGAGTTATTTTTTGGCAAAAAAATACTTCTTCGTTTGCGGGTCTGAACTTTGTAATGGACGAAAGGACGATGAATGTATGTCCCCGGCGCACACCAATCATATCGAAGCTATTTTGGACAACCAATCAAATCTCGCTTGTTGAGTCTGGATATGATAATAATGATTCGGCAAGATGACGAGAAACTATACACCTTATTCCAAAATGGCCGCAATTTTAGTATTCTTTTGTTTACTTGCAAATTAGCCCTTGTTGCCTCGTTTAAGGTAAAATATTCTTTTGAATTTCTAGTTTAAGAACGAGGCAACAAGGGCTAATTTGCAAGAAAACAAAAGAATACTAAACTGGCGGCCATTTTGGAATAAGGCATATGGTCCGATTCCTTGAGAAACTTGTTTTTGAATATGGAATTATAAACTGGAAATACCAATGAATTTCACTCAAACCAGCAAAAATGTTACCTGAAGGTGGCCGAACACAGTTTTTTCTACCTGCGTTTCATTCGCCTTTTTCTCTGAAACCCTTCAAGCCATTTAACAACACAAACCTCGGTTGTTCGGCTGACGTATGTGCCGTTGCCATGGCAATTTCGATAAATATAAACAGGCCTTTTAAAACGGTTTTGTTTACTTGCAAAAAAATCTGGTCGTTAGATTTTCCTTACAATTTGCATACGTAAGCATGTTACGATGCTCGAAAGTTAACATTATTTTAATTAACAATGATTTAACAGAGAGATCTTTAATTATCCCTTGTTGAAGGTTCGCTGGAATATCTAAAATTCCCTCTATTAAGGTTCATTTTTTCAATACTCCAGTAACTTTTTTATCAAAGTACTTTCTCGTTAAATTTCGTGAAATTCTAACGAGTGGGTCTTGAGAAATAGGCGAATTGATTGTACAAGACCACATCAGCTTTGCTGAACGATTTTAATCGTCTTTGCAATAAATGCTGCAAAAAGCTATTCCGCATTCAATTGCAATTTTTTGACTTACTAAACTATGCGCTACATTTAACTGGGTTTTTCAGTTTCGGTTGCAAAACAAATTCTTGGAATTGCTGGGTTTAATTTGCATCGATGCCTTTTCTAACATACCTTTGTAATAAACGACTAAAATTATCAATACGCTGTGTTCGATTCTGAAGAAAAACAGCTCAGATAATGCAGGCATTGAGCAAATAAAATGATCGCTGAATCGTAGACATTATTGTTATTTGCAATCCTTGTGCGCTCGCTGAATTGCATCGGGAAGACTGCGCGCAAAAACTGTGTCCGGCCACCTTAATTGAGGTGCAACTAGCCTGCTCTAAATTCGTTTCAGTGAAGATCCGGCCGGGCGAAGATCGAGTGAGTCGGTACTTGTCTGACGATCACGGTGGTCAAAATAATTTTTTTTGTATCGCTTTGTCTGTACATCGTTGATAGAGGGGACTGGTTATGAAGCCCGGCAAACATTAAAGGAACAAACAAAGATGCCAAGATTTATGTTGGAAGGTCCACGACCCTGCACAATCTTTTGTTTGCGCCCAAACACTATGCATGAATCACGTAGCCAATACGTCTCTATTGGTTAGTTCGTCGTTTTGGAGTAAACAACTATTGTGTTTTGTGCAGAGTCAAGGCAAAAGCAGAACAATAACATACAACAAAGAACTTTGACGAGTTTCATAACCATTCCCCTCTATTAACTATGATCTGTATTTCCCCAGTTTTTCAAATGTTTAGTATTGAACTGTGTGAAGTCTTGGCGGGGTAAAGTTCTTAGTCAAGCAGTTTTGAATTTTATGTTTACATACATGCACAACGATCAAGAGTTAACACCACCTTCTTTCTCCCAAAGAGTGATTGAGGCTTGGGTTTTTTGCTGCTAACGGTCGAAATAGATCTTTTTACCGCTGCGCGTATAGTTTCCTCAGTTTTTATAATGTCCAATTGTTTACGAAAATCGCAATTAATTCGGCGCCATCTAATTTCTTGGGAAATGCCGCTAATGACGACAGCTGGTCAAGCATAAGCTCCTCCTTTACTTTTGTTCACCCTCTCCCCACATCTTCCTGCATTTTACCCCACCATAGTCCACCAGCCCATCTGATCCAGTGATAATACTGATAATAATGTAAAAAAATGGGTTAGTCATACTGATCGATAACACTGTCTATAGTATTTAACTCTATTTGCCATATTTAGTTACGGAACGCATGAAAGGTCCGTGGCCAAGTGTGCTGCACCCTGGCGGGATCACCTGAGAAACACATGATCAGTAAAAACTTGAATTTCTATTAAAATGGAAGTTAATGAAATAAAAGCTTATGTGACTGTAACCCCAATGACTCGCTGAGGTAATGACTATTGATGGTCATTGAACTTCATTGAGCCCGCCCTCAGTCGTAATTAAAACAAAGATATACCTACATCTTCAGACACATCACGTAACTAGGGGGTCCTGGGTAGCCTGCGTAGCTTGGCTCAACCGTTCCCTAACCAATGAGAATCGTTTGCGGCTTTGGAGCTGGTTATCCCGGCTTTCCCGTTTTCTTAGAGTGCTCAAATTGCTTAAAAACTGCGTAGCTACGCAGGTCTTGAGGTCCTCGGCCGGGATTCCCCTTTTGTAAGCCTTTTCTTTTTTTTTTTAAAGGAAACAACCTAGAACATGCGGCGAAAATAACATGACAATCGAATGAGTACTCACCCTTGACACAGTGTGGCCCCCTTTGAAAACTCCTGGCCACGCCCGGCCCTAGGTAAACACACAATGTCACTACATTGTATCCATCCAACGAGTTGTAGTAGTGTTTATGTCCTTGGCTGAACTTTATTGCGTCACGCAACGTTTTTGGAGTAGCTCAGTACATGCATGAAGCAGACTGAACAAGCGCTATCGCTTAATAAACTAACGCATACAAGAGAAAACTAGCCACAAAGTATTTGAGATCAGCGGGTTTGAGTAAATTAAAAGCTTAAAAAAACAATGTACTGTGAACATAAGTTAAGCCACTCCTTATGTGGCTAAAAGACTCGTGATCTGCACGGCAGTTTGTCATACATCCGGGGCCATCAAGAGCACTTAATTCAGGTTGTAACTGAACTTATATATTTCATTTCAGCTCTAAAATAAAATCAAACCAAACATTGTACTAACTACTCAAATTGCATTGGTTTGACTGCAGTGCAGATAGTCCGGTTACTGTACCCATTTTCAAGCTTACCGTGAGTATGATTTTAGCACAACTGGCCACAGGTGGCGCAAGCTCTCGTTCTGAGGAGTTTTATTATTATTTTAATCTTTATGCAAACGTTCCGTGACCTAGTTACCGCTGTCGTCTACTATTACATAACGCCCGAGTTTCATTACGCGAAACGTGACTCTGGCCTTTCAGCATTTGGAGGTGTTACGTTACAACGGTTTGAATTTACAAAGGTTTGTATGGGTAAGAAACGTCAATAGACATTTTAGCCGAAATTTTGATATTTTTGCAATAAAAATGGCTTACCTCAATGCCTTCCTGTCTTTTCTATTGTCCTCTTGCTTTTCAGCATGATCCGAAGCCATTTAAGGGAGTTATCGCTCATATACTTTTTAATTCTACATAAGATCTGTAGTCACGCGTGAAAGCTGCCGAGACTCATGGATAAGACTAACTTTGTAGAGCTCCTTTCCTTAATCCAGTCTTGAATTCAATTAATACGTCTTCTCAGTTGAATTTCAGCGGGCTCTGATCATAACTACATATCGAGGAATTTATAACATGATTACGGTCATTCGTTATAATTGTCATTACTTAACACTCGCTAAAGCTCGACGCCACATTTTATTGGTTTGACTGCAGAAAGCCAGCGTTTGGGTTTTTGGCGCGAGCTCCAACCGGACCTGCATGACAGCGCAGCTCACTGAATACAGACATTAAACATTGAACTTAAACGGCTTCGGGAACTACCTTAGACCAATTTCAGCCTAACACAATAGACCTCGGCACGAGGCTCTGAGAATTTAATAAATAAACCCCACAAACTATGTAGTTATTCCACAGAGGCTTGTAATAAGGTATTATTGTTTCAGGCTGAATTTTGCAGTCGAGAAGCTGGCGTTATTTCTATCCCATGACTTCATAAGGGGTGCAGCATGACGTCATCAAGGGGGTTTCCCTTTTCACTGTTTAATTTGGCGCAATTTATCACGTACGGCATCAGAATGACTGAAGAACTTCACTTGAAGCAAATTTAATACTTCAGGTACTTTGCTGGGGAATTGGATAACATGGGAAGCATCGCTGGGATCAGAAAAATGGCACTCCATCGTTACCTAGCGATACTTATCGACCATACTTGTTACAGCGACCACAGTTCGGTTGACGGCGGCTCGATGATTCTAGCGAGGTTCTAGAGTTACCGCACAAGTTACTGGAGGAATGTACGTGTTGTGCTCTGCCCACGTGAGACTAGAAATTACCTTTCTTTTGATTTCGGTAGATCTGTATCGATTTTTTCATAGACAGGCTTTTTTCTTGACGTATCATGGCTTTTTCGAATTATACGCGATATAAAAGGTATTCTGTCCGATACATTCAGGCCAGGTGAGTACAAAATTTGCTAGTGATGTCACAGATTGTTATATATATATATAGCGGAATGTTTCCCCCAGGCGCTAGTTTGTCTTAACAGTTGTCGAGAAAATCGTTATAGAGTGAAGGCTTACCTACCATCCTTTTTCTTGAAAAAATATGCATGCGTTATATTATCATCTATTATTAAGCCGTCGAAAAGTACTTCACTTTTCTAGAAAGTGGTAAAATAATAATTACAACGTTACAACAGCTGTAATCTCGGTTAATTTCAAGGTCAGTTATCACAGAAAAGGTTCTAACCGCTTGCTCCAGAAAACTTCCGAAGAATTGTCGATAGTATATGCTGAGCAACATCATTTCTAATGGGGGATTCCCCAAATTTCGCTTCCGATTAAAATTCCCAAACGTCGTGTGTCAAATCGAGTGCCGTCTGCAAGTGTACGAAATAAAAGCTGTAAGAAGCCCCGAGTGAAAAAGAGCAGGAATTGCTAATAGTAAAGAAATGTTTCTGTCTAATCTGGGCGATACAGTGGAAATTGGTATAGATATCTTTTGGATGAGGCTAGCAGAGTTAAGGGACATCATTCATTTTCAGTCATTACAGATCACATGATGACGATAAAATTCGCCATGACTCATATTAACCTCCCACGCGTGACCCACTTTTAGGGCTCGTCATGCGTTCCTTCCCCATGAACGTGGAAGAAAGGGGAGTGGAACATTTAAAATATAATAATAATCATGACAATCATAATTTCCGATGGCACATTTACACGAATTCAACTTTATTTGTAATTTCTTTCATGTTGTCTGCTTTTGTAACTTTTCTAACGAATCGTCCCAGTTTCACCTTAGCCCTGGTTGAACACAGTACCCCAGACATTGTTAATGGCTTAGATCAGTTTTCAATATTGAGATCCACCAAAATCAAAGCGTATTCCGTGCTAATCGGAAAGGATACAGAAGATTCAAGGCCAGTCAAAATACTGAGCAGTAGTATAGTCTGTCATACGTGTCGCAGGGGCTGGTTTTGCTGGTTTTGTTTTTACTTCTGATTGAATGAAAGTGGCGCGACTTTCATAAAACCAATCACTTAGTAGTATAATGCAAAACCACGTCATCGTGAAATCCACTCCAGTTATAGAACCACGCTCAACAGGTTTGAAGAATTTCATTCCGCTTTCAATCATTGCATCACACAATAATTTTGCTGACTTCACACTAAATGAACTTTGCTCAGCTTACACTGCTGACACATTGTACCTATTTTGATTCATTTATGTCTGCCCAGTTAAGCCATGCCTGGATACAATTTAGCTCCGATCGATCGATCAAGGATCGACAAAAAGAACTTGTGCCCTAAATGTGATGGACTGCTTAGAGAAGTGGTACAGACCATAGCCTGTGGACACAGATACTGCAAAACGTGCGTGGATACCATACTAAGGTAACTTCCACTATACTGGCTCTTTTGCCTGATGGCCAATGATACCTCCATATATGCAGTGGACTAAAAGCTGAAGTTTTGTGGAGGAGGTTGATTGATTTCTAAAGAACAAAGTATAAGATCAATGCTCAAAACTTCAGTTTTGCAAAATTTACAGCTGTGTGATCAGTTAGCTGATTTTGTAGTTTATTTCAATAGACAATATAACAACTCAGTTTGCAGCCACGTTAAAAAAATATATAAATAATTCCAGAGCAGGATAGATTTAAAGTAGAAAAATAGCATTAAAATAATAATAAAATAGCAACAACATAAGGAAAACATTTTACTTAACTAAGAGTGGGCTCTTTCTAGGCCAGGGGTGACCTCGATCAGGATTAGTGATCCAAGATCACTCGACTCAGATCATAAAGTGTATCACCCTGAAGGAGCCGATCATTACATATATGTAATCTGTGTGGATTTACAATTATTGTTTCCTTTGATGTACAATGATCCGAGTGATCATGGAATACTGATTCTGAACCAGATCAACCCCAGAAAAGCGAGAAAAGCAATAACATAGGACACATGACAGTGGCGGATCCAGACCTTGAGCTAAAGGGGGGGAGGGGGTCCCCTGGGCCCCTCCCCTAAAAAGGGAGATTTATGAAAATGCAAATTAATGGCACACACAATCAAGTCTGTCCAGTAGCAACATTACCTGTAATATGTTCAAGAGACGATTCGTCTTCCCTAATGTATATTCGTCTTTTGGATGTCGATTTGCGCCACACTTAGAAACTAGTACTATCGCTCATTTTTTTTTTTTTTAAGATATTCTACTTACCAAAAAAATATGTCCTTACTTAAATTCAGTCACAATGGCTTACACTTACTTACAATACTTATGACACTACCAGGTCTCACAAGCAAAAGCGATATACTAAACAATACACAATATAACTCTAATAAGCTTACTGTACAAAATTAACAACAAGTACCATGTTTTAAATTACTGAATTATACTAAGCTAAAAAAGCGGTCGAGAAAAAAAAAAAGAAAAGAAAAGATAATAATAACGTGCCAGAAACCATTGATTAACTATCCGGTAATAGAGTTGTCCATCTTGTTTGGAATTTTTGTAAAGTCTTGTTTGCTACGGCAGCCGTTTTGTATACGAGTAGTTTTTCTCTCAATAATGCCATAAAGGCTGGAAAATTAGGGGATTTGGAATCTATCTTGTACCTGAAGATGTGAAATTTTGCAGTTAAGATGTATTAATTTAGGAGAAGACAACTTGGGTCTCCAGAATTGTAACCATATAAAATTTTGAGTTTGTCAAATAAGATGTGACAAGTGGAGCTGGAATTCCACCAAGTTAAAACATCAGACCAGAAGGTCCTGAGCAAAGGGCAACTCACTAACAGATGCTGAGGGTTTCTTGGCTACCGCAATATAAACACAGATCAGAATCTGTGATTTTCATCTTGTAGAGTAGCACTCTATGTGTTAGAATATTATGCATGATCTTAAACTGGGAAATGCTTAATTTAGTTTCTTTAGTCATTCTGAACGAGAGACTATGTATTTCGTTTATTTTATCTAATTTGTTGACACCTAGTCTGCGAAGGCGATTGTTTGCCAGCGGCTCCGTTTTAAATTTTCTTTTAACGAAAATTCTGCAGGATTGTTTACAAGTAATTCCTTTCGTAATTAACTGAAGAAGCCCTAGTATTGTGTTGATCATTGTCGTTATTGCACCTGCTTTGCGTCCTTAGTTTTTGTTTCCAGGAGTCTGGACGGCATCAATCAAATCGAGCAATTTTGTGAAAGGAAATTGTTTGCCAACTTTTTGGCTTAAATTTTGATAAGATGTGAATATATTTTCGCCATTCAAAAGACCTTTAATTTTTTCAATCCCAACAGCGTGCCAGTCTTTGTAATAAATGGATTTCCCGGCAATAGTTATATTTTTGTTATTGCATAGTATTTCATCTCGAATTTGTAACTGGTTTTCTGGTATACATTCGCCTTTGATTTCGGACCACGCTTTCAGAGTATCTACATAAAACTCTGGCAGTCCATTGTGATCGAGCAAGTCAACATCATAATTACACTCGAAAATGAAAGTTCTCCCGACGTTTTCCAAATAAAAGGAAGGAATGTCCATCCAAGCTTCGCCTTTTCCATCAATCATTCTTTTTACCCAAGGGACTACTAGAGAATTTTTTATGGATTCGTAATCTGGAAGGTCTAACCATCCACTCTCTTTTCGCCCTATCATGTTTTCTCTTTTGATTTTGACCGGCTTATTGTTCCAAACAAATGCTGTAACCATTTTATCTATACTGGAAATGATGTGCGAAGGAGTGGGGAGGCAAGCGCTAGAAAAGATCATTTTCCAAAGTCCAAGGGTTTTGCCAATTGTGATTTTACCGTACAGTGATAAATCTCTCTGCGAACACAAGTTAAACATCTTTTGTATTTTTGTTGCTTTTACGTGAAAGCTTTTAACTTCACATTTACAAGCATCATATGAAAACGCAGTTCCTAAAGCGACAGTCGGGTCCTGTGGCCATTTTAAGTCATTAAGTTTAGAGCAGTTGTTTCTGTATTTTCCAAGCCAGATAGCCTCGGATTTTGTTGAGTTTATTTTTAATCCACTGCATTGTTGAGAAAGGTCAAGCAATTCTAAAAGTTTTCCAAGAGACGCACCATCTTTAACAAAAGTCGTTGTGTCATCCGCATATTGTGTAAGTTTTAGTTCTTTCCCTTTAACCTGTATTCCCCTGATCAATTTTTCTGACCTAATTGCACATGATATTATTTCGACAGCACGTATAAAAAGCATCCCGGAAAGCGGGCAGCCTTGTCTGACACCTCGGTGCAAATTGAAAAAAGGAGACGAAAAACCGTTGTTAACCGTGCAAATGGAAATGTTGTTATATAACACTTGAATCCACCTTTTAAAATCTTAACCAAAATTGAAAGTCTCTATGGTCTTTGACAAAAATTCCCATTCTAGGCCGTCGAAACCATTTTCAAAATCAATAAATGTAGCTATTCCTTCAATGTTTTGTTCAGCAGTGAAGCTTAGTATGTCAGAGATTTGCTTAATGTTTTGCCCTATGAACCTGCCTTCAATGTACCCTGTTTGAGCATTATTAATTACTTGAGGGAGGTCCTTTTTCAGACTTAGTGCGAAAGCTTTTGTTGCAATTTTATAATCCACGTTCAGTAAAGATAGGAGCCTCCAAATTTTTAGATAAGATGGATCTTTATCTTTCTTAGGGTTTAGTCTGATGATGCCCTGTCTTTGAGAGATTGAAAGGTTTCCAGTTGTAAATGCATAGTTAAAACTGTCCACCATTACCTGACCCAGACCATCCCAGAACCGCAAATAAAACTCAGCGGCGAAGCCGTCCGTTCCTGGGGACTTGTTTTTGTTGAATTTCTTCAAGGCAGCTAAGCATTCATCTAGCGTTAACATCCCTTCGCAGTGTTGTTGTCGTTCCGTGTTCAGTCTAACAATAGATTCGTTGTCAAATAAGAATTTGTATTTTACATCGTCCACCGCGGGGTTTTGTGAGCTAAATAGAGTTTGAGAAAATCTTTGTCGTTCATTTAAAATTTCAGTAGGATCTGTTATTGTGCTACTGTCATCGTTTTTTAGTTTGTTAATGTATTTATTGTGGTAATTTCTTATCTCTAGATTTAAGAAATACTTAGAACTCCGTTCGCCCCATTCGAACCATCTTGCTTTAGACCTTAAACATGCACCGCGTGTGCGTTGAAGTGGGATGCTTTCCAATTCTCTAATGATTTTGTCGTGTTCAGCAAGCAGCTCCTGCGTTTCTTTTTTAGCCAATTTGCGCTTCAGATTTTGAGCCTTTTTAACAAGTTCCGCTTCAACGTTTTTTTGTTGTTTTGCTCTTTGTTTGGAGAAATTAATGGTATAAGTTCTGATTTCCATTTTAACTAGTTCCCACAGCAGCCCTTTGTCAACAACGCCTTGATATTGATTTATAAAACCTGGGATTTTTGTAGTCACTTTTTGACGAAATTTTTGTCTTCAAGCAAAGAAGCGTTAAATTTCCAATAGCCGGGCCATCTTGGGTGTTGTTTCTCGCCGTTAATTAGCAATGTAACTTGTAAGTGATCACAGTATGGGAACACTTAGATCTCAGAGGAGTCGACGCTTTGCAAACTATCCTTGGAGATTAGCCAATCGTCCAATCTGCATATGACTTTCAAATCTGAAGACGACCAAGTAAATTGGTTTTCCCTGGGATTTAAATCTTCAAATATCAACTAGGTCAAAGGAACCCATCAACTGCTTAATTCTTCTAATAACATTTTTCTTGGATGACAGATCCTGACTGCCTTTATTTATCTTCGTTTGACAGAGGACCATTTAAGTTACCTCCTATAGGGAATTTGCGTAGTTCTGAAGCATCTCTGAAAGGTTGTTATAAAACGTTTGCTGTGCGCGAATATTGTTAGGCGCGTAAATATTTACTAATACAGAAATTTCGTCGTCGATATTTGTCCAGGAGAGGCTCGAGCTTTTTGTTCACCTCTTTTTGCCACATAATGGCGCCGCCATCTTGGAGAGTTTCATCATCAGTTTGTGAACCGTTCTCTCGTTGTCGCTTAGCCCTTCTTCTTTCTTTATTAGTCGTCTTGGTAGCCACTTCCTCGTCACCCATTGCAGTAATTTTGTCAGGCGGTTGCGTTAGTTGCTTAGAGCGACGACATCTTGCGGAGCGCTCGAGTACGCGTCTGCACTAGAGCACGTGTACCTTTGAACACCCTATCGCGCGCATCTGTGCTATGCACGGTGGGTCGAGCGAACGACTTTGCTGTAAATGGTAGTGTCCTTGACCGTTGTCACGCAATGCTTTCTCTCCAAAGTGCGATGGGTGACATCCCCCTTAAGAAAAAGGCTGTGAGTCAAATCGACTCGAGTTTGCTGTGACGTTTTGAGAACAAGGAACATTAAATGAATCATAACGTCATGGTGCTTTGACTTTCTGAGTGGTGCGGATCTACTCGGTGTGCGAATCGAATCGAATTGAATTGTCAAATACTTCGGCTGCGTTCAAAAACCTTTAAAACTTGCAATTCTTGCTTTGTAACAATGTGTTATGAAATGTTTACTATGCTGCGTGGTGTTGTGTCATAATATCACGAGTCAGCTATTCATGTCGGCAGTTTGCACCCTGTGAACTTAAAGAGCTACGTCACGGTTTCACACCTTGATAAGTTAAGCCTAAATGTTTCAAGTTTGTATCGTAAGCCGTGATAATCCTCTCCATCCTTAGCCATCCTTGCTCCTTTATTGTTTATTGTTATCTCTTCGGTATTTTTCTATCTTGAAGATTATCTAAAATTCCGTGCCTGAGCTTCTTTAATGCACCGTGTGTTCAATCGAATCGATCCCTTAATTCTCGTTCTTTCCCTCTTGCTCTGTTTCTCTGGTTGTTTGTTTATTGTTTGTGTGTGTGTGT
>CM042748.1:27046233-27062055 GCA_022496165.2 Catalaphyllia jardinei
TAATAAATTCCCCAGACAGGGCCTTTGAGTCAATTCAGCACCTTAAAGGCTGACAAAATCCAGGAAAAGGGCCTTTGAACGAATAACCATACAAGAACGTAAGCTAAAAAAGAAAACTAATTATAACAAATTCTGTTTTTAGAATGAATGCGGAGCTAGAGAGAACAGCTGAGCACTCCAATAAGCCTCTTTTGTAATTAACAATCTATCGATTTCTTCCAAGTTGTTATGGGCCTGCACCTGATCGATACATTGAAATGAGAAATCATCTAGAGTGTGTGGAATTTTGTTGAAATGCACTGCCACCTCACAAGTTTTTTTGTTTGTGAGCATGGCAGACTTGTGATTGCGAAACCTCATCCTGAAATCAGTGGTGGTAGACCCTACATATTGCAAGCGACATTTCTTGCATGAGGCCAAATAAATAACGTTTTTAGAATCACAGGAAAGTCTGGAATGAATAGTGTATTTTTTGCCCGTCCGAGAACTCGAAAACAATTTGGATTCCACAAAGAAATTCTGACAAAGGTCGCATCTAGTTCTATCGCATTTGAAACAGCCATTGCTGTGACGACTAGTTTGGCCCTCTTCTGCCATATTGAAACGAGATGGTGCAAGCAATTCTTTGAGATTTTTAGAACGGCGAAAAGCTGGTATGACAGAGCCTCGAGGAAAAAGTTCTTTTAATTTTGGATTGGATTGTAAGATAAACAAATGCTTTCTAATTATATTCCCGACATCAGGTAAATTTGGATTGAAAGTAATAACAAAAGGAAATAATTTCTTCGCTTCTTTTGGACGAGTCCTGAGCAGATCATTCCTAGAAATGGCAGAGGCTTTGGAGAATTGATCGTTGACTAATTTAGGGGGATAGCCTTGATTAAGAAGGTACCCCTTGTACTCAACTATTCTCTCGGCAAAGAAGGTTTCATCAGAGCAGTTTCTTTTTAATCTCGTGGCTACTCCAAAAGGAATAGCCTTGAAAACATGCTTAGGGTGGCAGCTAGAAGGTGGAAGATATAAATGACTGTCTGTGGGTTTGGAGTAAACATCCGTCCTAATAAACCCATCGATAAGATATAAAGTAAGATCTAGTACATGGAGCTCACGCTCAGAGAAAACTAACTCAAATTTAATAGTAGGGTAGAGAGAATTAATATAATCCGTAAATTGATGTAGAGCAGGAAGGCCTTGCTGCCAAAGATCAAAAACGTCGTCGCGATACCGCCACCATAAGGACGGCTTAATCGGACCCAAAAATTTAGCATTAAGATCGATTTCGCCCATGGCAAGATCGGCATAACTACAGGCATTCTTTTGGCCCATAGCTGTGCCATGTATTTGGAGAAAGAAATTCTCCTTAAAAACAGAATGATTACTTTTGAGACAAATTTTAACAGCTTCTAAAATACAAGTGGTGGATGGAAACTTGTTTTCTCTGGTATTCAAAGCCTTCCTAACCGCAGTGAGACCGAGTTTGTTGTCGATGTTAGGAAACATTGAGACTACATCCCACGAAACCAGTAGGGTGCCAGTTGAAAAAGGACCGCTTTTGTTTAAATCTTCCAATTTATTAAGCAGATCTGTGGTGTCCTTAATAAATGATGGTAATTTTCGGGCAAGTGGCTGTAAATAAATTCAGTAAAAGCCGACAAATTTTCTATTGCCGTGCCGCAACAAGATGTAATGAGCCTAAGCGGGTTGCCCGCTTTGTGCGTTTTGATGTTTCCAAAGGCCACCCCTGGTTTCGCTTCTTTATTCATTACCCACTACGCTACTTGAGGAGAAATCTCTCCTTTCCCGAGCCATTTAGAACACCAACTGTCTACTAATGCCAAATGCTTAGAAGTAGGATCTGATTGCAAAGATTTATAATGCTTATTTCGTAGTTACCATGTACATGTGTTGCGATGCATGTTTGGTGCTCAACAGTCACCGACATGTTATAGCCAAGTGGCATCGTTATAAAATAGGAATGCAAAATAAACAAAGAAAAGCGTTAGAAGCGTGTTCAAAAATCTTAAAATTTTTCTCGTTGTTTTCTGGATTAAGTGAGCTGCTCCTAAGCAAAATTCCAGAACATTTTTAGAAAATACAGGTAGTGTTTATTTCGGAAACTCGATAACTCAATGCATATCTCCACAACCCAGGGTAGGAAAGGTGTATTTTATTCTCCTTTTAAATATGGTATAAGGATAGAAATATATGGTCTGTTGAAAAACAGCTTTTAACTGCATGCCCTAAGAGTAGTCAGGACGAAATGTTTCTTATTCTTATTATTACTTCATAGTCCATCGAAGAAATCAATATAATGGACTTTTAGGGTAAACTTCTCTTAAAGTAAGCCATTTAGTTAACAAGTAGTTCTGTCAGAAAAGTATAGAAGACGTAAACTATGAGAATCCGAAGAGACCATTTAACACAACTTAGAATAACACTTTCTACCTGATTCATGCAGAATTTACTTAATCGAAGGGGAAACCACCACGTAGGTAATTAACCTACTTGCATATATTACGAGTAGTTTCATTCTCGCTCGCCTTCCACTTGACACTCGCGGGATCAACCTGTTACTCTGCAGACGAAAATTTAGGTCCGTCAACTGCGTTTACAAACTTGTGTTAGACAATTTCTTGACACGGATACGTTGTCATATGCAGGAATACCGTATTTCCTTTCGTTTTTTAATTAAAAATACTAAGCGGGCTTGATGAAAGTAGTTATTATATCTCTAAGTTAGTACGCGCGCCGTGATTGGTCAATTTAGCGGGCCGTACTCTCCCGCACGGCCCGCTAAAAAATTTTAAGTTGTTTGAGTTGCCAAACTGTTGCGTGATTTATCGCCAAAATTTCTTAACTTGTTTAGCAAGTAAAGGTTTGAAACTTTTGACCTGCTTCAGAAATTTGAAGCCTTTACTTATGGATAAAAATCGTTCCCGAAGTCGTCAGACACACAATAGAGATATAATAAATATCTTACTAACCTCGTTTTCTCTGTCCTTACTGTAAGTTACGGATCCTCGTTTTTTCCCCTACGATTTATAAATCGGTACCGGACCTCGAACTCGGTTAGTAAGAGGTATGGTAAAACTAGTCTAGGTCTTCAGTAAAGTAATGCTTATATATATAATAGAAAATAACTAAAAATCAGAGACACGTCTTATGTGCAACGCTACAGCTGCAACTATCAAGTTTTGTTTAGTGCTAACTAACTGCATGTACAAGTCGACTATTCGACTAAAATGGATGTTAATTAAATAAGGAACAATGAACAAGGGCTATGTTACAAAAATGAAGAAAACATATAGTGACCAGCTACTGCCGAACAGCCCATTCGCTCTGTGAGAGGCACCTTCAGGTAACCAGCAGGGTAGTTTTATTCATGTAAACAATTACCTGCTGAATACAACTACCATGATTCTTTGCGGGCATGTCTCATAGAGGAAAATGACCATTTCAGTGTTTATTTTCAAGGCTTAATGAAGCACTATATGCATGACGAAGTTTGTTCAGCTGCAACATACAGGAGAGAGAAAACGTCTCTCTTCTGCCTAATTACACTGTCCGGCATGACATGTTCAAAGCCCGATTAAGCTAACCCTGGGTTAGCGAGGATTTTGATTTCAGTTTTGTAACATTTTGGTCAGGTAATCTGTTTATATTGTTTGCCCTTCAGTTTTGAGCTGTAGTAATCTTAAACTACACCAGACGTTAGAGGTGAAGAACATTTTTAAACACGAAAAAAATCATGCTTCGGTTAACATTTAACCCTGGGTTAACATTAACCGGCTTTCAGTCAGTGTGGTGCAGATTAATGCTACTGCACTGCCATGTCAGCTCTTTAACTGCAGATGATAAACGCTATTAAAACAATACTATGGTTAAAAGCGTGTTTGTCGTCATTGTCTGCGAGGGAAACTATCAGTTCCGATAATGTCGGCAACTAATCTTGATATTGCCATGACAGAGCGTTATTTTCAGCCGAGATTGCTTCACCGTTGCCCGGGTGGCAGCCTTTTCGATGTCACGCGATAAACTGGTCTTTCAAACCCTACAAAATACTTATTCTGTTCAAAATTACAAAATACATACAGTATTCTGTATTGAAGTTACAGCATCTTCTTGAGATTATTGGATCCATTCTTAACTAATTAATTTTACCTTTGACATTAGACGGTTTAATAAATTTTAAAGCTTTGGCTGAATGCCCGGCAACCAGGCAAGGTCTTAAATACACCAAATGCCTGCGGCAGTCTGAAATTTTCACAGAATTTCCGCTGAAAGATTCTTGATGGTCTTTGATGTTTTTTTTTAGAAAATTTAATGAAGAGTGATTCCAAAAATTCTGTTTGTTTGCAAGATGACGAAATATCCGAGCTTCGGCATTGTGGCTGCTTCAAGGTAACTTTACCCAGAAGAGTTTCAAGACTTAACAAAAACGTTGTTTATTCACAGGTAGCGAGTGAAGAATACAGGTTACCCGAGATAACAATCTGGGTGATGAAAAAATAAAAATAAACAAACTTAATTACTAGAACATTGCTACGAAAAGCACTTACAACAATTCGTAAAGGGCACTAAGGCTGATTCTTACCGTTTGAGTCTTCTGAAACACATTATGCCAGCCGATGGAGAACGATTTCTCTTACAAGCACCACGCGATGCAAGAAACCAAAAACATGGCGGAAAGCCAGGCTAATGAGCGGTTACCTAGCACAGTCCGCTGACACAATTTGGCTGTACTGCAGCCACAGGCATACTGTAAAATCGGCATGTTCTTGACACTTACAACTTTTACGCTTACATCGGCAGTTAAAGATATGTATCGAACTGTGATAAAAGGTGCCTTTCAAACCTATGAGAAGATGCGATGTTTCTTTGGAATAACCAAGTGATTCTAAAAGTTATTGTGGATTTGTAGTGGACGAATTCTCCAATGAGCTTGTGCATACCATAAAAAGTATCAAATACCATCCCAGAAGTTTGAAAGAATCTTTCAGTGGAAAGTCGGCGAAACTGTCAGACTGCCAGGCTTTTAGTCCATTTAAGACCTTGCCCGACTTCCGGGCATTTAGCCCGCACAGCGAAATTTTAAAAACATAATATATTGTTTTTCCTTGGTTTAGGTAATTCCAGCTTTCGCCCGACGTGAAATTACCTGATATTTGGAAGTCCGGTGACGGAACATTGCTGGCGATTGGTAGAACTGCGGTTCCAAACATGACAGGAAAAGACCTTTTAAGGTTTCGACATGAAAATCAGCTTTTGTTTGGAATGCTCGGAAAGCAAAATGCATATTTTAAAACCGTACCAGCAGTGCTTAAAGCAGCCACGCTGTGCTCAAACAAATGCTGTGCTGCTTATTTGCAGCCCAAACTCGAATTGGAACAATCCTTTTTAAGGCGCAATTCATTTTCCCACGGATGTTCCACTCCCGCTTGTCTAGTTATAGCTTAATTGTGCATGAAAGGGGGCTTGCTAATAACCAAATAGGGCAATCTGATATGGAAATTTGTAGAGGTCATCAGGATCATCCGCCCTGATTCTAAATGTAGTGTAGGTAAATCCTTAGGTAAGTCCTTAAAAGTTATCTTTCATTCGAGCCTTACATGTACGGTTCCAATTCATTCTAAAACAACAATAAAATGCGATGAGCCTGTATGGAGTATTCTCGTGAAGGCGATCGGTCGATCGAGGAAGAAAAGAACGAAACTTTCGAATTATTTCAGTGAAAGGTAAGTGACTATATTAACGTGACACATTGTTGCGCTTGATAAAAATCACACAGAAATCCATCTACCTTTACCGGCTAGCTACAGTAAGTGATACGTTTTTGCATGGATATTTAGTTTTCATTGTTACCTACTAGCTTAGTGAAGTTTGCTAGTCGCTCATAGCTCTTAAGTTTAAAAGGTTCGCATTAATTTTCATTCATCATTTTATCTATGGTTAAAATTAATTTCACAATACATAAAGTTGCCACTTTTTGCTGTTCTTTGAAATTCGATGAGACAAAAGCCAAGAGAGGATTCTTGGCTTGTCCCTCGCAGCATTCAATGATCTCAGGCCAGAACTGGTCTCGTTAAACACTTTTAATGCATGTACGCGCGCGGTGTCTATGTGAAACCCAAATAAGCTCATAGTTTACAAGTACAGAATCCGCATAGAATACGGCCGTGTCGTGTAGTTTATGTTTGTTATCTTGAACAATTTATTCCAAGATCATATACATAAACCAGGGATATTAAATTACGTCACAATTTTTTGAGTGTAAAACGTTTATACCTTCAGAAAGGCCATTTATACCCGGGTAAAGGAACTCCAAAGTGATGGTATACACTAAAAAAAAGTAACAAGGACGGTTTGGATCAGGGGTTACAGTTATGTGCCCAGGATACAAACGACAAACCTGGGCTGTGTGAGAACTGCTCATCATATCAGGAGATTAGAAGAAAAGCAGAAAGAAAATGATCGTAACGCCAATTTTGGATCGCACTTGACAAACAAACGATTTTGTTGTACTGTTCGTTCGCCGGCGTGAAGCGGAAGTGGAAGGCATCAGTGATTAAGAGACGACTTCATTAATCAGTTCACCGTTCTGTGCTACTTTTCTTTTATCGGATTCTACCATATTTGAACACATGTATGGTAGAATGGTACAATCAAATAAAATAAAGTAGGGCAGAGACTCATTAAGTCGTCTATATGCCTAATTATTTTCGAAATCAGCTATTATCTTTACTAAATCACGAAAACTTCGACAAAGTTTTCATGATTTCGTACGATACTAGAAAGGTCTGAGAATCTTCAAAATACATATGGCGTACTGACATAGTCAGGGTCTGGCGAAAATCATGCGACTGAAAATAGACGGCAAGTGATTTGCACAGGATGTCTGTTTAACAAACAGGGAAATTCCCAGAATCCCTGTGAACAGCTAAACACAAAGCAAAAGGATTATGGAAGTGCAAGGTGCTGCCGTGGTATTACTTGAGGTGAGCTCAACACACTTAAGTGCACACAAAATAAGTGTTTGTAGTTCAATAACTAAACTGTTCTAAACTTTTCAATGGTTATGCCAACACTGATAAAGGGAGAAGCCAGATTACGGTGCAAAACTGAACTGAGTCGTGGAACTTACCTTTTATGCACTCGATTCCTTTTTGCACATGCAAGCGATGAACTTAGATAAGCTGCGTGAAATGGAATACCCTTACAGTTCATTGCATTGCAACCTCTAATAAATTGGCCATCACTACAGCGCTAGTAGTGCCACGGTTTACCTGCAAACTCAGAGACACTAATTAACGGAGAAGCCAGATTACGGTAAATAAACTGAACACTGAATCGTGGAACTTACCTTTCATGCGCTCCATTCCTTTTTGCGCTAAGCGATGAACTTAGATAAGCCGTGCGTGGAACACACGACTCTGATGAAATGGAAAACCCTTACAGTGCATTGCATTACAACCTCTAAATTGGCCATCACTACAGCGCTAATAACGCCACGGTTTACCTGCAAACTCAGAGGCGGACGCAGGAGCGTAAACCGGAAGTGAGAATCAACAGTAGACGAGAGATAATTCTTTGTCTTGCTGTACATGTCGTATGTTTATGTCATTCAGAAGGACTCGGGTTAAAATCGTTTCCTCTGAGGCGTTCAGAAATTACGTACTGGTGGAAACTGATTTGATGCCGCACTCTGTGCAGTATAAGGCATAAGATTCCGGTCTTCTTTCTGCTTCTTGTCGATATCGGGGTTTACCCCAGATATGAAAAGAAAATTCAACACTAATCCACTGGACGTTGTCCCTCTAATCTTTCCCGTATTGAAAGTAATGTTCTTAATCTAACATGTGTACTGCATAAGAGGAAGTGCTGTGCGTCGGTGCATGTGAAGCCGAGCGCAAAAGGCAAATTTGAAAAACTCGATCGGGCCAGAAACCAAAAATTCTGTTGATGGGACATTTTCTAAATACACTTAGGAGTGGCTTTCGTTTTCAGCCCAAACTAAGAACATATTTTGTAATGTTAGCCTTCATTACCATAACGAAATTGTTGAATCTGATTCCATCAGCATTTCTCAATCATTAAGTTTTGTAAGAGAAACTCGAATTACAAATAGCTAATGTTTTAGTAAGACCGCTCAGTGATATCTCATAACCATGGCGAACACTTAAATAAGCTGGCTTGAAAATGGTGTCTTTTTAAACGCCAAAACCTCTCGAGCACTTCCTAGTTGAACAAAATATACTGTTCAGGAGTAGTTATTAATGTAAGCCGTCGCGGTGCTCCAGACTTGGACAGCGTATGTTCATAACCATCATTAACTCTTACAACTAAGCGCCCGTTCGTTTTGTGCTATTCTTATTCATTTTGTTCTACCTGTAGCCGGCTTGCTTCCGGCCTTTCAGCCCCCTTCCGCCCTTCCCTTCCTGCTTGGCCGGGGATGTACCGTTATCATTTTATAGATTTATATATGCACTGCGTAATAAAGCTTCCTGTCACTGTAACGTCGGTGTCTGGCCGCCTGATATGACTTCTGTATCCTGAAATGCCAAAAAGCTAAAAAAGGAATTATTACCGTAACGATATCGAAATTTGAGTTTGTCCCGGCTATAAATTTGCATACGATGTACTAACTGTTTAACGAAAAGACTTCGTTTTGATCTGTGTAGGAAAATGATGGGCTATCAACTAGCAGAAGCAGACAGAGACAATACTGATCCCAAACACCTATGCACCAAGTGCAACAGTGTGTTAAAGGAACCAGTTCAGACAACTTGTGGTCATCGCTATTGCAGAGAGTGTATCAACTCTATTATAAGGTATCTCTACAAGCAGTTTTGATGCTTTATCGTCTTCTAAAGGTGTTTTCATTTGTTATCAAGATAAACCAGGGATCGGCTAAAAGCTAATCAAGTGTAAAGTTGAGGGTCTGGATGCCACTTTTCCAGATTAGTAGCTGAGTTCTCAGCTCTGCAGAATTTTCCAGCTGCTAGTCGAGAAATCTGCTGAAATTTTAACTGCTAGCCGAGATTCCAGCACTTTTTTTACAGTCCCTCAAACGTGGTAGCGTTAATATGTCAGCAGGTAGTAGCAGGTTCTGAAACAGCGAATAATTCCATTCTTGGCAAGATTTATCGTCAAAATAACAGCCAATCCTTTTCAATTCGACTCGCTATATGCCTGATCATCCGTGAGAGCCCTTGTAAATTTTTTACTCCATGCCGTCAGTGTGCGGTTATTTGTCCGATGAAGGTGCATCTGGAATATATCCAGACGCTATGAGAAAGGGAAATAATATGACATGGATGGCTTCAAAAGTAAGAATACGAGTAAAACAAAACACCTTGGTAAAACTCGATTTCTTTGAACAGAGCCTGCATCAGCCACAAAGTGAGAATATGATGCTTTTTAGAAAAAAATATCACAGAAGTACTTCAATGTGAAAATGAAAATATCGAGGGATCGCAGTCAGGATGAATCATGGTAAAATTTAAACTTTCTCCAAGCTAAAAAAACGTTTTTAAAAACACAAGCTTTCGACTGCCAAAATGTCACCGGCTTAAAAAACATTTTCGTCCCTCAAAATCTTGTCAAAAACCTTGTGTTTTTTCCAATACGAAACATAGCCAGAGAATCTTTTAAATTTTACTACCTTGAAAATGGTAATGTAAATGTTGTAGCAGTTCTTAGGCTTGCAGACGAATGCAACAGAACTGACATTTTGGAAATAGTTAAGACAGTTAAATCAGCCATCTATACCGCTTCTCTTTTAATTATTTGTGGCTCATGGGGAATATATTATTGACGGGGTTTTCATTCTTTCCAGAGACTAACAATAAGCATAATTTTAATATGTATATCTGGTTTTGCTGCAGCCAAAAACCATCAGAGAGTGCATGCGTTGCTGACGGAACCATGCTTAGGAAAGAAGAAGTAAGTCATTACAACTGAAAAAAACCTTCCATCTTTTCTCTCTGAATGTAAAGACATGGATGTGAAGTAAAGATCGTCAGCTGACTTGCTGATGCTTAACTTCTGATGATTGTGTCGTGAAGCACACTACTCCATATCGTTTTTATAATATATGTTACAAGGAAAGGCCGTAGGGAGAAGTAAATAGATGACGAACTTGTACGTTGTGGTCTTCCCGTCGATTTGTATATCCTTTCTCCCGTTGTCGTAAAAAGTATTTTCGTCATTGTTGTGCTTACTGATAATATGATGAGTGTTCTTTAGTTGTCTAGTTGTGTTCTTTTCTTTAATAGCAGTCTACCTGCATAAATTTGATAGAGAAATCAAGGGTTAGGTCTATAGAAAATTTTGCAATTGTGTGTGAGATATTTTAGTCCCACGAGCAATAAAAATTCGTTGCTGCGATCATTACAATTACGTGAGCGATGGCAATGGCTTGGAATCCCCCTCCCAAAAGTATGCCTTATCAACTAATAAGAACTGGAATCCTGCAAAAATAGTTTTAAAAAAGGGGAAAAATTACCACTTCCGCGGCTCTTCCAATTCCCATTTGAAATAAGAAACGGCCCATCTTCACTTCCCCTTTACTCAGATAAAATACCCCTGGATCCACCTCTGAACAATTTCTAATTCTCTTTGATCTTATGTTTTTCTCCTGCTTGCCAAGGTTTTCCCAGATAAATTTGTTGAACGTGAAATTCTCTTACTGGAACTTCATTGTTCTCGTCTTAATAAAGGTTGTCAGTGGAAAGGAAAATTAAAGCATCGTCAGGTATGTGTTCAGTATTTTTCAATAACTTCTGATTGCTTGCTTGCTGGTACCAAAAGTGGCAATTCTAGTTAACTTATTTGTCCGAAACAACGTTGCCAATATATCTATAGTTAAAGCTGCGCTGTAATGATCTTGGGAGCAAGGGGTAAGAGGAAATAGCCACTAGAATATAGGACATACAAATAATGTATCTTTCAGGAGATGATCACACTTAGCAACTGCTATTCCATGGCTATACACACTAAAAAGCAAAGTAATGCAAAACTGTAGCTATGAGGTGATGTAGTCTCGTGTTATTTTAACTTTGCAGGACCATGAAGATGTCTGTGAATTTAAAGAAATCCATTGCGTTCATCCCAAATGTGGAATTTTGGTGCAAAGGTCCGACCTGGCTAATCATCTTGAAAACAGTTGCAGCTACAGGGAAGAGTTGTGCAGTTACTGTGAAGAAAGGATCGTATTCGTTGATATGACGGTAAATTATTTAATAATTATTATGTTTTTAACGGTGTTCAAGGGGTGGACAGTTTTGAAACAGCAAACTGCAGTAAAATAAGTAAAGTCAGTTATTCAGAAGTTATGATTATAAAACTAGCAATGCAACGTCCAGGCACTATTGCATGTTCATAAAACTTCCATTTAATTGAAAAAAATCGCTGACCTGTTCACTGTTCACTGTTCACTGTTCATTATTTTTGATTTTACATGTTTGTTACTACTATTACTAAACATTTAACTAGTGTTTACACGCAACAACCCAACACATGTTGTCTTGTAATATGCATTTTCAGGGTCATCATCAGACTGAGTGTCCTAAATTTCCAGAGCGCTGTCCGGAATGTGGAAAACAAGATATTCCCCGGAGTCAGGTAAGCGATAAAGCTGGCTGCGTCAAAGACGCTACCTCAGTTCAGGTTACTAAGGGTAAATTTCCGTCTGTCGCGCAGGCTAGGTAAGCGATGACGACTCGTAAATAACTAGTTCAAATTACTAGCAACCATATGTTTTCAGTGCGGCTTTGTAACTCGTTACCGGTCATGGTACTTAAGAGGTTCAGTGAACATAAAAAACAAGAAAGTGTGACCCAACGGCTAAGATTTATTCGATTCCGCCTGTTTTGCCTTTTGTTAAACGTTGTAGGTAACATCGCATTCACTTCACTGCACGGGAACGTATGAACTCAATAAATTGACCTCGTTCCCAATGAGTGGCTTCATAACTCAGTTGGTAGAGCATCGCACCGGTATCGCAGTACAAATATGAATTATTTCATATACACTTCACAATATCGCACGTTATGTAAATTTGTGTCTTGCTAGGTCTATAGCTTCGTTATGTATAAAAGTTTTTTCCTGTCGTTTAACCCAGTAGAACCCCACATTAGTATTCTAACAAAATCACTTGGCTGTTAGTAATTGCTGTCCAAAGCAACCTTACAATGCAGTCCGTCGTTAGGCGATTTGAATACTCACCGCAGTTTGCAATCTTAACTTAACAGATATCTATTTTTTTCCCCAGATCACAGCTCACTTGGATCCAGCTGTAGGTGATTGTGAAGAAATCAAAACATTGTGTCCATTTAATACAGTTGGATGCAAAGAAACTAAGGTAAGACAAATCTGCGTCTTACTTTGAACACCATTTATTTTTCCTGAGAGCCATGTGTCTGGTACTTAAGGTTACTTCCCGCCTTCAAGGGTTATCAGTTTGACAAAATTTAAGTCAGTCATTCTATTTAAAATTTACGAAATATTTTTCCCGTGGAGTCCGTTCACGCACCACGTCTTGAATATTTTTAGCTACTCCAACTTAACCTTAGAGCTAGGCGTATATGTAGACAACCAATCAAAATATCGAAAAAGCCTGACACACTTTTGTTGATTTATGTGCAGCCATTAGTCGATTAATTCAATAGATCAGAAGAACCCTCGGTCGTTTCACGCCTTACCGGCTCCTGACACATCCTAAAAGAAAAACTCGCCGGTTAACTTGTACTTTTATCGTACTCTACATTAGATAAAGCTTTCTTCTGATGTATAGTTTGTTGGGGTTTAATTGAAACTGGTGCGTGTGCGAATTTTCTCCCGGAGGACACCTGCAAAGGTGGGAAGTAACCTTACGTTGGAGAGGGTAAAAAGGCTATAGGTGTCGTGTGGAAAGTAACCTGGTTTTGCACATGCACTTGATGACTGGGTTATCATTCCCTCAGTAAAACTCACTTTGCCATTCTTCTAAGAATCCAGAAGATTACGGAAAGTGATAAACAAGTGCAGAATGGGTCAATTCTCATCCATTTTGGTAGATCAGTTTCATTTAAACAAGTCGTTTCTTTGGAAGGGATAAAATGGTTAGCAGTCTCGTCTTTATAAAGGCACACCTGCAAAGTATATCTCCACAATACAGTAGCCTGGGGAAATTCAGAACGAAGTAATATATAAAGAAGCCTTATGTTCACCCATTGAGTCTGATTTTTTCCGATCAATTTATTTTAGGCGATGGCTCTAGATGAAAGAGTGAATCACCTTAAGGAGTGCACGCCAGAACACTTGACTTGTGTACTAGAACACGTAAAAGAGCTATCCTCACTCGTTAGCAAGACCTTGCATCTTACGTCGCTAAACAAAACTAATAGCTCAGTTAATCCAATAGAGAAGCAACTCGAACAGTCGATGAAGCAAATGGGAGTGGTTTTGGTGGAAACAAAACACCTGAAGTCAAGAGTAGACCAACAAGATTCTCGAATCAAATCCCTGGAGACAGTTAAAGACCAAACTACTTTGCCTGTTATCTCAAGTTGTAGTCAGAAAAATGAGCTGCAAGAAGCGACAAGAAAAATGCATAATCAAGAGGCCAAAGTTGCTGATCTTGAGGTATTTCTGATAGAAGGAAACAAAGTCAATCAAGATCTCGAGCGTAGGATGAACGTGTTAAAAATAGAGCAAGAAGGTTACAAGGAAACGATACGAAAATTACAGCGGCATGTCGAATCTTTGGAGCACACACTGAGCATGCGTAATGTGGTGCTAGCTGACTTGGAGGAGCAGGTTAAACAGAAGGAGATCTCCAATTATAATGGAGTTTTGCTTTGGAAAATATCCGACCTCGCTCGAAAGAAGGAAGATGCAGTCACAGGGAGACAAGTTTCCATTTACAGCCCGTGCTTCTACTCCAGCAGTTATGGATACAAGATGTGCGTGCGCCTGTACTTGAACGGAGATGGCATTGGCCGAGGCACACACATCTCAGTGTTCTTTGTTGTCATGCGCGGTCAGTATGACGCGTTACTCCGCTGGCCATTCAGACAGAAGGTCACGTTCATGCTGCTGGATCAGGATAACGTAGAGCACGTGATCGACGCCTTCAGACCTGATCCAAGCAGCAATTCGTTTCAAAGACCAAAAAGAGAAATGAATATCGCCAGTGGCTGCCCTACCTTCTGCCCTCTGTCGGAGTTGAACAATTACGCATATGTCCGAGATGACACTATGTTTCTCAAAACCATGATTGAGACTGCAGACATTTAATATTTTCTAGGAACCAGTTTAAAAATGACATTGCAGTGAAATAAGCATCATATTGTAGTAATGATACAACAGAACTCTGATCTCATAGCGAAAATAAGCTACAAATTGACCAATACACCACCCCAATGAAGATACGTAGGACTGAAAATAACATAAAATAACATTAAACTGTTATTTCTGTGAGCAGGTAGTGTTATCGTCGAAACACGAGGCCAATTCGTAACGGTCTTCAAACATCGTTTAAAACACGTAAACGTAAAGTTTATTCACAACAACGAGTTTGACTGAAAATAGAACAAAATAAACAATTATTTACAATGTTTAAAGACAGAGAGAACTTACTACGAGAAAGACAGACTTACAGCTTTTTCCCGAAATGACTGATAGGCCTCTGGACGACGATGATCGCGAGGGAACTTACAATAATAACAACCATAGCTCTAATAACTCGAGGATAGAAAAAGCGTTCGTTTGACCGTTGCTACCGAATTTAAAACTACTAGCCTCATTAGCATAATAGCCCTACGCGCGCGAAAATATCAACTGTCCCAATGGGCCTTTTAGGGCAGAATAGCACGAGAGTTACAGGTAGAATATATTTATTAAGGAAGATGAGTATTTAGACCTGCAGAATTATATGATTTCTGTATATAACAAACAATGATGTGTTATTCGAACATAGAGATTTGTGTCTAATAATTGCCGCCATGCATGAATGATTGCACAGGTGGGAGTGGGTTCAAAATTCGAGTAAGAAGTAGTTAGCTCAGTAATGAATCATCTTCACAGGATAGGTTCTCAAACAGTCAATTCGTGTAAATTAAAGTTTAAATAATCTGAATTTTGAAGTACTCTGTTAATTACAAGAGCACATCGTGAGAGCAGTGCTTGGGAGAAGAACACAGGTTTTTAGCTCTAGTGAGCTGCACCTACAGTTCACTTCACTGCACCCCTCGCCGGAGTCATCTGACTAAACACATGATCAGCACAAACTTGAAAGCACTAATTCTGGTACTGGCTTGCTTAGCACTAATCGTGTCAACACCTTCCTATGCATCACACTGAGACCAAACAGTAATGGTTTTCTCTCAGTTGCGAGAGAAAATCATATGGCGTGGTGAAATGGTTATTGATAGTCACTGCATGGAGGCTTTCCTCAGACACAATACAATGCACTATATGTTATAGAGTCACATGAAGTAGCCGATATCTAGAACGCATGCTGACGAATGCGATTCGGCCGGAATCGGTTTTCATCGTTGACCTCTATCCGTCACGCAGTAGTATAGTTTTTACAAAGGGGCTTTGATCACAAAACCCTTCATACGTCTAACAAGAACAATCGTGCAAGGTACAGATAGCCGCAGCAGCAGCCGCAGCAACAGCAGCAGCAGCAGCAACAACAGCAGCAGCGGCAGCAGCAGCAGCAGCAGCAGCAGCAGCAGCAGCAGCGGCAGCGGCAGCAGCAGCGGCAGCAGCAGCAGCAGCGGCAGCAGCAGCAGCAGCAGCAACATCAGCAGCAGCAGCAGCAACAGCAGCAGCAGC
>CM042748.1:27067155-27081330 GCA_022496165.2 Catalaphyllia jardinei
ACCAAATTCGATATTAATCAAAGTTAATTAGTCAGGAGCGAGTAAAAATCACATGATGTGATGTGATGCATGGCGATTCATGTGATAGTCATGCACTGCAGATTGCCATATAATGCAGATTGTCAGATTGTCGCGTTGATTTGATTGCAGTATAACTAGTGTAGTTGGATAATCTTTTTCAAGTACGTTGAGTGTTTTTCTTTGTTGTCTCGGGATAATTATTTTCCTGACCATTACATCTATCCTGTACAGCATGAAATGTTGTGTTGCATTTTATGTACTAGTCACCGTGTTCCAAACGCAACACAACGCAAAACGCGATCTCCATCAAGACTGTTAGTACACTATTATTAACCGTTGAGCCTGAGATTAACCAAAATTTTAAGAACGTATTAAGAACATTCCTCAGGCTGAGAGCCAATTAAAAACGTTTATATTTTGTTAATCTGTATTTAAATCTGTATATTAATATGACGTGCATAAAATAAATGCAACAAAAAATGTTAATTAACCCAAAAGGGCATGCATGTTTTGTATAACATTAAAAATGGTTTTGTTATTGCATGACACAAATCTCGGTTTGTAATAATGCCAGATCTTATTTATAACTGCTCCAAAATAACTTCTACAACATCAAAGTCATCAGATGATACAAAGTCTGAAGTATTTTCAAGACCCTCTCAAGCTAGTTGCCGCGGTGAGACCTTGTATTCTCTCAACTTTGAGTTATAGTACTCAGTGGTACCAGTAAACGTAGGAACTCATCTCAAGAACGATTTGAGCTTTACATCGCAAAAATAAGCTAGAAAATCCATCCTCAGCTCCAATATTAGATGTTGTTGTATAAAAAAGAGTGTAAGCTAGCGTATGCCCTCTTTTCTAAAAATTAATCCTAGCACATGAGAGGGAGTTCTGCAGGTGCGTGAGAAGTAAGATTTAAAAGGGTCATTCGTCAGCTTGAAAACGCAGAAAAATATGAAAGTCTGAACCTGAATATGGTTTTAATAATGCATAAGATTTTGGTATTCTTTCGTGTTGCGTGGGTGTCCCTATAAACGACATGATTTTATCGTTGATATCACTATGTAGGTTCGATGGCAACCGCAATCTACCTGAGAGAGCGCCGTAGGAGATTGATCCTAACCTCAGTATGTAATCAGCATTAATGGGCCTTCATGGATAAACTTGAAGTAGAAATAGAGTTCCTTTGACTTTAAATAATACATTTACAATAATAACGTGAAAACGTCGAACTCAGATCATGGAAAAAAGTGAAAGGATTTAGAAGATGATCATTCACTTTTTGCTATTACCTGACCTACGCACACGGAATACAGACGAAAACTGAACTGGAACGAGGCAGAGATTTTCATCATCAGCCGGAAATTATACAGAGACAAACTGTCAGCAGAGGAACTGTAGCTTGAAGAAAAGCGGGCTGAGGCCCGGTTTAAACGTCGCATTTTACATGCGCCGAATCAAATACTAATTTTAGTCGACTCGAATGAATACGTTCGGCTGATTTGATTTGAACGTCGCATTTTTTTGCTGAATAAAATTGCCGAGCAAACATAAATTTGAGCAAACATAAATTATTTAACATAATTTGAATTCGATTCGGCACATGTAAATACCGCGTTTAAATCAACTGTCGAACTTCAGTCGTATATTCGACTGGATCAGTCGAATATTTGACTGACTCGCATGGAATTGAAATATGTCGCATTTAACTGATTTAGACGTCGCATTTTACATGCACTTCATTTGGCAATTCGATTCGGTGCATATAAAATGCGACGTTTAAACCGGGCCTTAGACATGCGCTATTTTTATCATGTGACTTATTCATGCTTTAAATACACTGCACCACGCGCGGTAATTGTGACGCTTGCAACAAAATTTAAAAGCATGATGTCATCGCTTTGAATACTAAAGGGGGTTCCCCCTTTCAACCCGTTCAAGTTATGCAAATTTAGCAAGTGTCGATGCAATTTTAGCATGCTCTATCTCGAAGATCATGTCTTTTAAAATCTAGGACCTTCGTCATCCAATCCAAGTTTTCACCCACTTGAAATATGATTGAAGAGTTTCATTACATATGTACTAAACATCTAGCTGTGGTATGTGACAACATGGGATGCATCGCTGACCGATATCCGATCAGGCAAAAGGCTCTCCCCCGTAAAAGGGTCTCTTGCGTGGCTTCATTCTCGTTGTAAGATAAATCATCCGTTGGCGTTTGATAATTGATTTACATTGGCAGAATCTTTTATCGGTGAATCATCATGACTTTGCGAATTCTACGCGAAAGTGGTGCTGCAATTGGTGTACTGACATTCTGCCGAGACACAGGTCTGCCTCGAATCCTCAAGCAAACTACGTTACTTCTGGTGAGTTATAATGTTGCAAGATTAATATGCATACTTAGCGTACTGTTTGTAGCTGGCGCCAGTTTGCACGATGCATATGTGTTACTATTAAGAAGACAGTATTAAATGAAAACCTGCGACTACAATCTCGACAGTCACTCAGTTTGTAGCGAAAATAACCTCTGTCCATTATCCATTCGGCTTATATATTAGTGACAAAATAAGAATTGCATCAGCCTGTATGATGTTGTCTCGTTCAATTTCAAGGGCAGTCTCGAGCAGGTATTCTAAAGAAGGTCTTAACAGCTAGACTAAGAAATCTAGATAAATTCTCATTGAGTCGTCCGCTGTTTGCTTCACCATCGTCAGTTTCAATTTATGGTTCAGTCTGCAGCTGGGGATTCCCCAAATAGCTTTGAATAACATTCACGTCACGAAGCCTAGATCGTGCGTGTTATCAAGAGTCGTCTGAAACTGTACGGAAATAAAAAGCAGTAAAAAGTGAAAACTAAAGGAAAAAGGGTAAGAAAGGCTTACTAAAGGAATTATTTCTTTTATGAAAAAAGGAAAGAATTGGTTAAATAAATTTCGTAATTTTCCCAGTTTACCCTGCGGAACCTTGTTGAGGTCAGCAAAGTGTGTTCAAGAGCACGTTTGGTCTCGTTTAACCTCAGTTGCGCAGGTTAAGCTGAGTCAGACGACTGTAAGTTGGGATACGCATATTACCCACAGTAGAATATAAGGGATTGTACGTATTTTGAGAAAAAAAATTCACAACTCAGGAGTTCTAAATAGTCTTCTGAATGGACAAGAAAATCAATTCCTTTAGATCGATGGCTTAAATAAAGGAAATTGATTCGATGGCCGATCATCTAAAGACATACTTGAACATAAAATAACATTATAGATAAGAATATATTCCAGTTATAATTAAGTCACTTTGAGGTCACTTAAGCTGTAAAGATCGTGCTGGTATCAGTACTAAATTTGCAATCCACCACTGGAATAACTTATTCTGCTAAATTTGTCTGCTTTACGCTGACTGACAGGGATTTTAACAAGTGCCAAATAAGACTCATTATTCAATAAAGCGAGCTTTTTAGTTGGCTTGCACAGGGCCGATTTATCCGCACTTGGCTGAAAAATACTTGCATATACCTACCTTAATTCTTACCTCACAAATAGCCTAATTATGAGCGATATTGTGTCGTAGATTCGAATGGTTTGTGTCGGAATAGCATTGACTTACCTGTTGCTCTCTGCTTGTTTTGCAACTTTTTTGTTCGACCACATATGCATCTCTGGCTGATTTCAGTTTTTGAAGTGAAATGGTTCGGTCCGGCCATACAAACCTAGGCTTCCACCTAGAGGCTCTTTGGTTTCACAAGCGTTTCTCTCCCCCCCCCCCCCCCCACCCCCCACCCTCCATGGAAGGCCGTGACGAGCCCAAAGAGCGTTTGCGAGAGAGGCAAACATTTACAGTCGATATGACCGCCGACACGGGAAACAACGTAAGAAAAATCTTGGCACCCAGGGTACCGTCCCTACCATCCCTACCATCACTTATGAATTTGTTCCGTTAAATCACGTATTTCATCATCCCGGAATCATGCATTTGCTGAGTAAGCGAACTTTACGTAAAACGTATTTTGTACTGCTGCCCCGTTATCCTTTTTCAGTGAGTCATGATAGCGTAGCTAGAATGAGTTAAAGCAGTTGGTTGGGGTAGAAATAATTCACTCGCTCGGTAAGTAGATGGGTCGGTAATTTTTTTCGGCAGAAATTCCGCTGACCAGGGTATTTGCGAGAGGGGCGACATATTCCTGTACACTGTGAAATAAATGGCTGCCAAAGCGATGAACTGATCTTTTGTGTTTGGAGTCGAACACGTGCTCCCAGTTGCAAACTGCACGACTATTTGGAAACAACAAAAGTGGAGGAGATCGCTTGGCGCTTACTTGTAAAAGTCATCTTCCAAAGCGCACAGGTGTGCAGTTCTAAAACGTCGTGCAGTTAAAAATTCGCCAATTTGGCCATTTTTGGGCCTGCTCTCGTTCTAGTACTTCCGATCGATCTTTTGATTCAAGGATAGAAACATTGATATCCAAACTGACAATGAAGACCAGGAGGGTATAAACACCAGGCTAGTTGTAACCGTGTAACACCGTGTAAAAGCCTGTAACACCGTGTAACAGCTTGTAACGCAGCGTGTAATACCGTGTAACAGCTTGTAACACAGCGTATAACACCGTGTAACAGCTTGTAACACTGTGTAACACCGTGTAATAGCTTGTAACACCGTGTAACAGCTAGCTTTTAACACCGTATAACAGCTTGTTAAACACCGTATAACACTGTGTAACACCGTCTAACAGCGTGTAACACCGTGTAACACCTTATAACTGTTTTCTTTTTCCGGAGTTCTGCTGCCAGAAGCTTCAGACAATTAAAAAAAGTTGCATTGCGTTTTCTTGTTAAAACTCATAACTTTGTCAGTAGTAACAATCAAAACAGCTCAATTACTGATTATTGTAAAATTTATGCTGCGTCACGCCACAAACTAAATGTACTCAAAATCTTTTTCACCACCCTTGTCATATGTGTAATGTACATGAAACTTGTCCGTTTAAGTTATGATGAGTTGGCTAAAAGCGGCCTTTTAATTTGCTTCATTTATGTCGTCTCCACAGTTAAGCTATGCCTGGATACAGTTTGGCTCCGGTTGATCGATCAAGGATCGACAAAAAGGACTTGTGCCCCAAATGCGATGGACTTCTTAGAGAAGCTGTACAGACCATAGCCTGTGGACACAGATACTGCAAAACATGCGTAGAGACCATGCTACGGTAACTTAACTTGCTAATGATTTTTAACAGCAATTAATGCTGTGCATAAGTGTGAAAAAGTGTGGCGCAATGTGATCGCAAATACTTCCCAATTAAGAGGTAAGGATTTTAAGTCCCAAGGTCACGACAATATTTTTTTTATTTATTCCCCTTTTTGTTTTATACTTTTGTTATATAAAAGAAACATAGACCAATTACAGAGTTTTACTAACTGTTTCCTTTCTTTAAAGAAAAATCCTGGGGAACGTTTAATTAATCATTCAAGAATTCTTCGAGAATTTCGAACCAGCTCAGTACTCAACACTCCAGTACACTCCATCGAAACCTTTTCCTGCAGAATTTGTGTTACGTTTAGATAGATAATTTTTCATAGCAGTTCGTCCGTAGCTTCTGTGATAAAAGCCTATTCCAAGAGAAATTGACCATATCGCACTTGTGATGGTGCAACATCGTGGAATCTAGTTTAAATCTCGTTTTCGTGTCTGATGAGAAATGAAAACAAGACAGACTGTAAACACAATGTATGTCTATTATATAAACACCAGTGTTTTATTAGGACTTCTGCCACTGAGAAAATCCATATATTTTCACATGTAAAAATACGATATTCTCACATGTGAAGATATCGATGATTTCACTGACATCAGGTTTGTCTCTTAAATTGTACTTAAATTAGGTGGTGTATCATTGAAACATCTTCGAGTCTTCCTCGAAAGTACTTTTGTTCTTGGGCCATCGTAATTTGATCAAAAATAAGACACAAACAGCAGTGATAAACATGTTGAATTTATACATTTTATGACTTGACGTTTCGTATGTACTCTACATACATTTTCAAAAGTAACCGTTGAAATTTAAAACAGCTATTTATATATAATAAAGGTGAGGGGACTGGAACATAGATTAAGCAAATACTTAACAGTAAAATATAAAATTAGTACAGATTAATAAAGCATCTTCAAGTTAACACAATTTGGCGACTTGGTTGCTTTGCAAACCTAAGAAGGGGAGTAGGTCCTAAGAAAGATATCGTTATCCTACTCCCCTACTTAGGTTTGCAAAGCAACCAAGTCGCCAAACGCCTGAAATCTTGTGTGTACAAATTCTACTCTTGTGTTAACTTGAAGATCGTTTTTCAGAGCACTCGGTGCATAAAATCTTTCTTTCCTTACAAGGACCATGTTAATCGTTCACAACAATCCAGAGTTATTTACAGAGCAAATTGTTGGGATTGTAATGCTTTTTACATTGGTAAAACTAAACGAAGGCTTCACGATAGAAAAACCGAACATTTTAAGGCCCTCGCTAAAAATGACAATACTTCAGCCATTGCTGACCACGTCAAGGCCACTGGACATAACATCAAGTGGGATCATTTTGATATTTTAGCGAAGGGCAAAACAGACTATCATTGTAAAATAAAAGAAACCTTACTTATTCAAGAACTTGAGCCAGCTTTCAACGTCAACGTCGGAAGTGAAAAGCTGATGATTTATTAATCTGTACTAATTTTATATTTTACTGTTAAGTATTTGCTTAATCTATGTTCCAGTCCCCTCACCTTTATTATATATAAATAGCTGTTTTAAATTTCAACGGTTACTTTTGAAAATGTATGTAGAGTACATACGAGACGTCAAGTCATAAAATGTATAAATTCAACATGTCTTCCTCGAATGTCTTCGGCAATCTCCGGCAATCTGCGGACATCTTCGGAAATTTTCGGAAATTTTCGGATAATGTTTGGGAACGTTTGGTCTTCGGGACAATTTGTAAAATCTTCGGAAATCTTCGGAAGGTGGTTGGAAATCTTCGGAAAATCATCAAAAACGCCGTCATCAGTATGTTTATATCATAAAAAAAAATATTACACGTTGGCTCGAAGATATGAATTTTATGTTCTCGTGGCAAGAGCAATATCTCACTTGTTCGCTGCGCTCACTCGTGAGATATTGTTCTTGCCACGGGAACATAAAATTCATATCTTCTCGCCACCGTGTAATATTCTCTATTTATACTACTGCCGCGCACACCTTCTAGATTAGTATGCTGCTTTGTTCCGCTGCACAGCAATTGAGTCGTTTGTGATGAACAATGTTACCTCCATGTTTCAGGACAGAAAATGGAGGAAGGGCACGTGGGGGATTGTTAGTTAAAGAAACATACCTGGCTGTGTTTTAAAATGAAAAAAAAAGAAGAAAATTGCAATTCAGTCTTACTCTCTGTAAAATTATTGTCTGTGTACTGTTGTTAGTACGAAGGCCATTGAAAAAAAAGATGCAAGGTGGCTTGTAATAATTAAACGCGATTGCTTCCAATTACATCATCGATCCCTTCACGATTTCTAATAATTTTCTTTGTCATTTTTTTCTTTCTTAGTCAGGGAGACGGAAAATGCGTCATCGATGATCTAGCCATTAGGCGAGAACAGGTCAGTGACGTCCCTTCTATTAGCCGGCCAACCTCGTTCACAAGCTTTCTCTCTCTCTCTCTCTTGTTCCTCCCTTAATATCGGGGCTTGTTAGAAACTTTTCAGTCTGGGTAGGGCCAACTAAATACATCGTTTGAGATCTCCATTAGACTGAATTAAAGAAATGCTCTCGCTAATTATAGACAATAAATGTATACCTACAGCTACAGCTACAGCTACTTCCGTTGAAGCTTAGCTTCATACATAAGGAGAAAATGCATGAAGCGAGCAATTTTTTTCTTTCCGGAAAATTTATCCAGTTTATTCAAATATATAGATAATTCCTATTTGAATAAGAGGCGTTCGATTTTAAAGCCGGTTTCGCTCATTGTTTCTTTTTGTCCGGACATCAAACACATCGTTTCCTTTTATGGCGCTTTGTAATTACCGTTAATTCTGGACTACGCCAACAAAACGCGTTCTGACGTAATGTGTCTAAATAGAACTTTTAGTCATACGTGCATTAATCTGATCGGCATAATGGAAGTATTCTCACCAAACAGTCAACACAAGTACTGAAAATCGGTCAACGTTTTTGCTGTACGTATATGTCAAGTCGGGATTTTCGGTTGATCGGCAGCCGGTGGTGGCGATTTGTTCTGGTCTACGCCTGCAGGATCGTAACTGACTTTAGAAAGTACGATCATATTTCAGAGGCCCTGAAGTCCCTTAAATGGCTTAACGTAAAAGAAAAACTACTCTTAAACGAGTGTTAGTTATGGTTTACAAATGCATGAACAATTTGAATCCTGACTGTCTCCGTGAGCGATTTCATCCCCGTTCAGAAATTCACCAAAGAGAAACCAGGCAAAGGAGCGATCTTACGTTGCCCAAGTGCAGGCTCACGACTGGGAAAAGGGCTTTTGCCTTCCGTGGGCCAGAAATGTTAATTTTTTATCTAAGGTTATAAGCGACACGGAAATCCGAAGTGTTTTTAAAAAAGAGAATTTTAAGAATATTTTAAATTCATAGATCATAAGATGTTATTTTATCATTGAAATGTAAGCAGTTTTCATAACGCATATTTTCATCTGTAAATAGTTTTTATATTAATTTTGTAACTAATATTTTAATATTCATGTATGGTGGAAGAGCCATATGTTTTTATCGTCCAAGATGCACTGATCAAGAGACTGAACGAGGCGTTTGCGCTGCACACGGGGGTCCCCAGGAGTTCAGCATTGAGCTTTGTTTGGCTGAGATATCCTTTGTAAACGAAAGTATTCTAATCTTTTCTCAGTAAAGCGGATGCAAAAATTATTTAGCATTAATGCAAACCACAATAAAGAGACGGCGACTGTATAACTTTCCTGAGGATTTTAAACTTACCAGGAATTACCCCTCCCACCCATCGGATATTTTTATCACTCAGACTCTGTGTGATGATTTGAGTAATCTAGAAAGTGAAAAAGGAGAGAAAAAGCCGGCTGAGAACGAGGCTGCTAACCGCAAAGCCACCAAACTAAGCTAATACATTACTGATTAGATTACTTTTCAGTTTTTTTCACAAATTATAACTTAATCATGGTTTTCCAAGATGAAGATGAAGCAGTTTTAAACGGAATTCGAAGGAATGATAATATATATATGACGTTCTACCGAGTGAATTGTGTGGAAAGCTGCTATGATGTTTCAAGTACAATACACCTTATTCCAAAATGGCCGCCATTTTAGTATTCTTTATTTTTTTTCTAATTAGCCCTTTTTGCCTCCGTTTTTAAACTCGAAATCCAAAAGAATAGTTTTACTTAAATGAAGCAACAAGGGCTAATTTGCAAGTAAACAAAAGAATGCTAAAATTGCAGCCATTTTGGAATAAGGTATGCCCATAAATTATTGCATGAAATATTTGTGACACGTCAATTTCGCGAGTTAATTTCGCGATTTAAAAAAGTCGCAAAAGTAAAGTTATGCGTACAGTAAATGTCGCGGACATAACGTGACGCAAAAATTAAATGACTCATATTATGTTACTGTTCACTTATAGTCCTTCCGTTGTGGTTTTGTTAATTTTGGTACCTTCGATTAAGTCGGTTTCAAGGACATGTTAAGGTCGGCGCACACGAGGGGACTAGTCAACTCATGGTCCCTGCAATTGGTCCCTTTGAAGAGTTTACACGATGACGGAACTGTTCGTAGGGACTTGTCCCACGAGCAGTTCACGCGAAGCATTTTGAAGAGAAGTCGCAGGGAATTGTCCAGTTTGAATTCGTTGGACCCGGCGGTCGTAGGGATCAAGTTTTAGTCCCTGCGACTAGATTTTGTGTTACAAATGGCTAGTTCACATGCACGATGGAACTTGTTCCCGCCACTTGTTGCAGGGACTAGACGCTGGGACTAGTCCGAGGGACAAGTCCCCTTGTGTATGCCGACCTTTAAAGTAACATTGCCTAGGAAATAGATTGTATACTGCTCAAAAACGCGAATTTAAAGTGATTCAAAATACAAAATGTTCGTAAAATCGCAGAATTTAAGGGTCGTGCAAAATGCGCACCTCAAAATCGCAAAATAAACGCTTCGTGAAAATTTTTTATAACAAGGTACCTTAGTTGTTTATCATGTGTATAAGACAAGTTGTATGTAGTTATCATGGCTTATGTGCAATCTCGAGAAATATGGAAGCTTTTAAATTAGCTTACGATACGCATTTTTGTCACAAAGTCTACCCTCGAAAATATCCCTACTTATACTGAAGTATGTGTTTTTAATGTAGATAGGACTTTATAAAATAACTGAGCCACTACGTGCGCTCTCATTGGTTAATAGTTGTGTTTAGATTAGAGTACGTAAACACGGTTGTGACGTTTCAGATTTGCGCGTATTTTTAAGAATTATTTTATAAAAGCAATAGAACACTTTTTCCTTTTTTACAGAGCCTCACTCGGAGGGTTAAGAGAATTCTCGAAAGTTATGCAAACTTTCGACTACGTCGCGGGTTTGCATAACTGTCTCGAATTCTCCCAACCCTCCTCCTGTTTAGATGAGGCTATGTAAGCAAGAAAAATGTGCTCTATTGCTTAAATAATATATATTGTCATTTACAGTTAACAGTTGACATTTACAGTTAACGCCTATAGGTTTTCTTGGACCGTTTTGTCGAGCGAGAGATCCAGTCATTACCTCTTCACTGCGTTAACCAGGAACAAGGTTGTGAGTGGAAAGGCGAGCTGAGGAATCGAGAGGTGAACTTTGTGATGTAATTAGATGTGCGACGTGACCCTGCCTCATAAATAATCCATTTCGAAAAATCCCGCACTTCGTACGTGTGGATGGTATTACTTGTGTACTGTTTTTAACTCAAGTCCGGTTCTTATCTTACAATTATATATCCCGTAACTTATTGTGCTCATTAGATTTTAATTATGTTTGATTCCCAACCTGTTACGTTATTATATCAGGCTCACGACGCTGTCTGTGAGTATGTTAAAGTACCGTGCGTTCATTCGAAATGCAGTGAACTGGTGACCAGGGCAAAGCTCGCGGAACATCTTGAACAGGCTTGTCAGTACAGAATGGTAACTTGTGAGTGCTGCCAAGCTCTCGTCGTTTTTGCAGATTTAAAGGTAAGCTCACGCCGTGAAGTAAAAAAAGCCAAAAGGAAAAGCTAAAAAAAATAAATAAAAGAAACATAAGAGCAATTATAATCCATCAAATATTTTTGCTCGCGTGTGAATGGTCTAAACGCGTCATGGGACCGAATATTCCTCAGCTAAAACTGGGAATATCTGAGAATAATCCCCAATTTTCAAAACTGCGCGTGTTGCAAAAATATTTAAAGAATAATAAATACAATAGTGCCCATTTGATTCCATTTGACTGTTGGTCCCTTTCAAAATAGAAATACCAACAATACAATCAGAAAACCTCACCGAAAAGTTACAAAACTTGTAATCAAAATTCTTGCTAATCCTGGGTTAGCTTATTAATTCGGGCTTTGACCAACCTAGCCAAATTCAGCATACTCTGATGGCTAATACAGGAATTGATCATGTTTTTTTTTTCTTCTTTGTACAGAAACACCAGGAAACTCAGTGTCCTTTGGTCTTGGTTGCTTGCCCAGAATGTAACAGGAAGGACATTCCTCGGGCACAGGTGAGCTTGTCAAAATTGTAAAATTTGTAAAATCTGTAAATCAAAGTGGTCATGCACTTGGCTATACAAGCACTAAGCTTAAATAGTTTACAGGCATGCCACTGCAGCTTAGGAAAACAAATGTTTCAAATAAACGTTACTCAGTTAAAAATCCCAACTGTTTGGTGGCACACCAGTTGTCTATTTACAAAGCGTGACCGAGGACTGGGGACTACCGAGAAACAAATTCCGCTAGTGGCAGGGTGGAGGTCTTGAACCCGGGACCTCCGGCTCCCTAAACCACTCGGCCACTCAGCCTCCTCGAGCTGATCACCCATTTCTAATAATTTTGTTCCAGGGTGAGTAAGACTGCGTTTTTTATGCAATATTTTATCTAAATAGTTTTATTTACCTTCCAGATGTCTGCTCATCTTGATCCTTTGGTCGGAGACTGCGAAGAGATGCAAGCACCTTGTCCGTTAACGCAGATTGGATGCTCTGAAACTAAGGTCTGCTTGTTACTTTTATTTTGTTTTGTCAATTAACCATTCTACAATAACTGTTTAATTCCTCGCGCGCTGATTTTCTTAATTTTATCATCAATAAGAGTGCAGACGGTAAAAATTTTAGTTTATGCAAGCTTTCAAGTTCAGCTTTCAGCTGTCAAACTGACAACTTTTTAACGAATGAGATTTTATGGACTTTTTAAGTAGCTAATCAAAAAGCGAGAAAAGCTATTGACGAAAGTTCCCGTCATTTTGAATAAAATTCACTATTTTTACGGCAAGTTTAACGCGTCTTTTCCCCTCATTTATTCCCTACATTTGACCGTTGTGGGTTCTTGTTATTGTAGAAAAAAATTGAAGTCAGTTTGTTATGAGTCTGTCCTCTTATTGATGATAAATTGCGTCATAAAATTGTCAAAGTTTACTGCGGGACTGTGGCTCATGGTTTCACAGCCACTCTGAAAATGTTGTGACGCAATTTATCATCAATAAGAGAACAGACACACAAAATTACGTCAATTTGTTAAATCACAGTGATACCTCCTTATAATGCTACATGCGAGGTCTTTCAGCAATTCTGTTCTCTTGATTCCCTTGATTACTTCATGACAACCCGCTGTTTTACTGCGAGTTTTAATAAGTCTTGAAATTATAGTAAACAAAGATGCAAGGCTGACACTACGAATGTAGAAAGCTTAACTTGGCAACGACATGATAAAGTCCAAACTGAAAGCCAAGAATTGCAACCGTGGACAGCTGTTTTGACCTCTTTGGGTCTCGTCAGCATGCACGGTGTACTGCAAGTTATGAAGTAATCAGCTGGTCGACTGATCATTCATACCCACTAAGGGCAGATGGTGATGACCTCAGATGAAACTCAAATCCAAATCTTTGCCAATTGGCCAATGTCGCCACATGCAAAACGCGTGACAATGGACAATAGGAAAAGTTCAGAACAACATGTCGTTGCCGCGATAAGGAAACTGCGGACAGACACAAACTGTCCCGCAGAAAATCCATGGCCAAACCATGTTAAATATGAACAGCATATCGGATCTGAAAAGACCTACGGCGCCAAAAAGTGCTGGACATTCAGGCTACTTATAAATGATATTATTGAAAAGAAATGGAGTTTACTCCATGGGGAATGCTCTTGTACGACTTTTTTTTTCAAGATTTTAGTCTATTGTATCAGAAAGCGATCACATAAGATTAGCGAACTGGTGAGTGACTCTTCTGAGTCAATAATCAAGCGTGTAAAGCCCTTTCCATGGTGGGATTTGTTTATTTTATTGATTTTCATTGGTATTGAGATTTTTCTCGCGCTTGCAGCTCAGGGATTACAGACAATAGAAGTAAACAAAACTACTTAGATTTAAGTTTGAAATTTATCAACGTATTAGAGAAAAGAAATTATGCTAATAGGTTAAATTGTAGTTATTAATCTCCTTTTCTCCTTCATCCATTTTGTAGACCATTAAGCTTCAAGAAAGGAGGATTTATGAAGAGAGTGCTAATGCTGGTCACGTGATGCTCCTTTTTCAATCAATCATGCAACTCTACTCTGTGGTTGGCAGAAACTTGCAGGGATCCAATCAAGTCAGCGTCAGAGTATTGAACCTACCATCTCAAGAACAATTGGAGAACTGCGTTAAACAAGTGGAGAACGCATTGAAAGAGAACAAAGAGTTAAAATCAAAATTGGTGCAGCAAGAAGACCGTATCCGACAGCTGGAAGGCGCAAGACACAGAGAGCCAGTTATTACAGGTTCAGCATCAGGGCAAGAATCATGGAGGGAGCTGTCCCGGAGAATACATAACGAAGAGGCAAAAACCTCTGACCTATAAGTTCTTATCGTTGAAGGGAATAGGCAAAATGAAGATCTTCAGCGGCAAGTTGATACCTTAGCAAG
>CM042748.1:27081430-27083930 GCA_022496165.2 Catalaphyllia jardinei
CCAATTTGAATTTCACAAGATGTTAATGAAAGTCTTGAAACTTAATTGTGAATGAATGTTTACAATTATGCAGATATCCTTGTTGAGGGTGCATTTTGTGCAATTGAATGCCGATTGGCGCAATTGAACGTATTTTAGCATTATTGTCTGACTTTTAGTGCAAATGATTGTGTATTTTCTCTAAATGAACAGCAAAAGGTGTATTTGCTGTTGCTACACTCATTTGCATTCGCTAAAGAAATCACTGTCATTAGAAATTAATTTACATTCGTCCCTAAATTTCATTCACTTTCGCTTTTGGTAAACCTTAGTCGCTGCCAAAAAGGTGGTCACGATTAGCGACACCGAATGGAATTTAGCAACAGCATCCTTGGGGCATTTTTCCTTGCAAAACTAGAAAATTGCAACATATAAGCCAGAAAGCAACTGCTCACCAACCTCAGAAGCAAAAATAGCGAAGAGATTGGTCATTTTGAAGAAGTTATTCACCCAAAACAGGGACCAAAACACGCCTTTTTGTTCGTAAACAATTTCAAACCTCCAGGCGTTCCATGCATCTTCTGGTGATGGGCCTGGGTTCTAGTTTTCAGACTTCCAGTATCCAGTTTTCCTCGTCCGGTTTAATGCCTGGTTACTAAGCTTCAGAGAAATACTACATGTATGAAAAAACTGCATTGAACAAAGAAATACAGTACCTGTCCACGAATGGCAGTGAAAGATGAAACGTGTCTTGAAGGAGTTAAATTCCTGGTGAGATGTTAACGTTTATTTTATATGTTTGATAAAGCCAAGGAAACAACTTTATTATTTTTAGAAATTTCCGCATAATCTGTTGTTTTTTTTGCATAATCGTCACTTTCTTCCGTATAATATTGCCGAAAATTTCCGCATAATTTTCCATTTTTTTCCGCACCCTATCAGATGGCCTGTATAAAATAACAATCGGCTACCCAGACAGATTGTGTGGGCCCCCTGTGATATAATAACAAAACAAACTACGGTACTACAGATAAAGCTTTTTTATTTCAAAATATTTCAACAAAGCGAAAGCCGGCCTTTGCCCCACCTTTGCCCCACCTTTGCCCACTTTGGTGAACACGAAAAAAAGCCATTTGACGTAATCTATTATCTAAACAAAATGAAGTAATTTCATTGGTTGCTATGTGTAGCAATGAATTGTGATTGGTCCAGGAAAATTATGCCACTGTCAATCCTACCTTGGCAGCTCGAGTGTCTCTCCTCGTGGAATGAAAACTTACAGCAAAAGCAGAGTTGAGCTGTGAAATCTACAAATTTAAAAAAAAATTGCTGGAAAAGTCAAGTCAATTTTTGTCATCAGAGCAGGCGTGCAAGCCAAAAAGCTTGGACATTGCATTAAATATTGCAGGAGTTGAGAAAATACCCTCGGAAAACTTGTAGTTGCGGTCAACCTAGAGGCCCTTTCATTTGAGTTTTGAATGAGAGGAGCATTTGGGTTGGTGGAAATTTTTGTCCTCTGTGGATGGTGATACTTTTAAATCAATTTGATATAATGTCAGAGACACATTTTAGCTGTGATACAGTTGGCTGTGAGCTATACTTAGCTATACTTACAGTGTAGTTCGCTGCTGTGCCCTGAAATGGACTGGTATACTTGCATCACCGGGAAAGCAAGGTTATGTGTTCATGTAAACTGATCAAAAAGATAGATGATGCTGTATTACTGTTACAGGGTAAGTACATTGTAAGTGATTTAGGATTTGTTTTGAAATCGGAGCAAAAGGAAGCTGTGGACTCGCTTCTCAAAGGGCAAGGAAGAGACAGTTCTGGCGTGCTCCTTATTTGGGCTTTGGTAAAGGCCTGATATTAATCAGCTGTTTGTTTTGGTGAAAAGCAGAGCTGCCAATGGTCCAACTTGCCAAATGCGTCTTTAGTTGAACAAAAGCAAATTAAAGCAGATAACATCTAATGGTAACAATAGGGTGACAGGACTACACAACTCCTATCCGTGTGTAATGGCCACTTAGAGAGTTTTGCTCAAACTACTGTCAGTAGTATAATTATCTTAGGGATACATGTATGTCCCTTTTGGTACGATCGGGGCATCTTTCAATATTAATTTTTGCTAAGCAATAATCCTGTGTTTTTAGGAGGATATTTCGTCAGAGTGGAGCTGTTTAATAGGGGTCTTAGGACTGTGTGGTTTCCGCTGTTATCTGTGTGTAATTTGTAGAATTTGACCCTGTTTTTGCCACATGTTAGTGTTTACAGTTTTTTGGTTCATTTATAGATTGCAAGATACATGTACATGTATGTTCTAAGCTCTCTGAATATTAGCTCTGGAGGGACAAAGTTTGAAAAATTGTGAACATGTTGGTTACTTGCATTTTTGTGTTATTTAAATATGCCAGGTTCAACTGTTTCGGGTTAACTGTTGCAAGTTATGCTGTGAATTGTTTAGCATGTCGTTTATGACATTGCATGGTTTTATTCAGGCAAAAGCTCCGAATTCAGGAGTTCT
>CM042748.1:27088930-27104647 GCA_022496165.2 Catalaphyllia jardinei
TGTATGGATAAACATGTATAATAAATTATAGTCTTATGAAGGAAAGTGACACCAGTTTCTGGTGACGCCTAACAAAAACAATTTTTTGAAGCCACACAAACCATACTGGCAAAAGATACATGAAAAATTACAGGGTGTCAACTGAACAGCAGAAAACCATTCAGACTTTTATGTGACCTTTGAAATGAGACTTGCTAGTCACCACAGTCAAATGCCTCTGCTTTGCTTAAAAGAAGAACTTTTATTAATACATACTGTAGCATTGCCCTTCTGTGGCATAAAGATGAAACAAAATTGGTCAAGACCAAAATATTTTTTAAAAAAAAGAAGTATGGCAAATGTACAGATATTTTGCACTCTACTGTATGTGTCATGTGAACCTGTCCAGGTTATAGGAGCACCATGTGAATATAAATTATGAATTTACAGACATGCTTTTGCTGCTCATACACCTTAAGACCTGAAACAAGAGAGTGCCGGAAATCGAGCCTATATCTAAAGAGGAGTCTTATATAGGTCTACATCTCTAGTGGCTGTGTTTCATGTGTCAAAATGTCAGGTCTGTTAAATCAAAGGCTTGCCATCTTGACTAGACCTCTAGATAAGCCAGCCCAATTCTGAGCATGATTTTGAATGACCTTCTTGCAATATGCTTACAGAAGGCTTAACTGAGATTACATGTTATGTGTTTAAATCTACAGGATGCTGGCAGCACATTGGGAAGGTAACCCCAATGTTATCTACTGCAAAGCAAAGGGAAGTGGAGGTGCTGATGAAATGAAAGGTTTACTGGAAGACAGTGAAGTCATGTATGGCTTAGGTAAGGTACTGAGTAGACTAGATGATCTGATAGGCATTGTTTGATTTTGAACTGTTACAAGTGCTGTGTACAACCACAAGTTTAATTGGACTGGACAAAATGACAGGGTTTGACTATACATGTAACTGAAGAAGCTAGTGGAAAAAGGGGATAAGTGATTTTTTTGGTTGTTTCTGCTTCTCGCTCCAAATGGGCTGAATTTTTGCATGCGGCCTTCATTTCAGTTGAAAAACATTGCCCTGTAATTTTTTTTCGCTGGCTTGCTCTTCGTTTTCGAGAAATAACATATGCAAAAAAGGTACGCCGCTAGGAGAAACCGAGTGGATTTTTGCATAAACTAAAATTAAGCGATGTCTCGAAAATGAAGCAAAACTTTAGCAGAAAAACTACTAACAGGACATTGCTTACTACCATTTTCGAGCTACCGTAAACGGCCAACTTTTCTCTGCATTGTTTCACACTTTAAAACATTCAATTACAAGCCAGCAAAATATTGATCTTTTGCAATGTCTAACCTTCAAAAATGTTGATTTCCGGTAAAAACCGTTAAAATTTTGATTTTAGGTTAATGTGCGAACACAAAAACGTTAATTTCACTCAAATTACAGCCAAATGTTAATTTCATGCAATGCACAAACTAGACAATGTTGATATCAGGTCATTTGCAGACAGTTAAAAATTTTGATTTCACGTTATCACGCCATCACAAGGACATTGATTTCACTTAGAGAACAGTGAAAAGTTCATTTCACGCAACCTGTACGCTCAATTGAAAGGCCGTGTGCAATAACGTGCCCTATATTTTTTTGCTAAAATTGAACGTGGCCAGTGTTTTGTATTCAATTTGCTACATGTAAAATACAAATTCCATGTAACTTTTCATGTAACTTTGTTGAAGGCCCATTGGTCCAAGAAGACCTAATGCTTTAGCAACCTGCTATAAATTATAAAGCAGCAATGGAGAAATTAAAGGTGGGGCAACTTAGGTTTGCTTGTTGCCTGCTGTCAAAGATTGACAGCAGCTATATTTGCTATGTGTACATGGAAAATCATTTCTAACTCCTAGAATGCCAAAAACAAAATATTCTTCTTAGAGTGAGACCATTCAGCAGCATACATGCCACTGTGTAAATCCATGTGATTAAGTAGAGTTATTTTAAATTGTGAATTAAATTACTCTTTATCAGAGGTAAATGTATTTAAAAAATTACATTGTACAATGTAAAATTAATGATGTACATTTAAGTAGACTCGAGCACAATAATGGTTGGGTTAATCCTGACCAACAACTTGGTTTGGCTATTTAAACAGAAAGAAACATTGTAAATTTTGAGAAGCAGTACAGTAAGGAATACTGTAGTGAAAACCTAAGCCAGCAAGGTTTTGAAAGAAAGAAACAATAAATATAAAATTTTACCAAACATGTAATGATTGTTTTGCTTTTAGAAATTCAATATACATGTAGAAAGCAGAGAAATTAAGTACAGTGTATCACATCCTCTGGCATAAATTTTTGAAGTGAGTAAACTGGGTAGTTTTCCTTGACTAACCAATTAAAATAAACCTGCTAGTAATTTAGACAGAACAAACATCTTGTGTGTTCATACCGTCTGTGTCAGGGGTTGCTATGGGGACTTACAGTACATGTACACCTTTTGACATCTCAAATAGCACATTTAAGCAAAAGAGGGAAATTTAGTTGCTCATCTATTGAACTACAGCACCTGCATGTACAATGTATATAAAAGCTGTGACACTCTTAGGATCTTATTCAAATGTACTAAATTTTCTCATAACAGATCTACAGTGTGTTTCACTTTCATGCCTGTACTGAAACTCTTGTCATTTACAGCTACTGAACCACAAAAGCATGTACATGTAAACTCATGTACATGTAAACTCATGTACTGTACTGACTGTACTGACTGCAAGTTATGCCCTCGGCATTTAATTGAGAAAACAAATTAATAAAAGTTATTTGCACTGATGTACTGGTTAATCACTTGATCTGTGTTTACAGTTCGTTTGGTAGAGTTGGTAGACAGCTATTTGGAGTCAACCGTGAAATTTGTTTATGTTCACTGGGTTGGAGCAAGTGTCCCCTTTAATAAAAGAGGAAAGTTTGGTGTAGTTCATGGCAGTGTTGCAGAGCACTTTCAGGTACGAGAAGAACTCAGAACATTATAAATTGCATTCCACATCATGCAGTAACTTCTACTGAAACAATTAAATCCTACCAGCTACATGTATACAAAAGCTACCACAAAAGTAAATTAATATAACTAATTTCACAATACTTTACACAGTAGGTAGGTTGTCAGTATAATAATATTTTGTGTTTGGTTTAAAAACATGGGAATTTATTCATCAGGGGCTGAAAAAAACTTGAATTCTAGCTTGCCCTTCGGACAAGCAGCTCTCTCTTTTCTTTTCTTTTCTTTTCTTTTTTTTTTGCCCAGGGCAAGTCTTGCATGTAGTTTACCTTTTTTCTATTGAATTGAAAGAATTGTTTGATTAAAGTTTTTTAGTCTGCTTTTAGAGACTACATGTACATGTAACATTTGTATGCAACATGCCCCTTCATACTGTGCTCTCCAAAGGTTTAAAGGTAAAACTCAGTGTACATGCATGTAACATGTATCTGAGGCAAGGTTGACTCCAGGAGAGAAATAGTTTTAATTACTTTTTAAAATCTGACATTGTTTCCCTGCATGCTCTTTTACAGCCCAGTCACTGTGTGATAGAAACAGCAGATAGAGCAGACTTGACAGAGGAGGAGATGATGAGGGTCATCTCAGAGACAAGGTGACTGGAGTCTTACATGTATCTTCTCAGTGCATCTTGTTACAAGAGACTGCAACAATTTTGGTCAGCATCAAGAACAACAATTATGAGCAGATCCAGGATTTTTCAAGGGGGCTGGCTACTTAGGGGTTGCAGAGGCAATTGGGCATGCCCCCAAAATGTTGCAATATGGGAATTGAAACCTAATTTAAACTGTTACTAACACCAGAAATACTAGCAATGCCACAAACTAGAAAATATGCTGAGGTACAGCACCTGTCCAGCTGGGTTTTTGCCTTTATATCTGCCAAACCATTCACAATCTTTTTCATTTTTTGTTTAACCAAGGGGTGGGTGGCTAGCCATCCAATCCACCTGCCCTTCAACACCACCCATGACAACCCCCAACTGGTCCCACTTTGAATAACATTTCAAGGAATTCTGGTCATTATGCACTGACCATGTATCAGAACTAACTCTGCTCAAATCTGATTGGCTGACAACCACTCAGAGGCCATTATACTTACACTTGGTGAAACCTGAGAGGCTTACTTCTGATTTAAAAAAGTACTAGCCTTGTTTGTGTGCATGTATTTGTATCACAGTAACAAAAAAGGCCTTTTTCTTGGTTGTACCCAATGAAAAACTTTTCCTCTACCAATGATCTCCTTTTCTGTTACACCTTGTGGTTATTCTAAAGGCTCTACAACCTAAGTTACTTACTTTAAAGAAAGATAATTTAATTTATTTGCTTTTCCATAGTGGAAGGATGAACAAAGTTCTTGATGTCACAGATGCCGCCCAAAGACAAGTAAGTCCATGGAGTGAACTTAGCATTTTTTTTTCATGTAAACTGTTAATTGAAATTAAAGAAATGATGATAAATGATGATACATGTAATTTTATGGCAAATCCATCTTTGGGAAATATAAATGTATGTGCAGTACACACTTCAGACTATTATGAGACACTAGTCAAGAAACCAAAGTTTCATTCGTTGATGTGTACAGTACCCTGTAGCTCGCAAGTATAGCAGAACATGTACTAAAAGAGATTAGTATAATTCTATTAACTATACCATTGCAACTGCTGCAATCTGATTGGCTTAACTACTGGTGTAATATAAGTATAATTATAGTAAAATAGTGACCTCTTCTCGTTTTTGTAAAGTTGGATAATTAAATTCATGAGAAGACTAACTAGAAAATAGACTAACTAGATTAACTAGAAAATGTTGAAAAAACTGATGAAGAAATTTCAAACGACAATTCAGTCTACATGATTTTTTTTTCAAGTGTCTCAAAGGGAGGGTTATTGTAGTGTTGGTATAATGTGTAAAAAGGTATTAAAAAAAATGGATTCTGACATTATAACGCCCTAAGATCTAGCTTTAAAGTTACCGCTTCAGCCATGCCCGACGATGTCGACCGTGAGTCAGTGCAAAAAAGGGGCCTGGGTTTCTGAATGGGTTGTGACGTCATGTCAGGAATTGCCAAATCCTGCCAGTCAGGTCACTGTTGTTTCAGTAGTGGTGAGAAGTTTTTGTCGGCAAAAAAAACAAACAAACTGAAATTGATGAAGCAACGTAATCGTCAAGCAAGCAAAATAACAACATGAAGCTTTGAGATGTTCCTGAAGTGACGTCATTCGTCACCAATCTTCCATTCCTCGGTTATCTTCATTGGGCGTTGCTGAAGGGGGGAATTTAAATCTTGATCTTATGGCAAAAAAGCATCGGAATTCATTTTTTGGTTTGAATACATTTCTAGACACTGTAGAGATACCAAAACCACAAATGCCCGGTCGCCATATGGATAGTTTAAGCGTAAGGTCAAATGCGATGAACAAAAACAATGGAAAATGGTTAGCTGCTGCCTCCTCCACAGGCTTTTCTGATTTTTTTTTCCACAGGGCACCTTGTCACCAGTTAATCGATCGTTTTCTTTTTCAAATATTACTTGACTTTGACGGCTTTCACCAAAAAAGTGGAAAATAATTTAATGTGATTTTTGAACTGGCTCGCGGAAGAAATTTTGTGGTGAACATTAAAGACTATGGAGCGTTTATGTCTCGAAACTATCGATCTGAAAGTTGCCCCTTTGAAATTTGATGTTCTTAGAACTAGCATCTTTGGCCTCGTTCGCTTCGCTTCTCGGGCAATTATTTGTTTTCAGTTAACAACATCAAATTTCCGTGGGGCAACTATCAGGCGATAGTTACGTGACAGAAACACTTTATTGTTTAAATAGTGTCTCTCCGCGGACGAACACTATTGCGTCACGTGATCAGTTTAAAACAAGGGAATCGGAGAATTAAATTGTAGCTTTTTAATCCTTCAGAGCGTCTACTTAAACAATTAGCCGACTCAGCTACGCCGCATTGACTACATTTATTCGTTTACAGCAACTTTAATTAGTGTTCAATGACTGGAGGTTATCTACAAAATGGCAGCGCTTTTCGTTTTCCTCTGATATAATTTTGAAAGAGATTTAGAAATATCACGAGATAATTAACCTCTTAAGAACACTCAAGAAAGGAAATTGAGCGTCAAGTGCCTTCAGACCTCCAAATCTTTTAATGGACTGATTAGTGCTTGCAAACAGTTGCAAGATTCACAGGACAATTCAATCCATGCGCGGGAGAAAAATAAGAAAAATAAAAACGTGTTTTTTACATGAAGCTTAAAGTGCTACTATGATCAAAAAATCATTTCTTTTTTTTCTTCCGATTTTGAAAGCGTGTTCGCTTAACACCTAACTGCCAAAATTTAGAGCTTTGAGTTTGATCCGAAGGCTGTTTATTTTGAGTGTAAGTTTTGGATTTGACGGTCCGCCATTACTCACGTTCAAAACGGACCGATAGGACATCAGAGGGTTGGATCTAGAGAAAATGACGTCATTTACTCACTAGCTTAACATTTCAGCGTGTAAACGCAATTTATTATATATGAAAAACACGGGTTAAAGATCTGAAAGCCTAAAACTCCCGTGCTGCATATTAATTAAGCCACGTACACACGCATTGCATTCTTAAACTGGTGAGTCTTTGACGTCATTTTCTTCTCTTCTTCTCTCTCAAGATTTTAAAATAAGATAATGGCGGACCAATAAATAAGAAAATTCCAGTTAAAATAAACAGGTGTCTTTTTAAAATCAGAACTTAAAACTTGGGTCAGTTAGTGTTTTGGTCGTAGTGCATGACAACAGCAAGCTGCAATTCTAAATCAATATTCTGCATGTTGCTTACAAATACTTGTACCGATCTGGCTGGGATTTCCCTCGTACTCGTATTCTCACTGTCTAACTGTTCTGTTACAGGATCGCGGTTTTACTAGTAGCAGCAATGTGATTAAAACAGGAAAGACACAGAGCAGTTTCCAAACTCCTGGTGCCGGTTAGTATCATTTTTACCACTGACCTGTGCATGCTTGATATATTTATTTTGCAATATAAACTCTTAATTTTACTTTTATACCCTCACTTCATTGTCTTCATGAAATGGAAATCATGCCGATCGGGTATGTACATGTACTCTGGACAAAACTGTCCCCTATAAGACCCCTTTCTTTTTTGCTTGATGTGTCTCGTTTTCGAGTTTCATTTCTCCTTTCCCTTTCTTGTTTTGAATGCCCACTTCGTATTTGCGCCCACTTTGCTTTGCTTGCATAAATTTCTCTTTTCTCTACTTTCGTCTTGGTCGTTATTCCATTCCAGGAATTAACTGCTTGTTTCTTACATGTATGTTTGCTTGAAGTGGCTGTCAATATAGGTGATGCTGTAACTGAAGCGATAGCTGATGTCCGAAGTGATGAAACACAAACCGACTGGTAAAGCACATTTGCATGTGTTCTATCTTCCATTACTGCTCTTCGATAATGGCAACTTTTTTCAGTCCGATATCTTATAGGCTCGATTACCAGCCGCTGTCCGGGATAGGAGCCCGCGCTCCTCCCCGAAGACCAGACGCGAGAGAGCGGCGGAAATCGATCCTAGATATCTTATAGATATATCCTTGCATACATTTCAGTTAGTGTTAGGTAGATTCCTACTCTAGTGCATTTAACGTACATGCATTGTGTCAGAGATGACTCAAACAAAGCCATTATACACACTCTCTACTGATCACGGTTATCAAAGACTCTTCGGAGGCCATTTGAATTTGGTGCAAGTCGCAAAAGTTAATTAAAAACATGTTTTGGGTCAGCACTTGTACCATTTAAGAAATTTGAAAACATGTACCATGTTTCTATCGAGTTATATAAACAGGAGTGGAAGTTTGGGAGAACGAGAAATACTATGGGAACACGAGCCGCAGGCGAGTGTTTCCACAGCTTTTTCGAGTTCTCCCCAACTTTCACGAGTGTTTGTATAACTCGATAGAAACACGGAGTACATGTTTTCTATTTCTTTTCGAAAACACCACGACAAGAAAAAGAAAACAACTTGTTAACTTTGATTATCAAAATGTAAATTCTCTTTGCTCGCGCCATCACTTCGTCAACAGCGCGCGCTAGTTTCTGTGTCTCCATCAAGTTATACAAACACGATTTTTAACCAATCAGCGCGCGTGCTTTCTTAGGACTGTTTTCTAATTCATATCATTTGTCCTGTCTCTCCTCTAGGAGAATAGGGCCATTGACTAGTCTCCTCTAATCTGCTTCATTCGAAGTGACAAAGCCTATCTCTTCCTCTCTCCCTTGACCATTCCTTATTTGACTCTTATTGTTTCATTGTGTTAGGTGTGCTGGTTCTTACGCAGAAAAGAATGCCAAGAAGCCCATTGTTCTGGTTGGTAAAGGCACAGCTGGGTTGGAAGACATCAAAGCTTTGCTGGACGATGATATGGTCGTGTATGCTTTGCTTAGAGTGGTGCGTACAACACCATGCCATGTTTGTAAGGGTTTGTGTGGAGTTTTCAAGCAAAATACAGTTTATACGTCCAGTGTAAAGCTCACTTATATAAGTAAGCACAATAGGGACCTTCTTTGTTTCTTGAGTGTTATTAAAAATTTTCAAGTGCGCTAAACTTCGAGATGTACAGTGTAAGTTGCGCTGATGATAACTTTAAAGAACATGGGCGTGACCGTTTTTGGCCTCGAGCTTTATCAAGATTTAGAACGTAGCTGTTGACTACTCTATAGTAACAACTGGGACATTTGTCCAAAATGTCGAGTCTACAGTTGAGAATATTTTATCTTTTACATGCTGTATTCTAAACTAACTAGAATTCTTATAGTACTTCCATGACATGGTAGTCGCATAGCTTTCGCTGGTAATAATAATTACGATAATAATGATAAAAACAATGATTACCGTTCATTGCGTCAACATCAGTGTAAACATTTTCGCCGGTGCAAACAAGGTAGTGTTCCTATATTTTCTGAGAAAATAATGCATGCTTGAGGTCTAGGAAAATCACCGAGCGCCCATGTGTTCCACTTGTTCGTCCTCTAGCAGTTTTTTCCTAGAACTGAAGCGTGCATTATTTCCGTAGAGAACTTTGAACATATTGTTTTATTTGGTCATGATCAAGTTTTTGTTTCTGGTTAGCTACTGATTTTTTTCTATCTTTCTTTTCCTTTTTCCAGCAAGATGAAGTTGATGGCATATCAACAGTAAAGTTTGTGTTCATACAGTGGGTGGGTGAAGATGTCAAACCGATGACCAAAGGAAAGATTAGCACGCACAAGTCCACTGTTGAAAAGGCGTTCCATGTATCCTTGTTACACTGCATTTTGTTGGTGTTCATCTTTCCTCGCAGAACCTTCGTTGCACCAATATAGCCTTTTACGATAACAGCACAAATTCTCGCGCACTCATTGGCTAATTTTTAACGTCAATAAGGGGACAGACACATGAATTTATAAATTATGCGATGCAGCAACGAGCGAGAGCGGACAATTTGACAGTTTGTTATCGTAAAAACAAATTGATGTCAGTTTTTCATGCGGCTGCCTTGTTATAGACAATGAACTTCGTCATAACATTGTCAAAGTAGTCTTCGGATCCACTCGGCTATTGCCTCGTAAATCCACAGCTACTTTGACAATGTTATGACGAAATTCATGATCAATAACAGGACAGACGCATGAAAAACTGACGTCAATTTGTTAAATAGCAGTCCACAGAACAGGCACCCTAAAGGAGCCTGTCCTGTCTCCTGTAAAACAATGAAATAATCAGTTTATCGCTGATACAGAAAGTTACTTGATATTCTTATGGTGTGAGTGTGTACAGCCTATCCCAAGCCCTTCCCTTCGTTGGCTCAGTTATGTAATCCGTCCGGTTTTGTAACTGATATGTATCAGTCCCTGGTGTTATTGTCTACAGTAGACTATTCCTTGACTGAACACGTTTCAGCCTGCACACGTTACAATTTACGCAACGACAAAAGGAGAGTTATCCGAAGATTCGATTCTGTCCAAGGTGCAAAGTGCAAGTGGATCGAAGTCGCATGTCAAATAGTGGGATATATTTGGAGGAAATTATAATTAGTTATTGGTTAAGCAGTTTTTACCAAACTGTAGGTTTGAAACTAAAACAAAAGCTAAAACTGCAAAGGTTTTTTAAACAATCTGCTACTAGCAACAGGGTACGTGCAGTAAGAAACTGTAATTTTGTGATTTTGATCATTTAATCAGAAACTTCAGTAATCTGGCAAGGGACTATTCAATCTCAGTCTACACTTTTAAATGTTTTGTTCTGATTAAAGTGTGAAGAAAAGAATCTGAAAGACACAGGGTGTTCGGTTAAGCTATATAGGTTGGACCAAACCGAATATGTGAAAATGGACATTTTACTTTGAGATTCAATATAAGAGATTGAGCCTAGGAAATAAAATTATGCTGTGAGTGCAAAATGTCGCTGGTTGCTTTTAAAGAGATTCAATATAAAAGATTGAGCCTAGGAAATATGCTGTGAGTGGAAAATGTCGCTTGCTTTTGAAGAGTTTTACCTGTGAGTTACATTTGGAGAACCTGTTCCAGGCATGTATGTTTTAATGCATAAAACGCTTTAGTTTTATAACTGTTGATACGGTAGAAATATCACACTTCATTTTTTTCTCAAGCATCAAGCATCTGAGCGGGCCGGATGCTTAAATCCTCGAATTTGATTGGCTAATCTTACACACGTGACCAATCCAGCTTTTTACGATACCGCCCACGGGCCGGATTTTTTCCCGCTGCCCGCCCCGCTGCTTAAATTTCGCTCCTAAAAGTTAGCGGTAATCGTCAATCTTTTGCCTTTTTTACACATCCATCGACGATTAGTCACAGCAAGTTTATCTGTTCTCTTTAAAATGGCAGGGAGAGTCACTGTAAGTAAATTCAGTTGAGTGTTTTGAAGTTGTGAAAGTTTGCTTGGTTGTTTTTAGCTTGTCGTTGTAATAAAGTAGCATAAAGTAACATAAATTAGTTCGTAAACTATATGTTCTTTAATACATCTTTCTTTGCCTACTATCTGAATCATTTGCTCGTTGCCACTATTTTTTACAAATCGTTAGTAGACGGCGCGCAGGCCGATTCAATGACAAGAGTTTCGTAAACAAATCCATTAGTACTCTGTAAAACCACTTTACTGCAGGAAAAAATATAAACATGTTATTTACCGGGATAGGTCGGTCCGTATGGGAAAAAACTGTGCCCTTGGTCTGAGTACGGCCCTCGGCCTACGGCCTCGGGCCGTACTCAAGACCTCGGGCACAGTTTTTTCCCATACGGACCTCCCGCCCGGTAAATAACATATATTTATTACATGTGTGGATATCAGTGTGATAAAGCCGTGACTAACAATGATACCCGTGAAGTGATGTGATATCATTTCATATCACTTCACGGTTTGAATTGTCCAGTCAAATAGACTGTAATAATTTGGTTGGAGCAATCGTTATATTTTAGCTGACGCCTGGCGTCAAATTTGGCGGGAAGAATTGCTTTGAAGTGTTATCAACAAAATGGCTGCTTCAAAATTTGTGAATGCCTCGGATAAAGATATTTCTCAGTTTATCGAAGAGAACGAAAACAAGAGTATGTAATAAACAAATTATTACATGTTAAGAGCCAGATCGTTTTTATGTTCGCGGTATGATATTTAAAACTCGTGAATAAAACGATATCAGGCTCTTAACATGTAATAATCCATATTTACCTTCTGCCGGCCTGCTTCTTCCCTCTATCGGTCTCTAAAAACTGCGCAAGGCCTCATTTGATCTCTGATATTTGACCTTGAGTAAACAGTAGGGATTTTTGTTGTTCATCTGAAGAAAATCTCTCAAATTAAAAATGTTCCTATAATCCTCAAAGCGCGGCTGTTGTGACTGTGTTGGAGCATAGTTAATAGAGTCTCCTCTATCAACTATGGTTGGAGAAGGGAACAGTTTACCTATTAAGAGTAGAGTGGCCAGTTGAAGGGATAAGATAATCTAAAGTTCGAAATAGAATCTGTAACTGCAATACGTGCCGGTTATGAAAGCACAAAAGATGTCTCCCATGCATCGCATCCCTTTGCCCATTGCATACACATCCAACAATGTGTATAGCCGTCTGGGCTTGTTGGCAAACTTACCTTTAACCGGCTGAGACACAAATGTCTCGTAAACTAGTTTTAACTTGGAACAAAACCACGGACATGTCAGGAAAAAATTCTTATGGTCACAGTGCAAAGCATCTATTGTTTGCAAAACTTTTCATTTGAAGCCGTGATAGAGTGGTAACCTTTATTTAGGACAGAGGAGGTTGGACCTTCTGAAGAAATAAATGCTCCGGTTTAACGAACTTATACGCCCAAAAGGCCCTAGCTCAGTCTCTTGTGGTTGAAAACGCAGGTAGTATCTTTACCCTTTAAGCCATCGATCACGTTCACTCGTCTTTTTTTTCAATTTACAGATAGTTGGTTCAAGAAGATGACTTATTACTTTTACTTTTTATTTTGTAGCCGTGTAATGGCGTCTTGTTTTAAGATCTAAAGTCGTTAGCCAATTTTATTGACAGCAGAGATGGTTGAGGATAATAATGAAATATGAACAGCAAGAACGTTTGCAGAGACATACAACCTAACCTGCTTTAGATAAATCTAAAATGACTCTTTCTGGAAATAGTTCCTATGCCGTTTTTGGATATACCCAACTCATTATTTTTTACACTTTACCATTAATAATTTGCGAACATCAAATCGCGCCTCTAGGTCCTCTATAGACGACGAGAGGGTTGTTGACGCTATTGAATAAAGGGGGTAAGTTTCTAAAGAACTTGTGGTCCTGCGTCGGTGGAGTATATTACAAGGTAATTTGGTTTTATCAACTAGGTTGATAGTGTGAATTGGCCACGGTAAAGAGATTCGAAAGCTGACGTTTCGAGCGTTAGCCCTTCGTCGGAGCTAATCGAGGAATTGTGGGTTGTGTGTGGTTTATATACAGAAAGATGGAGCTACGTTATTGGTTGGTGCCTGGTAACGTGAAAAACAACAGAATAAATTACTTGGGTGAAAATCCTTCGTTGATACCGTGAAGATTAAAGGGAACTTCCTCTGTTAAAGCAAGTTGGTCTGGAGTTGATTACAATAATGCCTAGATTTACAAATTAAATTACTGGACAAGGAAAATATAGCAATTAGTAATTATAATACATGGAAATGATTATCGCTTTTAATTTTTTGCAGGCTGCCATCTTGGATTTTATGACGTCACTGCATTGCCCTATTGTTTCCAACAAAAGAACCTCAGCTTTCCAGCAACAGAGGTAACGCAGAGACGTCATGAAATCCAAGATGGCGGCGCGCAAGAAATTTAAAAGCGAAATCTCTTCCCTTTATTATTAAATGTTTCGTTTCCCTTGTCTAGTAAAATTTGTAATGTAGACATTATTTGAAGCAACTTAGCGTCAACTCGCGTCAACAGCCGAGGCTCCCTTGAAGAATGCCTAGAGTTTTGCTGCTTTCTTAGCCAAGAGGGACAGCTATTTTCGCAGGCTAGGGCTTTCTGTGCTTCCTTGTTGTAGGGAGAGACCGCAGGCTGCCATATGTTGCTTAGAATGATCGGGGAGATTAAAATGTCTCGCGACCGGTTTAGATGCGTTTTTGTCGTCTTTCTCCATGTCGTAAAGGTGCTCTCGGAATCAGTCACCTAGTCGTCTCCCTGTTTCGCCGATGTATAACGTTTTGCAAAGAGTGCAAGTTATGTAGTAGATGACATTGCCTGAGGTAAAGGTGAAATGTACAGTGCTATTGACGGATCGATTGGGTCCCGAATTTTCTCAACGTTGCAAATAAAAGAACATGTTTTGGAACGTACGCGTGCGCATTTAAACCTTTGACTGCAGGGAGAAAATGATAAAATTAGATTAAAAACGTAAAAAAAACCGGGGGTCACCGAACTCGTTTTGAAGATAAGGTGTAAAACAGACCATAGCATTTCCAGTCACCCGAGGCGATTCTGGCCGGATTAATTACCATCGGCATATATTTAAGTTGAAGAATCATATCTGAGTTATGTGTTTAACACAGCATATATAGGCCTATTTAATAGATCTTTGCTACATATGTCATTAAATCAGCTAGAATAAGCCTTAAAAAATACAACTTCTAAGTTACGCACGCTTGTATTCATGTACCAATTCGACCCTATTTGAATACTATATGAGAAATAATTAAAACTTCCCACGTACAGATTTTTTTGTTTTTTAGTATAATGGAAAGAATAGAAAAGGAAGTGATCTGCCAAAAAAAATGGGGGGTTCACTGAGCATCCAACAAACAAATTCGCACACAAAGTAACGCAAAGGTCATCAGCTCTATATTTTGTTGAGTTTTCGACTCAGTGCGCGCGCTTGAAAATGACGTGGCACGCGCGTGACCAGTGAATAGCGTGCGCACCAGAGTTGCGCAGTAGCAATGGGCCCGAACGTCCTTAAGAGTTGCGGGTTGGAATGCACTTCTGACTAAAAAGTTAGATGCTACTGCCAGCTTAACTAGATCGACAACTATTTGTACTTGAAAGCACTTTTCCACACGGTTCAGGCCAGAGCGAATCGATCCCTGATTATTCATGTTAGACTGTAGCACCTTGCATTCGCCGAGAATGTTCCGATTGCATGTTTTCGCTCTGTTGAAAGCGTTGGTAATAAATAATAATGGTCGTTTTTTTTTTCATAGATCATAGTGAAGCTACTTAACAACTGTCTGTGATAGACAGCTCTAGTAATTAAAAGTGGTTTTCGTTTCGGAAAAAGAATAGTATTGTCGATAACTATTTTTTAATAGCTTGTTCTCGATAACCCTCATCCCTCTCTGGCTTTTTAGTTATCGTTAGCGCAGCTTTTGGTATCCACACCTGAATCATGGTAGTTTGTGCCACAAACTCCACAGTGGAGGGTATTTCTTATTCACTGTACGCAAATCGTCGTGTCACTGGAAAGTTTAAGTAGCAATAATCATTATCGCCGATATGCAACAGAGATGTATAATTAGTTACAATTTTAGAAGCAACTGCTAGTAATGATAATATCTAAGAAGTGTTAACAATTGCATGTAGCTTTGAAGATACCTCGGCTATAGCGGACACAATGACAGCCACGAAATGGAGTCCAAGCTAGACCACTATCAACCGCCGGAAGACAAACCTATCAATAGCCTGTTTGTTGGAAAGCTTTTCTCCAGTATCGATGTCGTTTGATCGGATGTGTCAGCTATGCTTAATTTTCAATTTGACGATATCGGTGTTAAATTGTAAGCAGTGAATCAACTTTAGCTGAAAACAAGGATTTCCTTAACAGTTATAATTCTGATCTCAGTTCTAATAGTGCACCGTGGGCTAGGTTGTTTGCTGTTCCTTTCTGGATAAAAAGGAACCACGAAGAAGACCCTTGACGTCGTGACCAGTCGAACAAAACCGGTTTTTCCAGTTATACGGTATCCAGTTTCCTTTCAGACGATCCAGGGTTCGACACTTTCAAACCAAGGAAGTTGATCGGTCGCTTGAAGTAAGTCAAGTTCTTGCCGTATGTTACGCGCCAGTGACTTCAACATGTTCAACAAGGTTCTTGTACTAAATAAAGAGCGGGAGCGGAAGTTTATGTAAGGTGCCATTTTTAAACTGGTAATAGAAGGAAGGGACTTTTT
>CM042748.1:27104657-27118183 GCA_022496165.2 Catalaphyllia jardinei
ATATTTAAGTATCAAGTAATTTTTGATCATGCTTATACTTGTTTGTTCATAAAATTTTAAAATATTTGAATAACATTTTGTTGCGTATGTTTCAGCTTTGCCTGCCTCCCTTTTGCTAATCATTACTTTTTCTCGACTTTTGCTAGCTCCAGATGGGAAAATCATTTAAGAGCACTATAAACAAAATCTAAGTAATGTAATCACAGGAGCAAAACGCCAGAGATCTTTGTTCCCCTACTTGATGAATGGAACAAGTGAAACCGGCTTATCAGAAAACGAGTTAATGATATTAAACATAATCCTGTATAACTAGTTGTCGGGTACCCAGAGTGAGTGAGTTGTCCCGGTAACTTAACGTGCCAAAATCATATTATTTTGAAATCAAAGTATTAAGAAAAGTAGGGTGTGTCTTGACCTCTAAGGAAGTCCATTTTATTTCTTAAACTAATGATCGTTACTGTATTTTTTTTCAAACCTTTTGAAAACAAAGCAGCTTAACGGGCCCTCTTTTTTCCGGGAGCCTTGAGAACCGGGCCCCTGGTGAGATCTGTGTCGAGAAATTTTAAGTCTCATTACTCATACCAGAAGTCACATGCCACATGGATGCGTAACAGGCTAATTTGCTAACGAGGAGGGGAGGGGAGTAGCAGGGGCCAGTGAACTGGAAAAATTGACAGAAGCATATAAATGACATTGTGTGTTTCATCTTCCTTCTCTGAAGTTCTGCTAAAATGAAGCTGAACTCTTACGACCATTTCATATATTTTACTTATTGCACTTTTTACTTGAAGATCACAAATTTTCCAATAACGTAGTAGCTTTCGATACAACCGTTACTTTTTCCGTGTTTAAATTCTTATCCGGCCTGTAAGACTGCGCGAAAAAAGAAACTTGACGAATGAATCTCAGTTGAGTCTTTCTTCAACAGCATTAAATTGCACTTGTATGTATACTGTTTCCCTTTCTGCTTTGCATTTGTTGCCCTTTAGTTTATGCTGTCTTTATCTCACTCATTGAAATCCTTCCAAAAAAAAACAAAAGAAAACACAAATACTGGAAACTGTCACTTAATATTAAAATGAGCGACTTCAGTGTTAAGTTTGAGAATGAGCGCAGATCGTGGAGGAGGCTTGTGAAAATATTAAAAATCATAAGTGATGTCATTATTTTGGTCAATAGCTTTCATATCCCAAGAATGCGCATTCAATTCTTCACACTGAGCAACACTACACTATCCTAGACTATGTAACGAAATACAGCAAAACAGCAAATCATGGAGTATATTGAATTATGACCTGAGGCGGTAACGCCATAACGCCACTTTATTAAAGGAGATACAAGAAGAAGCTATTTCTGACAGGGAAACAGTGTTTCGTTATTAAGTCTCAGAATTGAAAGGCTTGAGTTTTGATATCTTGTGCATGAGAAGTCCCGGGGTGAAAGGGATTTGTGTTAATGCGCTGCTTTGTGATTCGCTTAGTTGCCAGAGCCTGGGGTTTTTCGTCGACGTGAGATATAGTACTGAACCTATTTTTCAAAAGGACGAGATATAAAGTAATTCAAGTTTTCTACGCATTACCACCCTTCGAAATGGAGAGAAGGGTACTCCCTTATATGGGTATAGGTATGTCGAGCCTCAGAGGGTATGACTTTTTTAAGATATTTAGGTCAGAAATCGAGTATCCATTTTGGTCTCAAACTGGGCATGGATTTTGCACTTAAGTCTTGAATTTGATATGTTTTTTTTTTAAAGAAGCCAGGTTTTCATCATTATCGACAAGACCAGCAATTAGACAAGAAGATCCAGGAAGCTCAAACATTACGATATACAGAGTACTGAGGCTGGTTTGCGATAGGGCATAAATTTAAGGGTAAGGTCATAAATAGGGTTGAAAAATCGCAGATTTTGGTCTTAAGCAGGGTGAATGCTTCGGGAAGCGGGCCTCGCGGCCCCGTCAATTTTTCATAAATTCAAAGTATTGTGTGTGAGCGAAACAACGCTAAGAGGTAAAAGGATTTCACGCATAACTTTCCCATTTCTTTGCCAGGCAGTGCTTGATTAGAATGCTGGCTGCGTTTTGTTGTCGTTGATACAATTTTAATTTTCTTTTCAAAGAGTACGTGTTATATACGTGGCGAGAGTTGTGGAGTTATTCACACAGTCCACTTTCGGCTTATTTACGAAGCCAAAATAGAAGTGCTGTCGGTGTTTTCATGGAAGCCACCTCATACACATTACGTCAAAACGAAAGGTTTGCTATTTCTAAAAGCTTATAATAGGACGCGATCCACAAGAAGTGAAGCTTCTCAAATTGGGGCGGAAAATTTGACAAATTCAATTAATCTAGAAAATGTTGACACCTTATAAGAAAGCCATATTGTACCTCTTTTGCAATATTGCAAGGTTAATTAAAATACAATTTGATGAATTAGTTACCTTCCACAATATATCGTATCTGTTTGCAGCATCGTCCAAGCGTTCAAGTGCGTGTTCTTTTCCCTAAGCATCCAAAGAAAATCGGCGGGATTGTTATTCTTGACAATTAAGTCTGATTTGACCAAAATTATGTTGCCGTAGTTGTGATCTTAATCACATTTAAATCAGGCAAGGAAACAGATATCTTCGTTTCCCTAGAATCATATCGTTTCAGTCTGACTTAAAACCATTTAAGTCTCCAGATGACATTTTAAGTTCCTTTTGTTTCCGTGGCAGGAAATTTTGCTGGACTTGTTTACTCTGTGAATTACAAGCGTTACATTAATAACTTTCAGACTTCCTATGCCAATAAATCACTCTAAAACGAAAAACAGTACTAACTGTTTCAATGGAACGGATCTGCTTAAAATATCGCATTAGGGGTCAAATTGCGTGGTGTGGCGGCGGCTCTACCTCGAAAATATATTTTCCTTGCACTATCATTTCGATGCACAGAATTTTGGCGGAAATTTTGCCGCCGTATTTACATTAACAATTACGAACTTAACTCTGATTGGATATTACCTCCACTATATAAATAGTTCACCCCTGAACTGAAAACAATACCGTTTCGTTTCTGAGGAAACGAAACAAAAAACGTCTGAAAAAGAGAAACTGAAAATAGAAACTGGAGAAAGTCGTGCTTGTGAAGCAAGAAAAAAACCTACCCTAAAAAACACTGTGGGAAAGACGGATACGAAATCTGGGGCAAGCACGACTTAAGTCCGCCGCCAAGCCTGCTAATGAAATAACTTATCGTAAGCAAACGAAAACAGAAACTAAAGAGCAATAGATCGAGCAACTTTTAAGCGATCATTAACAGTGTGCTTAATGTATCTGTTCTTTGAAATGGGGCATTTCCAGCCGGCATGCGTGTCCAGCAGATCAGCAAAAATACTTCTGCACGCAGGATTTGAAGGGGCGCCAGACTTGAGGCTATACTATGTAAGCCGTAATTATCAATTGTATCTACAAATGGTTTAACGTATTTCCTAAATTCCTCTCTAAGCGTTGTAGTATGAAAATACTCAGCTAGACTTGGATTTAACAATTCGTCTAACAAGGGGAGAATGAGACTAATTAGAGGGAGGAAGAAGCTTCAGTACCCTCTCGGTAATAGAAACTGGGCATGTAGACTTGTGCGACCTTGCTACGAGTGACGTGATGCATTTCGGAATGAAATCTGGCATGTCTTCACTGCAGACAGAGACATCTTTAAGAGACAAATTACTAGTTTCATCCATAGGGTAAAACCCAGCGAGGCTAACCGACAGAATGAAAAGAAACGAATGACAGCAAGGGCGCTGGGCGAAGTATCCAAAGATATTTAATTTAAGCGATAAAGGTTGTTCTGTCAACATTCTGAAGGACAAAGACTTTGAAAAGTCGAGAAAGGTTTTCGCTGCGAAACGCAAGTCGCGTATTCATGAACACGGCAAAGGTAACAAGTCGCAAGCTGCCACGGCACTCGAAGACGAGGAAGAAGATGCCCCTCCCCGGGGGGGGGATACTCCCTATAACGGCCTATACGTGGAGGCTCCGCCCGAAAGGGGTACCTTTTTCACGCTTCAGGTATATAAAAGGGTAGGGAAATTGGTCATTTAGGTATTTACAAGGGCCTTTAATTATAATATTTCGAATAGACGCCCCTTATGGCTTTGTCAGTATATTTATTAAGCACTACATGAAAATGAGAACAAGGCTTCCTAAAGTAGGTATCTGAAAGGGGTACCTTTTTCAATAAAAGGTATATAAAAGGGGTGCCTTTTCTACCAAAATGGTATATAAAAGGGTAAGGGTTGGACCTCGGGGCGGAGCCTCCCCGTATTAAACTTCGTTACGTACCCCCTCCGGGAAGATGCCCTCTTCGAGACGGGACAATTTGGAGATTCCAACTCAGTTTCGCTGCAGCTAACAGTTTGGTGGCTTTTGTCACTTCACTTCGGTTTCCGGGCGAGAGATGAGAGTCGAAAGCTTCGCTGGGGCGATGTGCAGCTTCAGCAAGATGAAGATGGCGTAGAAATGCCTGTTTGAGACGAAGACGCGCCATGGCCAGGAAAAAGGTCATCGAACGGCTTTCCAACCTAGAGTCTAAAAAGATGTCCAGTAAAGTTCTACAAAACGTTCAAAAGCCACAGGTGGGTAGAAATGAATCAACCGAAGTCCCCATTTTATTTGGCAGTACGGCAGAACAGAAGTTCGCAAGATCAAGTCTGGTAAATGAGGTCCCATCTTGGAAAGAACGAGAATCACGGTCTTTAGAAGATCTTAGACTCATCTTTACCCCGGAAGGAAACCATGTCTACTGTGTAGGTCTTGTGAGCGGCGATAAAATAATTTTATAGTATTCAGGACCTTGATCATTGAAAGTCAAAGTTACTTCGAGAGGAGCGAAAGGGTGAAAAGATTTTCGCAAGACTTTTTGAAGTGTCACCGCGCCGTCGGCGCCCGAACTTTGCAGAGTGCGAAGAAGCGCGAAGAAAGAACCACTCTTTGCGGTCTGCATTTCGCCGTCGTTTCTGATAAACTGGATTCATCTTGGATCGAAAGGAGGCTAGACAAGGAAAAAGATAATTTTATTGTGTCAATAAATCAGTGTGCGTGACTCCAACGGTTCGTGAGAATTGTGCACTCTTTTAATTTTCTTTGAATTTTCGTTGACTCTCGACCTTTCTTTGCTTCACGCGCGGTGTTTCTGAGGAACACTTTATGACGCCGAGTTAGGAGAAATGGAAATTATAAGTACATTGGAGTCGTTTGACTGTGTTATAGCATATAGTTAGAAGTCATAGGTCTGCATGGATTCCTATGTTAACTGCACGTCGCTTCTCAGAGTTTAACACCTGCAATTTGCCATGCCGTGCTTATACTTAGTTTATGCCTCCTTTCTACTCTAGTTGCAAGATATATTTTAAGGTTCAAAGTATTGGCTCTAAAGGGACAAAGACTATTCTGTGAAAATAATGCTTACTTTGATTCTATATTAGCTTATATTGTGACGCTGGGACCAGATATTTTATACCTGCCAACTTTTTCCGAGATATAAGCGTGAGATTTTTATCCTGAGGGTGCTGGGATTTTTGAAGACGACACGATCATTTCCGAAGATTTCCGAAGTCTTCCGAAGAAATCCGATAGCTTCCGAAGACGTCCGAAGTTTTCCGAAGTCTTAAGACGCCTACAAACGCGAGCTCGCTCCCAGTGCTTTTCACGTCAAAAACAGAGATCGCGACATGGTGGCAGCTGGACTTAAGGTCCTATTTGAAAAACCAGTGTCCTTCATCTAAAACTTGGGATAGCACAAAATCTGAGTATCTAAAATTTCAACCCAGTTGTAAAGCTAGGACTTTAATGCCTTTAACCTTTGATGCCATTGCTACTGTCTTTAACACTAAATTCGTCGCTACCGTAAGACAATAAGTTTAAAAAATCACCCAACTTGAGCATCAGCATCGTCAGTGATCGACGAACCACCAACTAGTCAATCACAGCGAGCGTTGCTCATAGAAGCGTCCGCAGGTTTCGTGCATGTCAAGCTCGAATGACCAAAATCCCCACACTGGAAAAAGGGAAACAAACAACAGCATGAAAATAAAATCCACATTAAAATAAAAGAACGGTGGTGTAGCTTGTAGAATTCGTAGAAAGAACTCGAGACAACATTCAACACAGCATGTATTTAATCAACATGGCAACCCGTGAAAGCACGAGGTCCCAGCATGCATTGCAAGCAAGAGCTTGCAAAACAAATACATATATAGGCACAACCGTACACCTCCCTTCCTCGTACAATAAAGTTTTTCCGAAAAAATTATTGCGTGACTAGGAAGATTCGCGAATATGCTAATTTCGTCTCGAATCTTCTGGCAAATTTAATTACTATGATTCGCATCACCGTGACTAAGCAACTTATTTTAGTCTTTTACGTATGTTGCTGTAAATAGTTTACAATGTTGTAATGATACTTTATTTAGTAGTGCTAGAAAGTTCTAGAATCTTATACTGTAAAGTGTATAAGCGAATCGGTGTAGTTCTTAGGTGGTTTTTCCCAGGAGTGTTTAGAGAGAATTACCTCGTGAGTCAGTAATGTTTACTGACGTGTGACGAAAGTCGCGTGTAAAGAGTCGACAGAGGTCGTGTTTGTTGAAGTGTAACAGAGAGGTTACATGAATATCTGGCAAGAGGCTGTGTTAATGAAAGAGTAACGGAGGTCGAAGTTTAACTGACAAGCCTAGCGTGTGCTTGTTGTGAAGTCTTGCGTGGAATTACTGCGTTCATCTGGAATAAATAACCTTGTTGTCGTTTCCGACAACCCTGCGTTCTGTTTGGACTACAAACTACCTACCACTTAAAACATTCGAACTCGTAACACAAGTGAGTTGATTGAGATAAAGGAAATTGTATGTCTATGAACAGTGTTCCATCCTTAAAGGACCACAATCACGTTTTTGCGCATGCGCAAGAGTTTGAGTTTTGTTCAGGAGGTCAAGAATTCAAAGATGCGACAATTGATATAGAGCTTTCAGAAATCCGTTTGCATCGTCCTCAATCAACTTTGGCTTTGCCCTAAAACTTCTCAGAATTAAAGATCAGTGACACACGGTTCTCGTAAAGTGTCAATTTGTGTGTAATCGAGACTTTTCGGTGTTAACTTCAATGCCGTTTGACAGAACTTCGAGTGGAGGGGAGTGTTCTGGCGCTGGACGAAGACGGCTTTCTCCCGGCAGCTTTCAGAAAGGTTTAGAAAATCGAGAAAGGACTGAGAAGTAATGGAACCAGCAACATAGCTGGACTTTTGCAAAGAAACCGATTCACGAGGCTTGGGGAAGACTGAAAGGATCGCGCTCCTGCGAGCGTTTCTTTGTTGACATTTTACTCGAGCAAGCGGACCTTTACTCGTTGGTTTTCTTTCTCGGTATTCAGACATTCTGTCAGGTTCTCTTCGCTCAGGTATACTCTGTGAGACTGACTCCGATTTATTTGTTTTTAGCTATTAGGACAGTTTTGTAAATATGATAAGGACTCGTGTATAAAATCAGTAAAAGTTCCATAATAACATTTGTACATCAGCATATTCAGCAAGTTATGAGCCACGGACTTACCGTTGCCTTGTTTTTGCATTACTCATGCGGCTATTCACGTGTTCCACCACTACATTGGTCAGTACAGTTTTTATTTGCCGTTCAACACCAAAAACCAAGTCGCTGTTCCTGACTAGTTGAGCGAGTTGACCTTTCTTCCTGTAATTGAGAGATGAACGCGAGTGGCGAATGGGATATAAATAGGACTTTATCTGTCACTTTGTCACGTCGGCATGACGCGACAAAGTGACAGTTCTATTGTTTTCCGATGTAAGAAACCAGTCAAGTTCGCGCGTGCGCTGCATCGTGATAGTGTCCCTTTAAACCTGGATTTGATTGCAAACATAAACTATTACGGTTAAAATCGGACTGCCAAATATTTACAAGAAAAGTGCATAACACATTCTCTGAAGGGCATAAATGTAATAACTGTCTTCTAAACTGCCTCGGTAGAGTCAGACATATTAGTCTAGAGATACAATCGATCAGGCGGCTTAACAATTCTCCCTGAACGTGTTTGTAATGGAGCCGTTTGACTGGAGACAGGCTGCATTGGAGCTTAAGTGGTAGTACACGGGAGCTTAGATGGACCATTCATTTCTTCTGTGTCTTGAACAGCATGATCGCTTGCAGCACTGGTGAAAGTGGCTTGCTTGTCTTACCTTTGAAGGGGACTGCAACTTAACTTTGACAAGAGCGGATCTGTTACGTCGTAGTGTGCTCTTCTCTGTTTCAGTGATAAAGTTTTGCCTTTGATTGAACCTGTAAATTTCTTCCTTCTTCACAACTTCCCCACGCTTTCTCTTTAAGTATCTGGGTGTTAATGTCTTTGCAGGGGCAGGGAGTTGAGTTCGGAGTCTTCTTCCCATGAGAAGCTCACTTGGTGAGAAACCAGTTTGCAGGGATGTAGATCTGTAGGTGAGGAGTGCAAGGTAAGAATCGTCATTCTTCTTTAATAGTCCCTTTATAGTCCTTACAGCCCTTTCTACCTCTCCATTGGCGCGAGTGTATCTGGGAGAGCTAGTCGTGTGGACAAACCCATATTTGGCAGCAAACTCTTGGAAGGGCACTGCACTAAAACAGGGTCCATTTAATTGTCTAAAATCACTGTATCTGGTATACCATGGGTTGCAAATACCTCTTGGCAGCTTTGATCACACACTTTACAGTTTGTGTTGGTGGAAGCTTGATTTCGACCAATCTGAAATAGTAGTCAACAGTGATGAGGTATGTTCGTCCTCCATACTAAAAGAAATCCATACTAATCCTCTCCCATGGCTTCTTCCATGTATAAGATATCGTCCATCCGGCATATGACTCCATCAAGGCCCTCCAAGATGTCATGACATGGTTCGCTGAAATATTTCAGGTGCAGAACTATTTCCAAAAGGCAAGCGGTTGAAGCAAAAGCGGTCAAAAAGGGCGACAAAGGTGGTAAAAAATTTTGAAACATCATCCAAAGGAATTTGCCAGAACCCGCGATAGGCATCTAATTTCGGGAATACTCTACTTTCACCCAACATGGCTTGGTTCTCATCAACAGAACACGTGGGATGACTTTCGCGCTGTACTGCTTTGTTCAATGATGTCAGGTCTACACAGATCCATACACGCCTATTAGGTTTGGGGTCAGGAACAATGCCAGAGCACCACTCTGTGGAGACAGTAACAGGAGAAATGACGCCTTGTCGAAGCATAGAATCAATTTCGTTTTTCACTTAAGGCAACAATGGCTGAGGTATTTTTCTTGGAGTGTAAAGGCAAACTGACTTTACATCTGGGTTGAGCTTGATCTGATATTTGGTTTCCAGTTTCCCCAGACGACGAAAAAGCTGAGGAAATTCTCCAACGATATTCACTGGCTAAGTCTCCGCCTCTCCAGTTCGAGCGATTAAACCCAGGTCCACACAGGCTTTCTTGCTGAGGAGGGAGTACAACTGATCTTTCAAGACAAAGACAGTTTCGGAAATCTGACGCTCTTTATATGTCAGAGTGGCTCGAGAGGTGCCCTCGAAAGGTGCCTTCTTAAAATCTGCGGCGATTTCGTTAGCTGGCAGTCTTTGAGCCAAGGTTCCTTGTCACTGACAGTGGAAACTGCTGCTCCAGTATTCAACTAAAAGTGTGTTTCATGACCATCCACCTTTACACTGGCAGTCCAGAAGTCTGCTTTGCCGCTGTCGACTTCACCGAGGAAAGGAACTTCGACTTAGTCAAGATCTGCTACTTCATTGATGGACCTGCGTTTCGCCGTCTGTTTCTTGGAGAGACAAACAGCTTGAAAATGTCCTCTTTTGTGACAGCTGTTACAGGTGATATCCTTTTGCAGAGGATGATTGCCGTTTGTGTTGCTGTCCACCACACCACATACATTTACGATCGGACTTTGGTCGTACTCCGTCTTCGGGTTAGTAGTAAGGCTTCAGCAGAATTATCCCCGTCACGGTAGAGCCAGGTAGAGTTAGGTGGAGTTAAGTCATTAATATTCAAACTGCCTAGGTAAAAATGGGTTCCCCCATACTAATGAGGCGCCTTCCTCCATACTAATGAAGTGCCTCCCTCCATACTAATGAGGTATCTTCCTCCATACTAATGAAGTGCCTAGGTAAATCATTACTATTCAAACTGTCTAGGTAAAATGCGTTCCTCTATACTAACAATACGTGGCTCTAGTACAATACAAACAATAACCGGTCTTGCCCACTAATAGTGAACCCTGGTTGAAAACATCTATTATGTGTTCAAAATAAAAGCGCCAATTTTAACGAAAGCCTTATTCCTTTATTCAACTTGAACTCGCTGAAAATTTGAAAACTTTGTTCAATTTTCGAAACGCTTATCGTGAAGATGCTTTTTTGACCAACGTTGTTGATCTTTGAACGCTTGTTTAACTGTCCGTGATTCGGAAACGTTAACAAGCGCAAATTTTTGAACCCGTAATAATTTGTAAAGTTCTCTAGCTTTATTTGAAAACGTTCTCCGATTTTCGGAACTGGGCTCTTTTAACCGCGATTGGTTCAGGTAGAATCTATCATGTTTTTATCTGAACTCTCAGCTTGCTGACGAGAGAAAGAATTCCTTTAGCTGGTCGAGGTTTTCCCTCCGTTAGTCATGCACTGAACTCTACTTTCAACTCTAGATTTGTATACAAACTCCAACGGAGAATTCGAAACCCATGGAACTAGCTCTGCCATTGAAATGACAACAATAGAAGTTAAGAGCGCTAATTAAATTGTGGACACGCGACAATAAACATTTTTTCGAATAACCTGTTTCTTTTATTACTTCTGTCAACACGCGACAATAAATATTATCGAACAACACGTTTCTTGAATACTACTTTTATTAGCGAATACAAAATAATAATTCGCAGAAATGCATCGGCACTAAAATTACAACTAAACAAAACTGATTATGAGTAAAGTATCAGGAAATCAATCGTCTTCATCTTCGCTTGGAGGACAATGAGTCTTTTGTAAAGTTTTTGAATCAATGTGTTTTACCGCGTGGCAGTCAGCTCACCAAATAAATCCATCTGTTAAGTGTTTACGATCAACAGGAATTTAATGTGCACATATCGGACAAATCCTATAAGCATCATGCCAGAAACATTTAGGGCATTTGACCACTGCTGTTTCGTAAACGTTCTCTCCGTTGCAATAGTAGCAAGGACCTTTTCCTTTAAGCAAAATCTCTGAATTTCCTTCAGGTTCCAGGTCTGCGTTTTCTGATTCTTGATGTTCACTACATTCAGAGGCTGTCTCCGTTTCATCTTCATTATCACTGCTTTCGGAGACCATTTCTGTATCACCAGCCTCACTGTCTTTATGGTGATAGGCTTGTTCTTTTTCCAAGAGTTCTGCCAAAATTCTCTTATTCTGTATCAAAGGCTTATCGATTCCTAACTCTGCCAACCCATCTATAAATGTTTTGAGGGCGCGGGGTTTAACAACATCGTCGTTTTGGGGGAGTAACACATACTCGACCAGCTCTGAAATGTTCGTCAAAGGTATTATTCGCTGGTTTCGGAGTAACTGTCCGCGAGGTGTCCAAAACGAGATATCTTTGGAAGCCGCCATGCTGTGTAATAGTTCGGAGGCCTTTTGTCGGGAAACGAGCTGGGACAGACCATCTAAAACATTTTTAATTCGAGGTTCTTCGTTATCGCTTTCCTCGTTTTCACTTGCGCCGGTGTCTTCATAATCACTCTCTTCCTCTTCATCCCAGTCGACTTTTCTCTTCATATTGACCAGCACTCGTTAACGTCAAAAACCGACTGATTATACTACAGACTAGGTTGCGACGTTTTATAACATTAGGGGCCCTATGCTAGTTAGAACTGGGATTAGCAAATCTTGTATAAATCCTCCACCTTCCTGAGCAAGGGATTGCTTTTTTTCTTGTAAGGAACAGTTGATTCAACGAGACTAACAAGGGAATCTATATGCTTCTTAAGTTGCCCTTCACTTCCTTAGAGACCGGTATGTTTCCATGACGCATATTAAAAGGAATCTGAACTAATGCGTGTATTTGTTCTGGAGTGGCTGTCTCTAGAAGAAGCTGACGCTGATGTTCTGGGCAGCAAGTTAAGAGATGAAGGAAAGGTAGTTTGTTCTTTACTACTCAAGACATGGTCTTAAATTGAGTTAAAGTTAACAGGCACCAGTATTTTGTAATTTTGTCAGGGAATCCCACTTAAATTTACGACGAAAGTTGAAAGTCGTCTTGGTCTTGATCTAACACAACTGTTTTTCGTTTCTTGAACAAGGGTAAATCACGAAACCGCACTTTTCTTTTTGTAGATTTTCACTTCCAGCCTGAGGTACTAGTCCACCAATAGCTTCTTTACTACGCTTTGCCAGCGCTGTGTTAACATTATTTCCTTCCAGAAAATATTGAGCCACTTGGACCCCCGTTTGTAATGCCTTTTTGCCAAGCACTTTAGCGCCTTGCTGTAAATGAGGCATCGCCCAGCGAAACAGCCCTTTAAATATGGAACCTAAGCCATACCCCTGCTGAAATCGGGATCCGTGAAAAGCTGGTAAATTCCCACCTTTTGCTTAGCTTGATTTAAATAGTATTCTTCATACAATTTGTGATTTGGAGTATAAAGTTTCTCAGTCGCGTTTAAAACGTAGCGGATCTGCTCTGACAGAAATGAAGTGTAATCAACACTTTCTCAAACTCGAATGGCACTGATTCTTCTGTGTCGCGCTTTATATGGTCTTCCATATGGTGATAGAACAATAGGAGGAGGAGGAGTAGGGAAAACAATAGAATAGTGGAGGAGGAGGAGGAGGAGGAGGCGGAGGAGGAGGAGGAGGAGGCGGAGGCGGAGGAGGGAGAACAATACAATTGTGGAGGAGGAGGAGGAGGGGGCGCAAGATCGTTTCCCAAATGTCCCCGTTCCTTTTATATTTCGGTCCTTGCAGCCGTTAAAGATCCCAGAAAAGACGCTTTTCACGTCATACTTGCTATACACTACGTGCGAAAATAGAATACGCACTTGCAGCGGACGTATTCCAACAAATAAAACTCTTTCCACTTTACTGCTTTGTTTGTTACAATTATTAGAGTGTTGATCGAGTTTAGCGTAAACTACGGGTATGGTATGAATGCCAATATTACATACGTCGAGTTCATTCTTGATGTTTGAGTGCATATCGAGTTAAGTGTAAACTACGGGTATGATCTGAATGCTAATAAGTGTGATCATGGAGTGTTCTTTCTGTAGTTGGAGTGTATAACAAGATAAGCGTAAACTACGGGCATGGGTTAAATAATAAATAATAAATTGTCATTAATTAATTAATTAAATTCTTTATTATTATTTCATTTTTAATAAATTTTATTAAATTAATTCATACCATACCCGTAGTTTACGCTTATCTCGACATACACTCTATCATCGAGAAAGGACTCGAGCTATGTAGCATTATCATTCATGCCATACCCGTAGTTTACGCTTATCT
>CM042748.1:27118193-27123193 GCA_022496165.2 Catalaphyllia jardinei
AGAAAGGACTCGAGCTATGTAACATTAGCATTCATGCCATACCCGTAATTTACACTTTTCTCGATGTGCACGTGTTTTTTGTCTCAAAACGCACTTCAGCAAACAAATACGTAGGTCATTGCTTCCATTGTGGTCACTGTCGATGTGGGTATGGCGTATCTAGCGTGGGAGGCGTATTTGGACTGAATATTTTAGTCAGACTGAAATTAATTTCAGTCTGAATGAGCTAAATTACCCAATGAAACCGATTTGCTTAATTCCCTTGGTGCTTTGTTGCACTGTAATGGTATAAAAGTCCCGAGGAGCCAAAATCCCTTTTCACTCAGTTTGCTTGAGCACAAAAAATGAGCAAGCCTTGTTCGCAGCTCAACAGTACAATTATCAGAGATAAAGCCGAGTGCCACATTATTGCGGCAATTGAGAAAAAGTGCTCTGTTGTGGCTTTCAAGTTTGTTTGGAGAGAACCATGGAACGCTCGGACGGCAAGAAGCTCTAAAGGAAAGAAAGAAGATGTGTCTGGAGCGCGGACTAGTAAATAAGTCCTGCGTTGATTTCATAAGAGAAGTGTTTTCTCCCCTGCCCGTAATAGTGGAGTTGGCCAGTGCATATGCCGAGGACACCAGCACTAGTGTCTCTGTAATGTTCACCCCGCCGGAAAGCGAGAAGGGCGCCGAAGACCATAACGCGGAAGAAGACGATGATGAAACGTGCATCTCGCAGAAACCAAAACGGCCTCCTACATTCCTTCGATCGACTTTCCGTGCCCACCATCACCCATCCCGCTGGCCACAAACAAGAGAAAAAGACCGCGTCTGACCCAGAGTCCGTTGTCCAGAGAACAGAAAAAAATCTCCAGCTTTTCCCTTTCACAAGGACACTCGCGTAAATAGTGTTTTATTTGTATAAATATTTAACTATCACCTAGTCGAGGTCATTTGTCGAGTGAAAACATAGGTAAGCAAAGAGCGGTAAAGAAACAATATTAGAGTGCTTAATTTACATTCTGTAAATTTAAAGTAAAATGGATATCTCAGTTGAAATGTATGTCATTTAGTTTTTCTCGAAATGTTTTAGGCAACTCTCTGAGTCGCTGGAGCTTTGGTATATGTTAATGCCGATACATTTTCCAGAGTTCCATGAAAGATATAGCTCATCAGAAACTCAAAAAACTGAGAGTTTTTAGACTTCGGTTGGCCTTGTCTCTTCCGTCGCTAGTTTTTTCCTTGAAATATACCTTAATGTAACTATTTGCAAATAGTGCAAAAAACATAATAATAAACTAAAACTTCTCACGCCAGCGGCATTTTCATTCCAGCTCTTTTCTTTAGGGAGTCCGCCGTTCTTCCGTCTTGAAATTTGAAATTATGGTCTCTCAGGATAGCAGTCCACTGTCCCTTTCCTTAGAAAATCGTCCTCTTCTGTTGTGAATTTCAAAACATGACGAATGTTGCTCTGAGAACGCAAGATTCTTTTAGGTAGGGCATCTTTCTTGGGGGAGGAGATGATATTTTGCACTGTTTCAACAGAGGGCACGGCGTTGAAAGTTGAATCTCCGAGTCTCGCGTGGACGTCCTCGTCCACTTCTGAGCCCTTGGCACCTTGAAGTTTCTGTAGGCACTCGTGACCCTTCAAAGCAACTTCTCGGGATCGTTTCTTTTGATAGTGTACTTTAGCAACAGCAGAGCTGTCCTTTCGGTCTTCTGACAAAGTCTTCTGCTCCTCGCTAGTGAGCTGATTGAGACTCTGCGTTTCAACAATTTGGCGATAGCGCGTGGGATGGATGTACTTTCCAATTGCATCAAACACCAGTTTGCTCATGATCTCGCCCAATTTACCATGTTGGTCGCCATTTCTGTTGACGAGAACGAAATCGCACTGGGTTTTAAGCAAAGGTCTAACGTACGAGATGTAACCATTGAGCACTTGCATGTTTGCATCGGTCAGAATCAAAGAATCAAATCCATACTTTCTAGCAGTCTTGAACCTTTTCTGATCAATGAATCCACCCTTTTCCTTAGCTATAGCAATCATGTCAACCGTCAAATATTGGTAAGTCATGGGACGTGACCCCTTCACTTTGATAAACAGATACATGGCTACAAACTTCGTGGCAAATGTCAGGTCTGAGGGGCTCACTTGAGCTGGACTCGATTTGCAAATCTTCGCGGTATTTTCGTAGCGCGGCAGATGGAATTGCACGACCTCCAACAGCTCTTTCATTGTTGCCCAGTGACCTCTTGCTTCCAGTGTCTCAATGTCTAAATCTTGTGTCCACTGCAGTCGCATCATCATTGCGACTGTCTTTCGTGCTCTTTTGAGGTACAACTCTGTTGCAGAGAACTTTTGGAAGACTGCCTCTGATGCGCCATGAAGTTTCCTGAAGTCGATCATTTCAGAAATAGCGTCTATGTAGCCCAGACGTCCACCATGGCCGAGCTTGCATTCGTCTTGTAAGTAGTCGACAAACTTGAACAACAAATTTGGAGAACACAAACTAAAGTCCACCACGTCAAAAGTCAACTCTTCCTCGTCTTCACAACAAAATCTAAGAAACTTAAAGCATCTTGAAACTATTTGTTGAGCTGCACAATCTTTCTTGTAACCGCCACCACTTCCAGCCAGCCATTTAATAAATACTTCGCCAATGTCGCACGATAATGAAAATGAGGGAAGGAACTTTACGGCATGCTTTGTGGTCTCGCTTGTTTGATCTTGAATTGCGCTCTCTATTGAAACATTGTTTGCTACCTTTAGCGAATCTGTGATTTCCTTTAAATTGGGTTTTTCGTCAAAGTAAAAGAACCAACTGTGCTTGGTGTAAACATGTTTTCTGCAGCCTCTCCGACTCTGAAACCCATCATGGTGACACTCTTGTACTGGGCAGTGATACAAACTGTCTGTTTCATCCTTTTCTAAGTGAAAGCGTTTCGGTTTTGGTGACGCTCCATCGATATCCAACCAACTGACTTTGCACTTCTTGCTCATTTTGCCGTTTTAAGAACATTTGGCCAACAGGAACCGATGACGAATAATGAAACTGCATATACTTGTTTTTATTTGCCAAAGCATGCCCTTACTTGCCCGCCCTCATTACTATTGTGCAAAATTCATGACAGTTAGATGCAATCAAACTTGCCCAAGCAGGGCTGTGCGCGCCCTATTGTTTGTTTCAAATAGGAATGCGAAACAAAATGGTCCGATGTGTTTTCCCCAATCACTAATTTGGGAACCATACGTTCCATTCACAGATAGGAACTCGGAACAAAACAGTCCTAAATGACCAATTTGGGAACAATGTGTTCCATTTACAGATAGGAACTCGGAACAAGACAGTCCTAAATGGCCAATTTGGGAACAATGTGTTCCATTTACGGATAGGAACTCGGAACAAAACAGTCCTAAATGACCAATATGGGACCAATGTGTTCCATTTACGGATAGGAACTCGGAACAAAACAGTCCTAAATGACCAATATGGGAACAATGTGTTCCATTTATACATAGGAACTCGGAACAAAACAGTCCTGAAAGACCAATTTGGGAACAATGTGGTCCATTTACAGATAGGAACTAGGAACAAAACAGTCGTAAATGACCGATTTCGGAACAATGTGTTCCATTCACAGATAGGAACTAGGAACAAAACAGTCCTAGATGACCAATTTGGGAACAATGTGTTCCATTCACAGATAGGAACTCGGAACAAAACAGTCTTAAATGACCAATTTGGGAACAATGTGTTCCATTCACAGATAGGAACTCGGAACAAAACAGTCTTAACTGACCAATTTGGGAACAATGTGGTCCATTCACAGATAGGAACTAGGAACAACACAGTCCTAAATGACCAATTTGGGAACAATGTGGTCCATTTATAGTTGGGAACTCGGAACTAAATGTTCTTCTTTTACACCAGAGTGAACGTTTTGTTCCTACCTTGCAAAAAATCTGGAACAGTCGACAGTAGAGGAACGTTCCCTTTGGAATATAGGAACAGCCAACGAAACTTAAAATCAGTGAAAAAACGAGGAAAAGACTAAAGAAAAAACTCCAAAAACCGTAAGTCAAGCGCTTAGGAGAAATGGAAACCATCATTAAAATTTGGTGAAGTTTGTTCCGCTCAAAGGCAACAAAACGCGCAATAATAAAATTTTGGGAAATGTAAATGAGGGAAAACAATACAATGACCGGTTCGGGAAAAACTGTCTGGGTACTGTTGCAACAAGCTCAAAGCGTGATCGACCAACCACCGGGGAGAATAATCTGGTGTTATTCACGGTGGCAAAACGCCTACACGCAATTATTGATGATGATACCAACAATCGAATTTGTCAAGGGGTTCCTGAAATCTCTGGGAAATGATTCCTATTTAGATGTCAACATACGCAACCTGATTGTCATTGAGGACCAAATGATTGACGCCGGAAAAGATAATCGGATTGTGAACATGTTTACAAAAGGATCGCATCACCGAAATCTAAGCGTTATTTACATTGTGCAAAATCTGTTCCATCAAGGCAAAGGCAACCGAAGCATCAGCTTAAACAGTCATTACTTGGCCCTTTTCAAGAATCCTCGGGATAAACTGCAGATTTTGACTCTAGCCAAACAAATATACTAAAGTGAAACTGCTTGGTTTATCAAAGAGTACGAAGAGGCAGTGCGAAGACCATATGGTTATCGTTTTGTAGATCTCAAGCTAACGACTCCAGATAGATGTAGATTGCGAGCAAATGTTTTACCCGGAGAAAAAAGATTCGACAAAGGATTCGAAGAGAATAGAATTTCTCAAGAACTGCTCAAGTACCTCAAACAACAAACTCTGAAGGCGCCTCCTCCAATTTCGGAGATGCAACGCATTCAGAATAATATGGATAATCTCCTGTATCGTACAAACCTAGGAGAGGACCACAAAGCGAAGCAGTACATGCAGTTGCAAAACAAGTTTATAAACTATAAACACCAGCTCAAATCTTTCATACCTGAAGCAACAATATCCA
>CM042748.1:27128193-27138193 GCA_022496165.2 Catalaphyllia jardinei
CGGATCATTTTAGTGCTGTAACACAGTGACTTAAAATTAAGTGCAAAAATTAATTTCAAATTGTTAAGTGACCGCTAGATACGGCGAAAAATACCTGTTTTGGAGAAAAATTGATGAGCAACTAAAGGTGTTGTTATCCGAATTAAACATAAGGCTATCTGTGCATTTTCTATACAAAAAGAGGAAGATTCTTAAGCTAATTAAGGGCAGTCTCGAACTTGCGTTTCTGTAGTCGGATGCAAAATGGCATTGACAGCCACTTACATGCATACCCGGAGACTTGGGTGCAGTTAATGTGGGTACAGAAAATTCAAAGCCCCTCTTGTGACTGAGTCTTACCACCCTGGTTCGAAACAGCCCTGTGAATGCTGATTTCTGATTGGACAGAATAAAACCCCATTGTGTTTAGTGCCCAATCATGCTTTGCATGTGTTTTCCAATACGAAACCTACACAAAAAGTGGTTTGTTCATCACATTTATCTTGCTTGTTTACTGCTGAGCTACCCGAAAAGAAAAGTTTTCGTTTATGTCGACTCAACGCCCAAACCCCAGTGATCAGTACACTGCTGCTTACATGGACCACATGTATAGCTGGCCGTGCGCTCGACATTCTTGTCTCGCCCTCTGCGTCCTAAAAAGTGTATAATTTTTGGTTGCGGCAAGAAACGATTGGAGTCGATGACCGGTCTAGCATCATCTATTGTACATATTAAATACCTCTTTATTCTATTTACGTCAGGGAATTTGAAAAACGAGGGATAACATCTGGACTTCCCTTTAAACTTTTACTTTCTTATTTTTTATAAGAACTTTGAATAAATTGATTGTTTGCGCATTGGTGATTTGAATGAACTCCCTTACATTTCTAAAGCATACTATAGAATTGGGATACATGTAATGAGTGTAAATATTCTAAATTTTTTGCGGACATGATAGGTGATCTTGCTATATTCGCCTAGCCTTTACGTGGGCTTCGTATAAAGACGCACGAAAAGGACTGTATCCATAGACCTTCTGCCCGCTGATTGGGCAGGGAAATACAAATGTTTTTTTTTTTCGCTCAGTCAAGAAGCCAGCTGAACCGGGCTTGCTTTCCAGGTTCCTTTGCAGATTGTTCCCCTACCGCAGTTTGACTTTCTCTCTCCAACTAACTGCCCTTGACTCCTCGAAGAAAACTTTGTCGAAGAGTGAGAAACTTTACGCTGATACCTACTATTGTGTATTTTCCTTCTAAGCGACGCAATTACGAGTGATGTTCACGGAAACTAAGACAGTCTTACTCCCTAAGTGTCTAATAAATGCTTACTCGTTGAAGACAAGTGCTTACTACCGTATACTGACGGTTACATTTGCAGGCTTAAATAGATTTTTTACTTTTGGTGTAGGTATCTCCATTTAAAGTGTTCATGTTTTACCTACTCGTAACTTTATCCTGGGGTGGCAGGATTCATGGCCGCACTAGAGAGCAGAATTATGAGGACGACTTGTACGCCCGCGCTATTTACCCAGAAGAGAAAGAAACTGCACAAACAGTTGACGAAAAGCGTCGTGCAGAAGTTTACCAAGAAGAAGATTTACCAAATTTAAACGACTACCGACTTCAAGACCGAGGAACCTGTTTTAAAAGCCCCGCCAAAAGGCTAATAAACGGAAAGGTTGACATAGAGTGTAAAGAAGGATGTAGATTAACATGTGAACCTAAGTAATTGAAAGGAAGGAAAAAAACCTATGAAAAGTGATAAAGGAACGAATAAACGACTCGACTAAGATCTACGCACTTTGTTATGAACTAAAATATTAAATAAACAAATTTAACACATAAACAAGCTAAATGAATTCGTTGAACTGATGATGAAGAAAGTGGAATTGCTATGAGTTAAAGGTACAAGATCAGGTGAAGATTTTATCAAAAGAAAACGATTCCTCCAGATTTTACTGAAGTCTTCTCCAGTCATTTCTTAAACCATTTCACATGCGCCGACTTAGTCACAGACAGCGAGCTATCCCTACACTGAGTTATTAACCATGTCTGACACGTTCGAAAGACGATGGAAGTAGCAACTCATAGTTAAACGTAATTTGTCATCCTAACACGTTTGTATGTATGTATGTAAATCTTTATTTATTCACGGAAAATCATCAGTTAAGCTAAGTTAAAAACTAAGACTAATTACAACTGCTTTACATGATTGCCGTGTGGGAATCCTATATATATTAGCTACCTTCTTGATATTTCGCTTAAAATGCTCAACGGATGCAGCATTTTTTAAGTTTTTGGGCAAGTTATTCCATAGCATGGCCCCGCTGTAAGAGAAGCTTCGTTTCAAATAATTGGTGCTTGGTTTGGACAGGGTCAGCCTTCCCGCAGAGTTTCTTAAGTTGTAAGCAGAGTGACGCTGAGAGAAAAGACTTTGTAGATATTCCGGAGCAAGGTCATTCATGGTTTTATACATCATTAAGGCTTTTTGTTTCTTTCGGCGAAGAGATAGCTTCTCCCAATTGAGGGTGGAAAGAAGGTGGTTTGAGCTCGCATCAAAGGATGATTTAGTAATAACTCTGGCTGCGCGATTCTGTAATTTTTGGAGCTTATCACTCAAGTAACCACTCAAACAGTCCCATACGGGGCTGCAGTAATCAAAATGAGGCATAATTAAAGTGTTATAAATTAGAATTGCAGTTTCTTTGGATATAAACGGCCGCACGCGTTTTAGGGCGCCTATAGCTGAAGAGACTTTCTTGCAAATCTCTTCAACATGTTTACCCCAAGAGAGGTGAGCATCTATGGTAAGACCCAAGGATTTGGTATGAACGACTCTCTTGATAATTTGGTCATAAAGGGCCCATCAGGATGAAAACGATTCAAATAGTAGTAAAGAGAATGAAAGTATCAGGCAGCCGAAGTGAAAATAAACCGAAAAGCAGTAGTAAGATGGAGGAAAATGCATGCTAACTGAGATTAACGTGCATGATTGGAGGAACGTTTAAAAGGTACAGTACAGTTTAAAAGGTACAGTCCGTCCGACCACAAAAAAGCAATCGTAACAACGAAAGAACAAAATATTGAATGAAGGGAACTTATTTGTTGTAAAGCGAACTCTAACCATGCGGAGAGGCCTTGGGAAAGGGTAATGGAATCTGCACACAGTGGCAGGTGAAAACACATGAAGGAACAATGGTAAAAATCACGATGATTAGGCATCTTTTGACTCTAGTACAAGATATAAAATGCAATTGTTATTAAATAATTCTTGTCAGCTGGACTAAAATCGTCCAGTTGGTTTAGATTACTCACCTGAATTAATTTTATTTTATATTTTTTTTATTTTTGCCACACACACTCAAACACAAGGATAATAAAAATGATAATAAATAGGTTAATTAATGTTAAATTTAAAATCTGTAGATTACTTGGGAGGAGTGACTGTGGCGGGGAAATCTCCGAGAAGCGAGCTTATAAGGAATATATAAAAGCATGGGTCTGGCTTATATAAGTGATATTTCCGTTTTTCTTTTCTAAATTTGATCTTCGTCCTAAAAACTTGTTGCCTTCTACTTGTTTATCTCTATGTCATATGTAAAAAAAATTTTCTGACAATTTACTCGACTTAAGTGGTCAAGTGATTTACCAAGTCTTAAATTGATGATCACTTCACTTAGTTACAAGATGTAAACCTACTAGAATACTCTCGCAATGTTTTAATCTTTTGTTTTTATTTCCTTTTTTTATTTCATCCTATTATGTACAATTTAACAACAAAACCTTAAGTTACTTACAAATTACAACGATACTACTCAAACAGACGAAGCTAAAAAAATACATATGAATGTTGTGCCGCGTAGCACTATGAACACAAATGATGTAACAGAGAATTAACTCTGAAGTGTAAATTTTTTAGTGCTAATTTAACCCATGAACAACCCACTGGGCGTTAGCCCTAGTTAAGGGAATCAGGGAACCACACGAGGTAAAGAAAAAATCTTTTGACCTCGGTGGGAATCGAACCCACGACCTCCGGATTAGATCTACCGTCACTCTCACTCTGAGCTACGAGGTCGGACAGAGAAATTCGGGGTCGATTTAGATGGGGAATCGCGGCGAAGAGAAAGTAAGGGTACACATGAATGTTGTGCCGCGTAGCACTATGAACACAAATGATGTAACAGAGAATTAACTCTGCAGTGATTCCCTTAACTAGGGCTAACGCCCAGTGGGTTGTTCATGGGTTAAATTAGCACTAAAAAATTTACACTTCAGAGTTAATTCTCTGTTACATCATCATATTAAATACTTCACCTTATGCAAGTTTATAAGCGACAGCTTAAATATGTTTTAAATTAGACCACCCCTCCAAAATATAGCTAGACCCATTCCTTAATTCACTTGAGTGTTACTTGAATACCAATTATCTCTTTACATAGCTTATTAAATTTCTTACTTTTTGTAAAATACAAAATGGAAGAGTTTGCTTTTAATTTTAGCCTTTATGAGTTAGTGAAAAGGCCTGGCTTACGCGTTTCCTGGTTTTGAATCGAAATGAGTAAGAGTGTTGATCTCTCCTTATTAAGGCACCGTAATTACAGATTTAACCCGAGCATAGAACACTCCCATTGTCTCCTGAGATGGGGATGTGGAAAAGTTCCTCTTACTGACCTTGCCTTCTCCATGCGATCGGATCCTTGATTTTTTGCCCTTAGACTTATGACCCGATTGTCAAGCGCACGAGCTATAAATCAAACGAGACAAAACGAGGATCCTTACAGTAGTTTAAAGTACGGACCGAGAAGACGAAGTAGAAGTATCCAACAAGTGCGAGTGGAATAATTTGGTTTTATTTAAAACGCCCTCAATATATAGACGACTAAAATAAAATAAAATAAAATAAAGATAAAAACGCCCCCAAAAATTACGCGTACGTTTACCATATTTGTATATAGGATGGTGTAATGCATCATAAACCATGATAGCTAAGCCAATGAAAACTCTTAAATTGCACTATCGCAAATCCATGTTTGAAATAATTTAACACACTAATAGCAAACGCAAAGAATTGTGTAATTTATCAAACATGAAGGACGATGTTTGATCACATTTTGCAAACACTGAGACGAGAGGTAAAACTACGATACGTAGCCGATAACTTTTGACGAGCTTTAAAGCGTTTGGAAATGTTATCAAACACCGTGTTGAGTACTTGATACCGCGCTTTTTCAATCGCAACTTAAACTAATGAGAAAACGGAGAAATAAAATTTTAAAGATGAGTGCCAATAAAGTCAGAGATCCAGAAAACCGTTAAGGTCTTTACTTGATGAATTATTGGTGAGCGTGAGATGTATAACAATAGGGAGCTTAAGCAAATCACAACGACGACCGCAGGGCCATAGTTAACAAGCACGCGTCAGAGAATTTAACAAATCGAATGTGGTTTAGCGTAGTTTGTACTCTTATCGACAACGATACGCGTCATCGCAGTGGACAAAATTTGTTGCGTACTCACTTGTTTTTGTTCCACAATATCAAAAATAACAAAATAAATATTTGTCTTGACAATTGAAAACAGACATGGAAGTGCACGAGCTGCATTATGCAAATGAGCTGCTTGTACGCGTCAGACTTTCTTTTCAAAAACTTTTGCAAACTCGCTAAATATATAGATTTAGGCCAGCCTAAAAGCGTAGCTCCTTGGCCACGTTGTTAAGAACCCGATTAAGCTAACCCAGGAAAAGGTACAATTTTGATTTGTGTTCTATACCTTTGCGGTGAACTTTTCTGTTTTGAGTTTTATCACGACTAACTATGGTTTTATAAACACAAAACAAAGCAGGGAAAAACATTTGTATAAAGAAAACCTTATAACTCGGATAATTTTAATCCTAGGCTAGCGTTAGCCGGCTTCCGAACAATCCTGAACTGTTTTCAACAAGTTAACCTGACACGAGCCCGCGATCCAATCGAAAACCAGCATTTGGTCAGCGGTTAACTTCAAAAAACACGTAACCCCGATGAGGTGTATACTTGAGCCCGCGATATGGTCACGTGATACTGGTCAGCAGATACCTTGTTTTGACAGGTGTCAATTGCTTATAACATGGATGTCCAATATCAAAGAGGTACACGGTAAACCAAGGCTTCAGGTCTCTGTCAACCTATTATTTGGAGTATGGCCGCCATTTTGCGCGACTCTGTCGCCGCCGCCGTCGTCGTCGTCGTGCGTACGCGCCCACGAGCAATGCCGCTGCCCATGATAACCATGAGAAAATCAATACATGGGTTTCTTTTTCCTATATGGTTATGGGGCTCCGCTTGGCGGATTTCGGGCCGCCGGAGCTCCGCTAATATGCAGAAACAATACGAAAAAAAAGGTTTGGGGAAAAGATTAATGACGCGTACTCGTTGTCGACAAGAGTAGAGACCACGATAAACCACAGAGAATACGTCCGGATGGGAAGCCGGTGGTTTAGCACGCGTGAGAACTCGATTGAGCTCGTAAACAACTCCGCGCATGCGTAAAGTAGGAACTAGTCGACCGTGACTTTGTCCATATTTCCAACTTCATGCGCCAATATTTCCGTTTCCGGAAGGTGAATTTTTCAAATTTTTGCTGACAATTAAGATCAGTCTGATGCGTATCTATACCATTTTTTTAAAAAAGTTGTGTAGGTTGGAAAAAAAAAAATAAAAAGCAATAGTGGAAAAGTAGGTTTTCAGTTTCTCTCAACTGCCCTACAGAATTTTTTTAAACTTTCATATTTTGAAGATCATTCCTGATGACAGGTAATATAGGAGTTTGAGAAGATTTCACCGACCTGTTCTCTTAATAACACAATAGCTTTCGATTTTTGGTGTGCAACTGAATGCGTTCTCTGTGATAAATTTCAAACTGACGAATAAACCAAATTGTAATTGAGACTTCAATCGCGAGACGCGTTCCATTTACTGCTATCCTTTTTTTCCCGAACAAGTGTTATCGAGAGACACCTAAAAATGGGTTTAAAAATACACTTCTTTCTTCATCCCCTGACGTGCTTAAACTGAGAAGCCAATTCGCAGTGCCTAACGCGCCGACATCAGAGAGAGTAGACGGTCGTGATCGTACGCGAGGGAAGTCGCAGAGTGGTCACGGTGAATTTTTTATGGTCGGAGGCTTCGCTATGAGTTCCCTGGGGGATGAAACACCGGAAACAGCTAGAGTGTCTACAAAGGAGCAACTGACACTAGAAAAACAACCACCATGGTGTGACGAAAAGGACCCGTTCTCACGAAAAAAACCCTTTGGAAGTGGAAACACGGACGACAGGACTAGAATTGACCTCCTGGATTTTGTTGCGAATAGATTTTACTAAGATAGGTGGACAGATTTTGGACAGTTCAGAGTGACATTGTAGAATTTGCTTGTCGAAGCTGTCACGTTTTTTGCACATAGCTCTGATACTAATCCTCATGTTACGTGAAAAAGAATTTTGAGCACACTGAACTTGCGAATGAGAAAGACAAGATGCGTGAAAATTGGAGCGAAAACCCTTAGGAATAACTTGAGAATGAAGGCAACGGCCGATGAATTTGATGAGACTACAAAACCTAGTCTTAGCGAAGATAAGAATGGCCAAACCCGGAAAGCTAGATTTTTACTAATAGGGGGAAAAGGAAAAAGATAACTTACGATTTCCTGGCGTAGCTCCTTGGTGAGTTTCTTCAGGCTTGGCATCGTCTTGTGGTGGGTCGTCCGGTCTGAAAGCTGTGTTGTATTCATCTTCACATCCATCACATGTCAAGAATTCCATTCGTTATTCTCAATTTCTTAGACGTCGTCGCCTTTGTAGTGAAGACTCTGATTTTTCCTTAAATTAAAATCAGAGGAAATGTGCGAGTTTTTCGACAAACGTGGCTATCCTGCCTCTGTTGTTGAAGCAGGCCATCATCGCTCCCAACAAATTGATCGGCAGTCAGCACTACAAACGTCTCAGAAGGAGGATAACAATAAAATTCCATTCACTCTCACATTTCACCCTCACAACCACGCAGTTAAATCCATCATTCTAAAAAACTTTAAATTACTTCAAAATGATCCCGAAATTGGCAGAATCTTTTCGCAACCGCCATTAATTTTATTCAAACGCGACAAAAACATAGGTAACTTTTTAGTCAGAAGTGCTTTTCAAACGAGTGAACAACCCGGTACTTTTCAATGTGCACGCACACGATGCAAAACATGTCCTTTCATTTGCAACGTTTAGAAATTGTCGGGACCCAAGGGATCTATTAAGATCACTGATCATTTTACCTGTACCTCAGCCAATGTCATCTACTGTATAACTTGCACTCTTTGCAAAAAGGTATATATCGGCGAAACAGATAGACGACTAGGCGACCGATTCCGAGAACATCTTCGCGACGAAGAGAAAGACGACAAAAACGCATCTAAACCGGTCGCTAGACACTTAAATCTGCCTAACCATTCCACGCAACGTAAGTCAGTCTGCGGCCTCTCCCTACATCAAGGAAGCACCTCTAGAACAAAAATATACTTTTCAAATCGGCACTCTTATCCTCTCAGTATCAAAGAACGCTTTTTATTCAACTAATTTATTCTGCTGTTCTTCACGTTGCCAGGCACCAACCAATAGCGTAGCTCCATATTTCTGTATATAAACCACACGCAACCCACAATTCCTCGATTTGCTCCGACGAAGGGCTAGCGCTCGAAACGTCAGCTTCCGAATCTCTTTACGGTGGCCAATTCACATTATCAATTCAGTTGATAAAACCAAATTATCTTGTAACATTAAGACTGTGTCGAGGAAGTCCGTGAAAAGAAAATGTCGGCTGTTTTTCATACAGTTATGGTCGTGCAGGTGGAGCAGGTAGGCTTCTTGTGTCTCTTTCCCCCGTTAAAGTTAAAGTTAAAGATAAATAGATAAGGTGAGAGCGGGTCACCAGCGCATTGTCAAGACGAAGCGTTTTCTGCGAGATTCAGTTTGGTTTCCGGGGATAGACAGAATGGTAGAGGAAGTGGTCAAAGGATGCCTGCCGTGTCAAGCCAATATGCGAACCTCTACACATGTCTCCATACCACTGGTTCCGTGGCAAGACCTCTCCCTGGGTTTCTGTGGCCCCTTTCCAAGTGGATACCACTTGCTAGTTGTAATTGATGACTTCAGTCAGTATCTATGCAAAAGTTAAAATCTTGAGGTCACCATCAGCAACGGCACTGATTCTGCACCTTAACAGTATCTTTGCCAGGCAAGGAAGCCCTTAAACAGTATTATTATTCAACTTTCATACACTGTACGAATTCCGATTTTCTCATTGGTTGATTGGGAACACGTGACAATGGGTTGTGACGTAACAACCTCTTTGACGTCATTATCGTGGTGTAATAGCCATGGTGTAATTTCAATACACCACCGTCATTACACCATGGCTTCGGTTGACTCAAAGTTTGACGATTTTTGTCTGCAGTGTATTCAATTTGAATATTAAAAATGTTAACGCACTCATTGCTCATGAATTATCGGGATTTACCTGCACTCGTTCAAGTGCAGGTAAATCCCGATAATTCATGAGCAATGAGTGCGTTAACCTGTAAATAACAGACAATGATCCACCATTTAACACTGAAAGCTTTCAGATGTGTGCCACTCAACTTGGTTTCACGCATCGCAGAATAGCTCCTAAATGACCCAGACCCAGGCAGAGGGGCCAATGAAGACACTAGAGCAAGCAATTAGGACAACCGTTATTCAAGGCAATAAATGGAAGCACGAGTTGTTCACCTTTATTCGACTATACAGGGCCACCACTCATAGCACCACAGGAAAGCTTCCTTCGGAGTTACTGAGTTCAACTTTGAGGGAACCTCGGCTATTGGCGCGAGTTGACCCTAAGTTGCTCCAAATAATGTCTAAATTACAAATTTTACAAGACAAGAAAACGTAACATTTAATAATAATAGTAAACGAAAGAGATTTCGGCTTTTAAATTTCCGGCGCGCCGTCATCT
>CM042748.1:27143193-27153193 GCA_022496165.2 Catalaphyllia jardinei
CCCTTCGTCGGAGGGAATCGAGTAATTGTGGGTTGTGTGTGGTTTATATACAGAAAGATAGAGCTACGCTATTGGTTGTTGCGTGGTAACGCGAAAAATAACAAAATAAATGAAAAGCGTTTTTGATACCGTGAGTGAGTGAATGAGTGAATACTTTATTTACCCTCGGATTTTAGAATAGCTTTAGCGTAGCTACTATCTCCGAGCCTTTCCCACCCCAACCCGCAGTATAACAATAAAGGGCAGACCACAACACCGGGAAATTCATGCCCTACTCTTTGCGATATGTGTGTGTGGGTTCTTTTACGTCGTCCCCTGCTAACCATATATAACATCGAAGATGCCGGAGACGAGGCCTACGGTTTATAGTCCTTATCCAAGAAGACCTGAACGTCCAACCATTTGCAGATATAATTGCAAAGGCAGCACGTTCTCCTCAGTTATTAGGAATAAGGGTCTCGATTGGAAAAATGATTTTTTGTTCTAGAGTTTTGCCGCGTTCCGTGCTTTGTTGATGTAGGGAAAGGCCGTACAAACCACACAACCTACAATTTCTCGATTCGCTCCGAAACGCTCGAAACGCCACCTTTCGAATTTCTTTACGGGCCAATTGACACTATCAACTCAATTGATAAAACCAAATCATCTTTCTTTTTTAATTTGATTTATCATATACATGAAGGGCAAGTACAGTATAAAGCTGGATAAATTACCATATGAATTAAAATCATGATAATAGTCGGTTACATTATAGCCATAAAGGAATGTGCTATTATTTAGCATTGACGCCGTGACACGTGACAACCTATTTTTGTGTGTGCGTAGCTCACACTAAGCTGGCAGCCAAAACTTTGTCTGTTTGCTAGAGTCACTTGATCGCAAGGAATTCTACTAAGATGACTACATGAGTTGATCTGGTGCTAGATGGCTTGCGCGAGTTGATTTCCTACCTCCTTCGTGCCGGCCGCTTTACTTTTGTGTACTATTTATCGGTTATAAGATGCTTTTTTTTCATTTTCCAGCTTTCAGTTCCCAAGGTAGGTTGTGTTTCTCTTATAGCTTGTTTTGTGATGCAGTACGTTGTCTGTTTGCATGTATCGAAAATATATCTCCATATCCCTTCTGGGGCTAAGATCACGCGCCTTCGTCAACGCGCAAGAAGGAACTCCGCTATAGCTTTCACAACATTAATTTCGACGACCTCACCTGTCTGTGTAACATTTCTTGGATATAATGTCTCTGAAGAAAATAGAAAAGAAATAGAAAGAAATCATACCTTTGAAATTAAGACTGATCAATGACAATAAAACTATATAGCAACAAGTTTACACATAAGATTTTGACTTATTTAGAATGCCTAAATTTAATAGTACGTTGCCTGTTTGCATGTATCGAAAATATATCTCCATATCCCTCGCCTTCCCCCAAGATCCTGCCAACTCCTTCTCCTGCAAATTTACTCAATGAATATCCCCCCTCTCTCTCTATCTCACGCTCGCTTGGCTAAAACAGGTAATAAATAATACGAGTTGTGGGTTCACACTTCCCTAATTTATAGCACATTAATATTTACTAAATGTTTGTTTTAAGAGCTACTGGGATAAAGTCGGTACCCAGGGATTTTATGAAGCCAGATCTCATCTCCTGATGTAGCACAATATTTGTATTTCGCATATAATAAACCAAAGACCTCCATGAATGTAAAAAAGTTCCCTTCCTCAAAAAGTCGTTCACAACTGAGCATATTTCTCGTTAAAAAACGGCGTAATACTGCGCCAACGGCACAGAGTAACGTAACAGCGGCGCAAACGGACTCGAGTAAGCAGATTACTGTCTAAAGACACTAACAAATATAGCCTGCGTTGCAGGCGTAAACGAAGAAGTGATGGGATCGGGTGGGACAAATCGCGAGGAAGAAGTGGAAGGAACAGCACCCTATCCCGATAAAGAAGCCTCTTTCCAATAAGCAGCCCAGTTTAATTTCCTCAACCCGTAAAATTGAAAGAAGCAAAAAAGGAACGCTGCGCATACACAAGTACGCAGTGCGGACCTATTTTCTTTAGCTCGTTGGGTTACCAGATCAGTTTCTGGGGTAAGATCACGCGCCTTCGTCGGCGCGCAAGAAGGAACTCCGCTATAGCTTTCACAACATTAATTTCGACGACCTCACCTGTCTGTGTAACATTTCTTGGATATAATGTCTCTGAAGAAAATAGAAAAGAAATAGAAAGAAATCATACCTTTGAAATTAAGACTGATCAATGACAATAAAACTATATAGCAACAAGTTTACATATAAGATTTTGACTTATTTAGAATGCCTAAATTTAATAAAGTAGAACTCACGGCTAAGCTTAGGCGATATGCCGAGCGATCAAGAGAGCGATCAAGTAACGATATCATTTGCCAAACGTATGCTTCTACATCTAATTAATAAGTACTCACATTTGTCAGCTGACCTACCGTTAAGGTGAATTTCTGTAGGGGACTGACAAGGAAGAGCAATAACCTTTGGATACCACGGAAAAAATTTAAAAAAGAGAAATCAGTGGGTAAGAAATAAACACTCGCAAAATATAATACATATTTATTTTCTAAAGAAACCATCAACTAGATGATACAAGCGATCACGATGATTATTCTCTCAGCAGTCCTTTGCCTCTACTTTACTCGTTTTGATCAGTCATTAGGGCCCCATGAGACGCATGAGGCGAAAGGGCCTCTGTAGTACACTTAGTTAACAAATATTGGACGAGTATGAGCGAAATGGGCAACACACGCAACTCTCAAAGTGACTCTCTCCATCCAGGAGTATAAATGGGTACGGGCGAATTGCTAGGTGAAATTGCAGGGAAGTGACCTCCGATGGACTAGCATCTCGTCCAGGGAGAGTAGAAATACTCCTAGCCGCCTTATGTTACACTAACCGGGATAAACTCCGGCATCTACAAGCCAGTCGGTTCCAAGGCTTCACTTTTTTTTTCAGTTGAGCCAAGTATTGTGATTTTTAGTGGCGAGCTGGTAAATTGCTTACTCAAGCTGAAGGCTGAGGCAAATACGGTCAAATATTTGGTCTGTGAGACACTGGCAAACGCGATATTTTACGGTAATCAAGCTCAAGAATTGTTTTAATATTCGATCACTAAGTTTTGTTTTGATATTTAAATCACTCTGAAAGTTACGGGACGCGATCTGCCATTGTTTGTCACATAAAAGCGATTGGTAAAAGAAGAGAATAGTAAGAACTGAAGTTGCATTCACCCAACTTTAAAACGAGCTAACTTAAAACGAACTAACTAGTTTATTGCTGCTTTCGTTGAAGGCTTGCGAGTAAATTAAATAACAAACTATTCCATATACATACGGATCCATGACATCATTTTTGCCCAAACGTCATAATCTTAAATTATTGATTAGCACTCCCTAAACCGCAATCAAGTGATTATACTATTACATGTCATCGTACATAGATTAATCTGTTCAGTTCTAAAAGAGCGTTTTCAATGTCACGCAATAAAACATAAAACCAAAAACCATTCAGTGGAAAAAGTTAAGAAATTGTGATATCATAGAAGATAAATGCAGAAGACCGTTCTACAAGCTTATGGTGTTTAAGTTGTTCCAAAGTTGAGATATTCGTCGAAATGTTCCGCGCAAATTATCAGCGCCTAGTATGGAGCCGCCATGTTGGCGTTCCTCTGTGGTACACCAACATGGCGGCCAGAAAATAGTAAGTATTTGAACTGAACAAACAGACATTTACCTAAGCACTTTTCCCAATGATACTCGTAAACTAGCTAAAAATGACGAGATAAGTGTATCTTTTTCCACAAATGCGATAGCAGTTTTTTTGTCACGCACCACCGTAACTCTGAAATTCAAAATGCGCTGGTTTCCAAACGAAGGGCGCTATTAAACACATATAAATTTAGTACCTCTTATGCCTTATGTGGCTCTTTGGTTTTATATTTAAAAATTTGATGACGTTACGTGAAAACGGTCTATAAAGCAGTTGCGTAGAGTATATACCCTGATTCATTGCGTATTGTATAGTGGTACTCGGAACCCGAATACACAAAATAAAATCACTGAATTTAATGTAAATTTAATAAGTAAAATTCAAACCACTGAACACTTCTTTCACATGTAATTCTTCTAATACTTACACAAAATTTGAAATGCAAGTCGTTGTTTACGATACTTGATTCAGGTTCATCATAGGTAACGAACGTCTCGTTCTTCGACAGTGAAAAGAAACAAACAAACAGTTACCAGCAATGATAATATAGGATTTAGGATTATCTGTTAAAAAGTATTCAAAACACAAGCTTTCCACAGTCGGTATACTGTCTTCAACGGATAAATAAACAATAGCCGCCATTTGGCGCGAAAATATGCTAGGATATTTGGCCGCGGACATTATCTGTTTAGAAGAAAACAGTTTTCCGAGAGCGTAGCTGGAGGAAAACTGTGAGCTTCCAGGAACAGGTAATGTTCAAGGACAAAATATCCTAGCATATTTTCGCCCCAAATGGAGGCTATTGTCTTTATTATCCTTCACATCTTTTCCGCAACGCCCGCACTTTGAAAATTGGGGGATATTCTCGGATATTCCCCAGTTTCAGCTGGGGAATATTCGGCCACGTGACGTGTTTAGACCAATCGCGTGCGAGCGAAAATACTTCATGGATTATAAACTGATATATAATTATCCCGTTTGCATTCCCAGGAGGATAGAGAAGGCAAGGGCAAAACGACATTAACAGTGCACTTCATTGCTTAGTGTCAGTAGCTGAGAGTAATGGCTGATGCTTCCCATTGCGAACAAACCCAGTGGCATTCTCTGTCTTCCCGGACCTCAATGTATATACACCTTCCTGCTTCTGGCAGTTTTTAAAATTTTCTTGTGCGTCAAGATAAGGATTCCATGGGGATAGGCGTTCATGTTTCCATACGATGAATTTGGCGGAGTTCGGCAAACCAGTATGGTTAATTAATCGTGGGTTTGGATGATATTTAACAGTGGATCACTATTAATTCCTGGCGAATATCTCGGTTTTAGCAGATATTTTAAAGGGCAGAGTAGCGACTTTATGTAGCCGCATTGTTAACTATGGCTGTAGTAGTAACAGGAGAAAGAAGTGTTGGCGTTAGAAAGTTACTGAATTAGCGGTACAACGTAGAAGCAGCAGACTGGTACCTAGCAACAGAAGAACAACCACTTAAAAACAACAACATAACAAAAAAAACCTTGATACCTTTTGGCGACTTATGTATCTCACAGAAGCACTCGGTAAATAGTTATTCCAGTAGATAAAGGCATACCCCGTCAGAGTAAAGTTCACAAAGGATTCTACAGCGTATAGTCAGAAAGCAAAAAGTTAATACTAAAACATAACAAAACGAACTACGACGAGAGCTGGTGAGAGTATATGCGAAACTTCCACACCCCCTCCCCACCCCCCTCCCCACGGGGCGTCGATGCGTCCAACCGGTTCATTGACACCAGAGTTCAGGCAGCCCTCGCTGAATTAAAATTAAAATTTGCATTTGTGCATTCATTGAATAAATGCATGCGTCTAGTCTTGGACTATTAAAATGTAATCTGGACTTACCGTTTAAGGGTTTCCACGATATGTTATAATACCATCTGTTTGAATTCTCATACTGCTCGTAATTTATATTTTCCACAGTTGCGTACTTGTTTTTGGTGGCATTTGCTGCATTTGATGGACATATCTCGCCTACCAAACCGTCTGAAATACATCAGAATGTAGATATCTCTATGTAACAAAAAATACATCAAAGGTCCCTATGGGCAGTATTTCTAGAGTAATAGGAAGACTGAGAAAGACTACGAAATGGAAACGAAAACAGCACTCAAACTTCTTAAGCATCGTTGGGTTCACTGGAAACTAGTGCTACCTATGAGGGCTACGCACTACACTGCAAAACCAAGGAGGAACAAAGACGATTGATCAGTTTGTAAAGAACCTACGTAGGCTCACATCAACTTGTGCTTGTCAGGTGCGTAAACAGAAGAGTTGATAAGGGATCACATGTTGGAATACAAGGCAGACTACTGAGAGGATCTTTACTGTATCCCTCCTGTCACGAACATTTACAGGAGCACTGAAGCATCTCAGTGGAACTGAAAAGCTGGGAACTGAAAAAGAGCACGCTGGTGAAGTCAAGTAAGCTACCCTCAACGTGGATCAGAGAGGCTTGAGAAAAAGACTCGTTTAAAGAAACCGTGCTTGCCATCGGCATGCTCTTCGTGCGTTTTTTTTTTTTTTTTCATAGTATTATTTCAAATATTTAACAATTATGTCACAAGCAAGCGTTGGATATGAGACGGCTACAGTTATCTTATATCCAACAGGCGCAAATGGAATAAATGTTTTGTTAAAAACGCCCCCAAAATATATAATCGCGCGTTCACTTGGCATATTTGTAAAGCATGGTATAAGTATAGGACATAGCACGGTTTCTAGGGGTATTTTGGGATAAATACCACCAGTGGTATTTCAAAATTCGCCGAAATATCACTAGTCGCCTTGACAAGTGATATTTGGGGAGTTTTGAAATATCATGAACCGGTATTTATCACAAATACCCTCGAAGAAACCCTTGATATTTTTTGTTTATACTACTAGGCAAAGGTATTTCGCATTTTATGTAAAAATTTCGCATTTTGTTTAGTCACGCGTACTGTAATGGTTGGCTTTAGAACAACATGTGATTGAACATGCAATGGCTCAAACATCACACACATCACACAAATGTGATGAAACTGTACTCGAATGTCTGTAAATCTCAGTTCTAAAGAGAGAAAGTTGTAGGTTTATCATTAAAAGTTTAACAGTCATCCAATTCTGCCTGTGGAACATTGCACCTCGGCTCGGGAAACGTTCAGCTAGGCTGGTAGTTGTTGATAGTCACTTGACAGCCGTGGAAATTGTTGATTGTCATCAACCGCTCTTCATTATCATCAGCGTGTTTTCCACAGCGCAGGACGACCAACATTCCGAAGAGGACAGCGTTGGTTGAACGTGCTTGCCTGACCGTCTGAGCTTATGATTGAGGAAATCAGCCGTTGTTCATTCTCATTGCCTTACTCGTAGTCGGCTAAACAGCGCTCGTTTGTATGGCCAGTGACGCCAATAATTTCGCAGCGAGATTGGTTGGCAGCTTTGAGTTTCTTCACCAGCGTTTTCCGTGCGTGGTTTAAGAGCAGTTTATCTTCCATCTTTGCCAGCACAGCCATAGACCTCATGAAAGAATTAATAATTCGTATTATGTGATCGTCCGGGTGAGGGTAGTTCTGAAAAGAACTGTTGTTGGTGACTGACGTTTCGACAACCTGAGCGGAAGTCAACTTCAGAGTCAAGTAAATAGTGTTTGTGAGTCGATGATGTTATAAGTCTGGTCCGTTGAAAGCGATTGGTTAGTTAAGCCATGATGGTATTGGCTGAAAGACTCGTGTTAAGTTTGCCATCTGTCATTGGTCGGTTTCGATCCGTCTGTTGTTAGTCAAATTGGTCGGTTTGAGGTCCGTATATTGTTGGTCAAAATTAAGTCGTCCTGTTAGAAGTCCGTTTGTCGGTTTCGGTTTTGTCGTGGATAAATCATCTGTAAGGTGCCGGTAGTTGTTGACATCTGTTAAGAGGCGTTTCTTCTAAGTTAGTGTACCAGCTTTCCAGAGTCAGACGTTAAAAATAGTTTGTACTGTAGGTTAAGCATTGAGCAGAGTCCTAGTCAACGTTGTGGTTTGTCAACAGTTGATGATGCACATGCAGCAATGTGATTGTTGGCATCACCATTTCTCGTGGCTTTTTTTTGTTCAGTCAGTCTCGTGTTAAGGTTTCTGCCAGTCTCACCAATGTAGGAAGCCTGGCAGTCGGAGCATTTGACCTTGTAAACTGCTTCCTTTCTGTTGTTGGGTTCCCTGTCAGTAGGTGTCGTAACGTAGTAGTAGGTTTGAGGGCTACACAGATGTTATAGGGCTGTAAGATCCGTGACATGGTCTCAAACGTACCCTATGTAAGGCATAGTCACTGTAGTAACAGGTGTCGGGTTCCTGTTCGTTGCTTCAGCTTCATTTGGTCGGTAAATGTTTCGTTTAATAGAGTCAGCGTTGTAGTTGTTCTTGAGATTGGCACATCATCGACTGACAAACACTATTTACTTGACTCTGAAGATGACTTCCGCTCAGGTTGTCGAAACGTCAGTCACCAACAACAGTTGTTTTCAGAACTACCCTCACCCGGAGGGTCACACAATACGAACTACTGGTACTCCTGGGTTCAAACCATAGACTATGAAGGAATTAATGCTGTGGATCCTTATATTCTGCCACTTATACCATACTTGAGACTTCGGGAGCTCAATCACCGCGAGAAAAAATGGTCCATTACTTTCCTCGGGTCTGTGTGATCGGAATTGAAACGTCTTCAGAAGCTGGACTGGACATCTAAGCCCACCAGATGCAAACATTTTCGGCTGATCCACTCTTCTTTTTTGAGAAGGCCGCCCTAACGCGTTTTTGTGGGATTTTCTTCGTACGTGATGCACTCGACGACATTTTCGTCTTTGCTGAATGAAAGTCTTCGACGTGTCGTGGTGATCCTGGCAGCTTCGTAATCAGAAATGCTTCGACAAAACAAACCACATTGTCGTTATTAGGGACTTCGAAGACTGGCTGCCAACCCTTTTAGACCATAGCACATTTTCATCTTCAGTGATTAGTGCCTTTGATGCACGGGGGACGTTTGCAGTAGCCCTGTTTTCGGAGGAAGAGGAGCTTTCCCTTCAAGTACTTTGCGACTGTTAACAAACTCTCTGTCCTTGGCAATGGAAATGCTACTGCTTGCTTTCTTTAAATGACGGTCCAGAGACGCTATCATTACCCGCAAACTGTCTGGCACGTAGTCTGAATCATCCTTTTTCTCACCTCGGCGAAAAACTTCTGAAGCTTCTCCTGAAGTTCCTTGGCTTCATAGCTTACAATATCTGGACTAGCTACTGTATCCTTTTTCTTCCGCCCATGTGGTCCAAACAGTACCCCAGGTCTTAGTGCTTTTCTTTGTGTTCAGATTTTCTGCATTTTCCTTAAACTGTTGCAGTTTATTTTTTTTTTCACTTACCATGGAAACTGGCTGTAATTTTACATGTAAGTATTTCAACTTTAGCTTAAACACTATTGGCCTTGGCCATTCACATTTTAGAAATTTTCAGCCCGTAGTATAATGGCTAATGACCCATGGTAAATATTTGTAATCCAAAAGGATCAGTTGCTGCGTGGCACAGTAAACAGTTCAAAAGTTGAAAGTAAAGAATGATCATCGCAGTAAATTTTCCAATTTAAGCAAAGACTCTGGAGACAAGAATACCTCAAGTTTTCGGCACGCGGACCTCTTATTAGGTGGGCCGAGACCATTTCCTGAGGTGGTCTCGGCCCGCCTAAATTTTTCGGCACGCGGGCTGAAAAATGTGCTTTTACACGGCAAAAACCAAGCGTGCCGTGCCCTATATTATTGGCCAGGGTGCCAAAATTTAGGAGTGCCGTGCGCAAAATGAATGTCGTGTAAATGGGCCTTTACAAGATAATGTGGTTTTATCAACTGGGTTTATAATGTGAATTGCCTCCGTAAAGAGATTTGAAAGAAGCAGCAGCTGGAGTTTCGAGCGTTAGCCCTTCTCTCAACCAAATCACTAAGTAACTTATACATCCTAACATATTTGCAAATCAGTCTGTCTCAGGAGCATCTTGACCCGATATATTTCCTTCTTTATTCGTGGAGCTGAACTTTTCATAGAACAAAATATTAAAACCCAATGTAGAGCGATTTCCAATTGACTGCTGTCACTGACCAGACCCAAAATAATCACTACAGCCAATCACTGAGTATAAAGATATTATATTCCAATCAACCAATCAAAACTCGAACTAAATGCATGTGACTCAAGCGAAGCGCGGGAAAACGTGTAGGAGCGACTC
>CM042748.1:27167875-27170645 GCA_022496165.2 Catalaphyllia jardinei
GTAATATATTGGATCTGAAAAAGTGAGAAGCATTGGAGCAATGGAACGCAGTGACACCGGCCGATCGACCTTTCAAATTGTACTGAAAACAAATTTCAACTCGTGAGGTGGCGGTTTACATTTTATCCGCTGTTCTAATTAATTCGTGATGAATTAATTTTAGTATTGCCAATATTTTAAAAGGTTTTGTTGTGTCTGACCACAGCAAAATGTGTATCACATGCAACGATCTTAGTAAAATTACCTTGTTTATTACTTGCTAGGCACTTTTCAAAACAAGACTGACGACTTGCTGCCTGTGGGAAAGAAAAAATGGATCTCTGTCTACACAGATAGAATTACAATCTTGTAGGATTGATGAGATTTTGGCGTACCGAGTTACTTTTAACAGTGTAAAACAGCACAGTCACGTATTATTTCCTTCTTTGATCTCCAGAATTCCCACCTTGAGCAAAGCATTGCTCTTAGTATTAAGGAAGGAGAATTAATTGGCTCAAAAACAATCCGGCTGAACCTGTGACAGGTGATCACCTAGGCTGAGCAACGCCGATTATCGATCGGTCGGTCCTAAATTTGTTATCTAGTTGTCCTGACGGATGTCACGTTTTGAATCATTGTTGCCATTGCAGAAGTGTTGTATAGTCAGCTGCAACCGGTGAAAATCAGTGTTTTTATATACAGACCTACTTGCATATTAAATGGCACGTGCTACTTCACTCCATGGCGTTTCAATTAACATTTTGCATAGCTGCACGTATTTCGGCTCTTTTAAGCGTCATGCATGAAATGACAACTAAAAATTATGATCTAAACGAAGTAAAAGCGAACAGTGTATTCAGGTTCTCTTGATACCTTGAAAGCCCCATTTGAATCTATCCCATTGTGATCCATGCGATGGATGCCGCAGTTACGTGAGCAACGTGCCTTTGACTCGGCTGGTTGATTGCCAGAATCTTTAGCACCGACTGCGACGACTACGCGACCGTTAGTGTTTCGATCTTGCGAAGTTTCAAAACTGCCAAGCAGGCAAAGAATGGTAGCTGCAACGAGCAACATTGTCATCAGTGTACACCTCGCGTGCTGTGTTATTGTGTTCAGGGTATTTTGGTATTGTGCATGTGAATTAAAATTGACATTCAGTACCCGCCTATTTACGTCTCATTATTAACGTCGACGATATATTAAATTACTTATATTACTTAGGGCTCCTGTAGAGGAGAAAGCGTATCACAAGCAGCTTCAACTGAATACGTTAACGAGTTTAGGATGGATAATGATGAGGTTGAGCATGATATCATGAATTAGTATAAATTTACCGTAGTCTATCGTTTTCTATCTGCTGATAGTTAACAGTTACGCATCAGCGCACATCGCGCGTCACGTTTGAACCTGAAGTACCGCAATAAAACAGTTCTTTTATTTCTACGCGTTACTTGACATTTTTTTTCTTTTTATGCAGTGAGACTACGGTAAATTTATACTATTAAAAAAACAGTTAGACTAATTGTTAATTATCAAAACCGAGGTCTGTGTTATCTGCCGAAGCCGAAGGCTTCGGCAGATTTGATAATTCATGATATTATGCGAAAAACCATATTCAATGATTGTTCTATTATACATTTTTTAAACCATAGGCATTCATTAGGCGTTCAGCCATATTTTTTAAAAGAGGGGAACAGTCCAAGGGGCTTGGTAACCAGGCAGACGTTGACATTATAAATGCAATATCTGCAGCAGATATTGCATTTATCATGTCAAGTTCACAAGCTATTGTGAATTGATTGATTGCTCTCGACCAATCAGGTTTTCATAGTGAGTCTGATGTATAACAATCAGATTTCTCCGCAAAAAGATAACGTACAACTAAATCAGGAATTTTTTTCAAAGCTAAGGGAAGTCGTTGCCAGCAAGATTCTCGACACTAAGGGTATCTCTGTAACGAATATCACAAATCACTGACTAAACAAATACTTGAGTTAGTCGAAATCGTCCATCCTGAGCCTGAATCGGCGCAATGCAAGAGAACTACCCACTGAAACCCCTTGAAGGAATCATAAGCCGACGTCGCTTCTTCAGGCTGCCTCTGTTGCAAGACATCTGTAGCTTTTCTTTACCGATATACCAGTCCGGTTCTACCACTCTCGGTAGCATGACTGATTGTCGCTGAGTACGCAGAATTTTCAAAGCAGCTCCCGTGTGTAACGTTGAGATAAGAACTCTTTTTTTTCTTTTCAAAAAAGAGACCAGAATTTAAGGCTGCCACTTCCTATCCAGATTTTAGTTATCCGACAACAAAGTGAATACAATTGTTGGGTAAACACATATATGGGCGTAATAAAACTCTTATCTAAGCCTTGTATCCGTTGTATGGTTTAGTTCTAGCCTTACTTTAGAAATTATCGAAAATTGCTGCCACAAATAATCAACATTACAAAATCAAGTTGATTTACAAGTAAAAATCGTCCAAAATAACCTTTTTCCGTGTAAAATTGTGGTCCGCATCTTATGCCAAGTGTTTTAGCATACTATGAACACACACAGTTAGGCTTTTGTACATTATGCTAGCATTTCTTCGAGTAGTGAGGCAAAAGCATTAAGCATTATTCGAGCATTTTAGTGGCATTTCAGTCCAGGAAAATTAACATTATTTCCACAGAATATAGAAATAAAACTATTTTTTTATGAGAAAATGAAGACTTAACTTAACCTCTTCACTCAAGTATCACTGAAAGGGGACAAAGGACTAACAGAACAACAGATCATTTTGAGA
>CM042748.1:27200997-27213416 GCA_022496165.2 Catalaphyllia jardinei
CATCATGCTGTTGAAGTTCTCCAGCAAACTAGTATGCCTACAATAAAAATCAATTTTAGTGACTTAAAATTGTAGAGCAACATCAATTACAGTTACATAATCACCACTGCACAGTGCACAGTTATCAGTAATTTTTCAAGCAGTTGGGAAAGTAAAAGGTAGCTGTGGTACAACTTGTTTCTGATGTAATGCTGGTTAGGCTTACCAGCGGTTTTGTTTCAGGGTAGCAGGGGCTCAAACATGCAGTAGCTGGGGGAATTGCTGGTCCCTGGCCCTGTAGTGCTTAACCCTTTCACCACCAGTGGCCACTTATAGATTTTACTCTGTCTAACGCCAGAAGATTTTACTCTGTCTAACGCCAGACGATTTTACTCATCAAAGGGAGACCCTTGGTGGTGAAAGGGTTAAAATATGAACTTGGTTTTTTTTTTTTTTAAAAAAAAAAAAAAAACTATAATATTGTCAAAACTGTTGCCTAACAAATATTTCAAGGAGCCTACAAGGGCAAAAACCGAGACGTTAGGAGCCCAATAGGTAATGTTTTTGGAGCTGTTGCAAAAAATCTAGGCGCCCAAAGCATTTTCTTGGGTGCCCCAGGCTGCTGGGCTCCTGTTAGGCAGCAGCCTTGATTGTCATACCCAGAAAGCAATTTCACATTATTTTGTTTCTAGATCTGACAAACTATTACATAAACTGGTAAACTAAATACATTAACATCTGTATACCACTACAAAAATAAGATCAAGTTTCACTTACTTGAACCATACATAAAAGATTATACTCTCCAACCATTTCGTATCAAAAACAACCTTTGTCAGGGCTTCCATTGCCTTGGACCATTTTTCTAGCAGTGGCTTGGCTGTCTCGGATGCTGTGAGTGGACTCCAAGAACACTGACCATCACTCCACACATGTTCTCCTACCGCATGATGGAGAGCCCCAAGCCACATGTGCTACAAAGTAAAATTACCGTTAAAAATTCCAACATACACAGTCTCTTAGTATGTGTGGGTCAGTCAATTCCAGTAGTGCCCATCCCCCATCCCCCCTACCCCCAGGCTAACCTCCAGACATTAGCATTTTTAACATCTTCAGCAACCATCATAAATAAAATTGAGAGAGTTGGGTGTCAGATTTAGAGTTAAACAACAAACAAAGCTCACCTTTCGTTAAATTCTTGCCTGTCATCATGAACTGATACATGACCAGTCTCTACATCAGAAACAAATGGGTTACTTTCATTCCCTATCCTGGTTTTAGAAAAGGGATCCACAATAATTGCCTCTCGTCGTGGTGTTTTCTAAAAGAAATAGAAAACGTGTACTCCGTGTTTGTATCGAGTTATACCAACACTCGTGAAAGTTTGGGAGAACTCGAAAAAGCTGTGGAAACACACGCCTGCGGCTCGTGTTCCCACAGCATTTCTCGTTCTCCTAAACTTCCACTCGTGTTTGTATAACTCGATACAAACACGGTACATGTTTTCTATTTCTTAAATAAAGCTCAGGGTAGCCCCTTCAGGAGCTAAAAGCAACCTGCTATCAACAGGAGCCCTGAGCACTAATATACACTATTTACATGGAAAATATAAAAGGTACAACAACGTCAATATAATCAAACTAATTACAATATGATTAAACTATAAAAACTATATAAAATGTATTAATAACTACAAAGAAGCATATATAGATTGATACATTAATTCATAAGACATAAGGAAATATAAAAAACTACGCATCCATAATAAAAGGATCTCTTGGTGACTTCAGTTCTTACGGCAGGTAGATGAAGCAGATCACGTTGTCTAGTCGCGCGCGAGTGAATCTTGTAGTCAAAAGTAAAGTAGCCATCAAAATATTGAGGGCAACGCCCTTCAATGCACTTCTTTACCAGCTTAAAAACATGTTCACGACGTCTTTCTGCAAGCGCCGGCCACTTGAGAATGTCCATTGCAGGGCTACTGCGAGACGTTTTGGCAACAATTCTACCTGCTCTCTTCTGCAATGCTTCTAAGGCCTGACTATTTCCCTCATCGCAGCAACCCCACAGAGTATCACACTACTCGAGAATTGGTCTAATTAACGAGATATATACGACATTGGCACTATGAGTCGTCAGATTATCCCGAGGGCGGCCTCACATACCTATACGCTTACCAGCCCGTGACTGCCCCAGCTAAGGAGCTCATCAAAAACGACGCCTAGATAGGTGAACTCATGAACCCTCTCAATTTGCTTGCCATCAATGCATATATTAAAAGAGTTTTCCCTGGCAAGCCCAGGAGCGGTCCCAAAAAAGCATAGCTTCAGTCTTTTTGACATTAATAAAAAGACTATTACTAAAAAGCCAGCGCTCAATTTTTAGCAGTTCTTCATTGAGTTTCATTTCAATAGTGGAAACTTGGGAGGACGAATAAAACAAAACTGTATCGTCAGCGTACATAAGAATACTGCACTCAGACACCGGTTCGGGTAAATTAAAAAGAAAATATAACACATTGATAATAACTTATATTGTAATTATCAGACAATACCGTGTCATACCCCTGCAATAGCTAAGGTATGACGCTGGTGTGACATGTGTACAACAGAAGCAGCATTGGGAGACTCAAAGGCATAACTTGCAATAATATTTAAGCTTATCACCTTACGCTTATTGACACCCCAAGGCAGGCAGAATTTTGCAGGTGCTAAATTCTGTAACTTAATATATAGGCTGCATTCAGTTCAAAAAAGAAACATCTTATATTTTCCGTTGACTTAAATACCTAAATGGCTGATTTCCCTACCCCTTTATATACCTCAACTTGAGAAATCCCACCGGAGAAAGGTACCCCTTTCGGGCAAAGCCTCCCTGTATAGGCCATTAAATGGAGACCCCCCTCTCCCCCAACCCCGGGTCCCAGAGGAGGTTGGACACAGACTGAAAGGCATCATGGTTGGTCGTATTAGCGAATCACGAACGCTCTTTTATCGTGGTCATGAAATCAACATGGCGAGCTTCTGTGAAGAAGCGAGTATCAATATTAAACATTTTTACCAACTTTGTTTTAAATTTGCGATTTCAAACCCACAGGACAAAATCGAGTTGGTACTGGGCTAGTTGCTGGAAACTTTTTGATTTTAAACGTAATTTCTAAGACAAGTTAGGACTCGACTTCGATGCCTCACTGTCGGCCTTCGTTAAGCTTCGTGAAATTTGAGTTGATGTTGCATTTTATCGATTTCTCTCCAACCCCAAACTTGTCAGACTTCAAAATTAATATCCATTCCAAAGTAAGTTAATTAGAAATTAAAATGATCAGGCGCCCCTAAGTGCCCCTCTGGTTAGTGAATCATACGATGCTGAAGTTGAATTTTTGCCACTATTTGCCTTCCCGCGAAGTTGTGCCTGCAGTCCCGGCGTAATCTTCTGGCTAAAAAAAACAAATTTAACTACTTTTCTTCATTTTACCAGGTAAAATCATATAATCAATTATTTCTTGTTCAGAACTAATGGAGCTTTCAACCAAAAATAGTTGTAGTTTGTTTTTAAGACGTCGCACCTCTTACCGTTTTCCTGCTATACATCTGTATACATGTATTCGTCTGAAGTTTGAGACTTTTTGACGGTAGATAAGACAGCACAATCTCCAAACACTAAGCGAAACCTAGTTGTTTTCGTGGTGTTTATATCCTTTTAACTCGCTTTATTTTCCTTACAGTTGTTAGGTTCCACTGATGTTTTTATTTTTTATGTCTGTTGCCTGGTGGACTGTACTTTTACAGGTTAACGTTATTCAGGGCTCAACAGTTGCCTCTTTAAAATGAGGGGAAATTAAAAACAAATTATCCAGTTGTTGAAGCAATTCCTTTGTTGTTTCTGTGATATTTATTTAATAGTTCTTGCATGCATAGGATAATGTTTCTTTGAAATTCTTTTTTTCAACAGGGATCAGAGTATACATGCACAATTGATAAAGAACTGATTTCCAGTTGGATATAATTCATAACCAGTGTTGTAACCAGGAGCTGTGGAATGGCTATGAAAAGAGACAGCCCCTATTCATGTGCTGTCTCTACAATGTAGCTTTGAGTATGCTTGATGAGCTTCTCTTTATGAGAAGGAAGCAGCTTCCAATATCAATTTACTTTCATGTTTTGGAAAAATTTTCTCCAAAGTATTAACATATCAGGTTGTTTTAATATTCTATGATGCATTTCTTGACCACCAGTTTCAGGCTGTAAGATAAATACATACATACATACATACATACATACAGACATACATACATGTTTATTGACAACTTCCCCAAAGGGCTTTTCAGCGTCAATTACAAAAGAAACTTATACAAATTATGAAATAACAATTTAAAATAATTAAAGTATCATTCGTTCCTCTTAAATTTATCTAAAAGTTCCCCTCTGAGCTTATTCCTAAAACTATTTACATCAATGCATAACCTAAAATTATTGTTTAAATTGTTTCAAATGTTCACTGCCCTATAGTGGAAAGTTTTCTGCCCAGTAGCAGACCTAAATAAAGGGATATTTAGCATCTGCGAATTTCTGGTCTTCCGGCTACTAATAGTACTACGTCTAGTTAATTTATCACTAAGGTACGCAGGGGCTAGTTCCGACATACATTTGAAAGCTAACACAGCATCTCTAAAATATAATTGGTTTCTGGCGGGTAGCCAATTTAACGATTTAAGTATAGGTGTGACATGATCGTACTTGCGCTTGTTAGCAACAATACGCGCAGCAAAAGTTTGTACTAGTTGTAATTTGTTCACATTTTTCTTAGCGGTATTAGACCAAACAGAAGAACAATAAAATAACCTACTAAATACCAATGCATTAATTACAAGTTTGAGTGTCCTTTGATCGAAAACGTGTTTAACTCTATTTATTTGACAAAGACGAGATACGCAGGAAGACACTGTTTTTGAAATATGTTCGTCATAGGATAATTGAGAATCCACATAAACTCCAAGATCACGTACAGAGTCACATGGAGTCAGCTCCTTGCCAAGAAGCGATAACTTGAAATCGTCTAAGCGAGACAGCATCTGCTTTGTTCCGAAGACGATCAGTTTAGTCTTATCAGGGTTAATTAGAAGTGAGTTGTTTAAACACCAATTACGTATCGAGGTTAAGTCTTGTTGCAGGACCGTGATCGATATGTCCTTATCTTTAACATTAAAGGACAGGTACATTTTTGTGTCGTCTACATAAGAGTCTACTTCACATTTCTTTAATGATTGAGGAAGATCATTAACATATACACTAAAAAGCAGGGGTCCTAAAATGGATCCTTGTGGTACTCCAGTCGTGACGGGTAGAAAGTCAGACGGACTTGAATTAATACGTACTGTTTGATATCTGGATGAAAGATAGCTCTGGAACCACAGAATCGCTTGGCTGGATAAACCTATATGCCGTAGTTTCTTTATTAGTAGATCATGGTTGAGACTATCGAAAGCTTTGCTCATGTCTAAAACGACAGAGGCAGTAAGTTCCTTATTATCCATAGCGTTTAGAATAAAGTCATTCGAGTGGATGATTGATGTTTCAGTAGAATGATGTTTCTTATTACCACTTTGTCTAGTTGCCAGACGATCCTTGAAAGTCAGATAAGAGTCCACTTGTTTATGTACTACTCGTTCACATACTTTCGACAGGACAGGTAGTAGTGATATAAATGTTGATAACATGTTACAAATAAAGATTGCTTTGGATTGTTGTTTCTATAATGTGAAGCTATTTGTTTGTTACCATCTGTTTTGCGCCTGTGCATGTGTTAAGTAGCTACATGTACTGCACCTCATATTGGTAGAAGGCCAGGTTCAAGATCATTACCTGTCTGGTTGCCCAAAATTACTGAATGGTTTGTCAAGGCAGTCAAGACCACAGATAAGCACTTAATAATAGTCATCAAGGGCTTTTTCACACTGTAAAAATCTTAAAACTATTTATCATTATGGTGACTATTCTGTCCTGAGTCCATTAATTGACTTTATAGCAAGAAGCAAAGACAATGGGAATCCAGTCGTTAGTCAGTAGTGGTCAAACATTGGATTACAATAGTTTCCTTTCGAAAGGTTATAATTTCTTAGGCACAACTAGACACAAAAATCAATTTAGAGTCCTGAAATACAGGTAAAGTGATGGACCTAATGTCTTTTTTCTATATATATATATATTTGGCCTTGAATATGAGCATGCTGGTCACTGATTGCTTAGAATTTATGAGGCAAATTTTATTTCATGTTCTATTCTTTCCAAGGACAGATCAAGGTTTTTATTTATAAGATAAGTGACCACTATAAAACATTTGTGTGGTATGGCAGCCTAGTCTCGACTAGTTTTCAACATTAAAGACAATATTTTCAAATCTGGGTTGTTTGACTGCCAGAGGCTGCCAGAGTCTCAAGCTTAACTACATTTAAGAAAACATACAAATTATTCTTGTCATACCCCGGCAAACCCCACCCCCCCCCCCCTCCCCCCAAGTCATATTCCCATCGATCTGGTCACCGACTTTTTGTAACTTGCTTGATTGACTTTGTAGTTTTTTGAGTGACAGGGAATATGTCAAGTTACAACAATGTACTACCTCACATAATTATGACATGCAGCTAAATGTAAGGTTTCCATGACCAGATTTAGGTACAGTATTGCCAAAGCTTACGCACTAGGAACTATGATATCACTGTAAAAGAAGATTGATCTTTACTTGCAAACAAATCTTTACTAGTAAACTCCTTTCAAAGACCTTCTTAATACACTAACTATAATATACAAATTCCGCTTTAAACGTATCTTCGGTCGCCTGGCCAGAGATCCGAACGCCACGAGAGCTCGCGTAAACTGAAGCGTATTGGATTATTTACCCATGGCGCATTTCGGGCTGTGTCCAACCTCCTCTGCCCGGGTCCTAAACTAATGGCAACATGGTTGACTAAGTTTTTAAAGAGACCACTGAATTCAGGAAAGGCCATCATTAAAGGGAAGTGCGTAAACAGAGGTGGCTATGGTCTAGAAGTGCCATGGGAATATCATTTTCAAAGGGCTGACTTCTCGTGCAACTGGCTTAAAGATAAATTTATGAAAGAAGAATTTGATCCACAATGCTGAAAAGACTTTACCTCAAGGCAGAAACAATAATATTCGGCGATTTAATGATTTGTGAAAATAAACAAGGAAATCACTTACCTGGTGTGCTATTTGCAATTATTGTAAGGACTAGTATTTGAGTGTTTTTTGTTTTACAAAGTGCCCATTTAATACAGGTCAAGACAATAGAAACAGCTCATTGGGACTTAGTAAAGGGTGACCGTGACTGCTTAATAGAGGGCCGCTCAATACAGGTTCGACTATGGTGTCCTCATAAAATAGTTTAATATGACCTACATGGTTTACACAAACTTTACAGATCATAGTTTAGCGTATATACTGCATTTATGTGTCACTATAACAGGCAAAGATTTTCTTGTATCTGGGGTGTTGGCAGTTCCACTGGGGCTCTGTGAAATTGTGCCCTTGCAGTGAGCTGTCCATTTTTGTAGCAGGGAAGCTCTGTACATAACAAATAAACCTGGGTCTCTTCTCTTTGATAGGGTCACTCTGTCACTGTCAAGTCTTTCAATTAGACTGCCTTGCTCCTTCGCTCTTGTCCAATAGTAAAACTCCAACTCTGGGTCAATTTGTTTCTTAGATTCATTAAGGATTTTGGGTTGCGCATCAAGAAATTGCTTGACATCAAAGATGCCACCAAGCATTTCATGCATAAGAGTGATGATTCCTTAAACATCATCCGTCGCTGAAGCACGGGGTTGCTCAGGGAGTAGACCTTTTTCCTGGTACTTCACACTGCACAACTCTTTGCTTTCTAGGTTGGCAACTAGACCAATAACTGCTTCTTGTGAAACTCCCAAATACAATTTAAGCAAACATTCAGAATTTCCTGTTGTAAAATATCAACATTTTCTATAGCTTCTCACTGTGTCCCACCTGGAGCAGTAACTTTAATTTCTTCTGGTTTAGGAGCAATAATTTAGCCAAAAAAGGCCTTGTATATATGCAATTTAAATTTGGATCATTATAATTTCACAACATGAAGTAATATGTATATTACTGTTTGGAAGACTCAGTTTATGTTGCTGGTTAATTGCATTGTTATGTAACAATTGGAAAACCCCTCTTTTTCTTTTCTAAAACAATAAAAAAAATAATGAACAATCCTTTGAGATATCGGGCTTGCCTGGAGCATTGCCCTCCACAACAACGGGCATTTAAGTGTCACCAACTCCAAGGGCTATAACTCAAGACCCGATGGAGAGCGTCGGAGAGCATTTATTCCACGCTGTAGATAAAGAGTTAAACAAACAATTCAGACTTTTTTTGAGACTGAAACTAACAGGAATAAAAAACTTGAGGCTCGAAATAAACGGTCCCAAATTACACCGTAAATAAGCAATCAATTGTTTCGAGCTTGAAATACACGATACGTCGCTTGATTGTACCTAAAAAAGTCTTTGAGCCTTCAACAAGTAGCCAGACTAGTAATCTAAGTAAAATAAAAAGCAATATAGCCCGCAATTCATTTTAAAAAGGCATACGAAACCTCACCGAATAACCACGCTTCCGCCGCCGTATTGAAAATCTTCCAACCACAATGCAGTAGGATCGTAGTGCGCACACCGCCTGGTCTTCCCGTAAGCGCTCATCTGGCAGCACCTCACGTGGTCGACCCAAGAGGGCTCGTTCGCTACCCTCCACCTCAACAGCAACGGTCGTCTCACCTGAAACCGCTACACAGCCAAGTTCCACCTGTGATATGGAGGCTTTGACCGCTACAATCACAGCGGCTGCGACAAGCGCCGTGCAAGCCGCCCTGAAATCGCCCGATCTGCCCACTGACACGCCAGCTGCCGATGAAAGCGCCGCCACAGCGTCTCCCATATCAGTAGAAGAGGCGCTTTCTGTCCATTTAGAGATTTTGACATCCCCTACAGCAGGTACAACGGAGCCTAATCCTTCAGGGGCTTCTTCTACTGTAGCTAATTCAGATAAATGAGTTTTTTTCTAGCCTCGCCCTCAAGCTGGGAGGTAGCGTTACGGATAAGATCAAGGGCAGAGTTTGGGCCAATGAGTATGTAGATTTCGGTGTTCTGCTCTCGGTTACACCAGGTCCTGATCGCTATTCTATATCCATCAATAATTCGACTTCTAGCTCGGGGGCACGGCTTACCCTCGAGCCTTGGAAGCCTACGAAAAAGATCACTCATATTAATCAATGGACCTCTGCCTTCAATACTTTCGTTGCAATTTACGTAGTTAAGTTTCCTCACGAAGCGCCAAAACTTATGAAATATTGCGAGATCGTAAGAGATATCGCTGCTAAACTAGGGGACTGGTTATTTTACGATGAGCAATTCCGCCTCTTACGGCAAAACGCCCCTACTAAATATCCTTGGGATGCGGTGCATCGGGAGCTATGGCTGAGGGTGACATTTCGGGGCCGACAAACATCCTCCATCGGCGACAGGCCCCAAAGTAATCGATCCCGTTCGCACCAGTCGCTATTTCCGAAAGGAACATGCTGGGCCTTTCAGGCCGGTCGCGTCTGCGGGGGTGGATGCAAATTCGACCACAAATGCTACAAATGTGGTGCGAAGCATCCCGCAACACGCTGCCCTACCGACGGTCAAAAACGCGCTAGTGCACAATCACCCTCCCAGATTTCCCCACGGTCCAACAACGCCCGTCAGAGCCGATTGACTTGAAAGACTCTTGCATGGCTACCCTTTGTCTTTAAAAACCTACTTAATACATGGTTTTCGTTTTGGTTTTCGCGTACACTTCCAAGGTGAGAGGCGAGTTTTTGAGCCTCCTAATTTAAAGAGTGCCATTGCGCGGCCCGATGTTGTAAGCGATAAACTTACTAAGGAAATTAACGCTGGACGAATAGCAGGTCCTTTCCGTAAGCCTCCTTTCCCAAACATGTTCTGCCCACCCTTAGGCATAGTTCCCATGAAGAAAAATCCCTCGGAATTCAGATTGATTCAACATTTATCATTTTCTCGAGGTTCCTCTATAAATGACTTCATTCCCAGCGATTTTTCATCCGTATCTTACGCCACAATAAGCGACGCTCTCTCTTCCCTAAAGCGCGCAGGGAGAGGCTGCTTTATGGCTAAAACCGATATAAAGTCAGCTTTTCGAATTATTCCGGTACACCCAGACGATCATCCTTTGCTAGGTATGAAATGGGAAAAGCTTTATTATTATGACCGTTGCCTACCGATGGGCTGTTCATCGTCTTGTGCCATTTTTGAACCTTTTAGCACTGCCCTAGAGTGGATAGCTATCCATCGTCTTGGAGCCTCTAGCGTACTACATATCCTAGACGATTTTTTATTTATTGCGGACACTAAACGAAAGTGTAGGTCGGATCTTAATAACTTTTTAAGTATGTGCCAGGTTATCGGGTTCCCTATCGCCGAAGAAAAAACTGTCGGCTCTGACACCTCGCTACAATTCGCAGGCATTGCGCTTGACTCTGTTTTGCAAGAGGGTAGGCTCCCAGAGGATAAGCTTCATAAATGTCACACGCTTTTAACTTCTTTTTACTCTCGTCGGAAGGTGACTCTTAAGGAGCTCCAATCGCTCATTGGCCTTTTGAATTTTACTTGCTCAGTTATTCGGCCAGGCAGAGCTTTTCTTCGTCGTCTTATTGATCTTACGATAGGTTTACGACGTCCACATCACCGCATACGCTTAAGCAAAGATGCTAAAGCCGATTTGAAGGTTTGGATGCGATTTCTAGGAGATTTCAATGGACGTGCTTTCTTTTTAGATGACTTGTGGATCTCGTCCGCCACGCTCGAGTTGTTCACTGATGCAGCTGGATCGAAAGGCTATGGCGCAGTATTTGTCACAAAAATGGTTTTTCGGTTCATGGCCTGAGTGGTAGGGCTCCTTGAATATCACTTTCCTTGAGTTTTTTTTCCCATCGTCATTGCTTTACATATTTGGGGGCGCTATATGGCAAATAAATGCATTTGTTTTGTGACAGATAATTCCGCGCTAGTTTACATTATCAACCGGCAAACGTCAAAACATAACTTAGCTCATTATGTTACTCGTCAGAGTCTTTACTTCGCTCAATTACAACATTCTATTTCAGGCTCGACATATCACTGGGGTACACAATTCCCGTGCTGACCTCTTATCCCGCTTTCAGGTCAGTCAATTCAAACAAATCTTTCCGGAGGCGGACGAAATGCCGACTCGAGTACCAGACCACCTTATGCCGAAGGGTTGGTTGCTTCCCTGAACGATCTCCTTGCTTTAGCGCTCTCTGCGGGGGTCACGAAAGTTGTATTCTCAAGCTTGGACCGTTTTCCGAGAATTTTACGAACGCTTTGTTTCTCCCAACTCTTTTAGTCTGCCTGTCACAACGACCACAATTGTGTTTATTGTCTCTTATTTACGCGCCCGGAAATTGGCTCCTTGTACTATATCATCTTACCTCTCAGCAATTAGTTATGTGCACAAAATGAAGGACCTACATGACCCCACTAAAACATTTTTGATCAAGAAACTATTGACAGCTGTAAGCAGAGAAAGGTCACCCGACTCTGGACTTCCCATCACCAAACCCGTTCTTTTCCAACTCGTGCGCTCCCTCCAGCACACCCTCTCTTCGGCAGACCAGCGTACTCTATTTACCGCTATGTTTTTAATCGCCTTTTACGGATTTTTTCGCATAGGAGAACTAGCGAGCAAGAGCCTTGCTTCCTCTCCTTTCTCTCCACGGACAGTTGCATTCAATCTCTTAAGATAACAATCTGTCAGTTTAAACATAATACCAACAGACGGCCTGCGGATGTCATTATCACTCGCGATCCTGCATCGCCTATTTGCCCAGTGAAAGCAATGCTCGATTATTGCAAAGTAAGGTTATTTGCGCCAGGGCCGCTTTTCTGATTTCGTAACAGGCGTGTTACTGTCACCCAGTTCAATGAACAACTTCGCGCGTGTTTATCGTTTTGTTCTCTCGATTCAAACCGATACAAAAGCCACAGCTTTCGCATCGGGGCTGCTTGTCATGCTACCGACCCCCGGGGGGGTACTTCCTTATAAGAGGCTAATGGGGATGTGCCGCTGGATGGGGTCGCATTTTCAAGACTGGACTGACTATAATGGGGTTACATTTTTAGTAGAGTTACTAGAATGGGGTCGCACATTTTCGAGATGTCTGGGATAAGAAAATTCTGGCAAGCAGGGAAGATACGCGGTTAAAAAATTGTGCGTGCTGTTTTTTAATATTTAACAGTCGTCTCGCATTGAATTCCGTCGGTTCAGGAAATCACAACTTAAACATTAATGACTTGCACAATAGTGCGGAACCCCTGGGTCCAGAACAAAGTC
>CM042748.1:27213816-27242613 GCA_022496165.2 Catalaphyllia jardinei
CGACCTAGGTTACACCGATTCCCAGATCAGGGCTCTTGGTCGTTGGAAGTCCGATGCGTTCAAGCTTTACATCCGAAATGAAACGCTTGCCGCTAATTGAATTTTTATCTTTCCTTTCCTGCCGTTATTGCTAGCCTCCATGATTATCCTTTCTGTCTTTCGTTAGGTGTTATGTAGTGGCTTAAACAAACACTCCAGTCAGTCATGAGCTGTGGCGCTGTCTACGCCTACCGAACACCTTCATTGTGGCGTAATACAATTTTAACATGCCAGTCAGTCATGGGCTGCGGCTCTGTTATTTCGTATAGTTAACCCTTACTATTTTTACTATTCATTGTGCCAGTCGTTTCCCTTTGTATTAATTTAGGTCTGAACACGCCAGTAAGTCACGGGCTTTATTTCTGTTCAGAAGTAACTTAAGGAACTTAGCTCGTTTGCCCGTTCATCGGAGGTCAGTCATGGGTCTCATGGGCCGCTCCGATACTTGGAGAATTTTTGTTGGTTAAGTAATGTCCATATGTCCTATATTAGCTTCGGGGATCCGAATTAAGACCTCGCCTCTTACTCGTTTATAATTTATGTTCACAAGTACATTTAAAGATATTTATCAGTATTTATCCTTTCTTCCTTCTTGGGCTGGGATCTGCTCTCGTCTTCGTGGGGCGGCCACAGTGTGTGGCTTGTGGCGGTTTTTTCGTGCCCCACGTTTGCTGAAGATACCATCAAATACTTGTAACTTTTCATAAGGTTATTTGAGACAAATAAACGTCACGCAAGTGGCCATATTTACGCCAGAACAGTGAATGTGAATTGTTTGTTGAACTTCTTCATCACGCTTCAGCAAACGAGTGCGCCGAGAGCAGTCCCCGACCTTAAAGCATAGTACAATGGAGCGAGATAAAAAGTTATTTGCCATCGGATTTCCATGCAAACACTGTCATTTGTGACCGCTTTGCCTACCCGTCAAGATGGCGCCGAAAACCTTTGCTACACTCTGTTTGCCCCAGAACGTTTGCATAGATTTTTGTTGTGAAATGCTCTTGGGTGTTCTTCATATCCCCAAGAGCATTTTACAACGAAAGTTTATGCAATAGTTGTGGGGCAAAGAGAGTGTATTTTCAGGAATTTAAAAAGTAGCGCACACGTTTATTTCAAATGAGCATTGTGTAAATGAGACTGCCTTGATTATGACTTAGTCACTTTTCATGGACTTAAGCTGTATCCGAAAATCTGGCGATATTCGTGTGGCATGAGAATGCCGTCAGAGCGTAGTATCCAAGAGCATAGGCGGCCCAAGCTGACGATACAAGGAGTTACCATTTTATGTTTTTGTTTTACTCGGAATCGGAAGAGCACTCTAGAAGTAGGGAAAAACACTCGACCGCGTCTCTTGTTTTGCCCTACACTTCATTCGTGCTCTACCACTTCCTGCGCGCTTTACAACAGAACAGAGCACAATTGATGCTTTTTATTTGTTTTATGATAAACAACACAATAATTTCCCCAAGCATTTGCTGAATTTTCAATGAGTTACCCGGTGATATATTGGAAGCTGACAGCTTTCAACTTTTTAGATCTAAACTTGATTTGTATTTACATATTTAATTATAATGATTTTGTTTATTTTATATTATTTTAAGGGAGTTTTTTACCTCTTAACTTCCTTTTCTAGAAGTACTTTTTCCCTTGGTTTTTAATTTTGGCTTCTGGAATAAATAAAGTATGTCTAAGTATGTCTAAGTATGTCTATGTCTAAACCAAACTGTATTTTTCAAAGGAGTAAAAGTGGCGTCAGCACGCTAAAATAAGTCAATCACAATCCTTGTTAGAATTGTTCAAATAATTTGATTGGCAAACGAGACGGCAGCTGTCAATCACAAACTGGACTTTACTTAAGCTTTCACTTTTGAGTTGCTTTCGAGAGAAGAACGATGCCTTCAATGTTCGCTTTTTATAGTTTAACCCCTTTAATCAGAACGTAAAGGCAGGTAAAGGTTGCTAGTTAGTTGTTTTAGTTATTTTATTCATGCATTGTTGTAATGCACAGTTGATAATATCGTCATTGTAGTACTCTTTTATTCGCACTGAAACCAGTATAACTTTGCTTTTCCGCTTTTTCGCGCACGTGTTCTCACAACAACAACAAGACCTATCCCATAATTTGTTACAGGCAGCTACAGACAGCCCAGTAGACACTACAACCCCTCTTTTTCTTGCATCAAAGTACTAATTTACTGCTTAACAAATTTCAACGTGACTGGAATAACTCTGCTTGAACGTTTGAGCTGGAAACCTTTCAACAAGTTTACTGTTCAGTGTCCCATTTTTTTGCTGTTCAAGCTTCAAAAGTGTTCATAATCATACTAAGTAACTCAAAGTGTTCCACTCCTAACATAGGTAGTCCAATACAGTCAATAATCGAAGTAAAGTAACTCCAAGTGCTCTCCTTAATGTCTATAGAGTTCATAATGACCTCAGGGGTAATCCTGGAATCTCTGATTCGGCAGTTCCACCTGTGACACTGTCTCCTGTGCTTTCTTGGTCTGATCCATCGCTTGCCTTCAGGTGCATCTTAACCTCAGATACATTTCTCTAGTAGTTAACATCCTTCAGATGTAACTCTGACTTCGTTGCCATATTTATTGGTGACCTTGTAAGGTGCATCCTCGAAAGTGCTTGGCAGCTTATTTTCCTTCCTTTGTTTCAGCAGCACTTGATCGCCAGGAGCTAGACTGTTCTCCTGCGCTACCATTCGTTCATCAGCATAGTCGGTTCTCCTCTGTTTCATTCCTGCGTCTCTGTCTCGTGCTTCACTGTCAATGTATTCACTCGGCTTTGTCCATGCTGTATGGCGTTTGTTTTCAAAAATGTTCCAAATTTCTCAGACGTGAATTGTGGTCCATTATCTGTTTTGAGCGACTGCGGGAGACAATGCGTACAGAATATTCTCTCCAGGCATTCTATAATGGTGGTAGATGTTACAGACTTGAGGAGTTCTACTTTAAAGTAACGACTATTATAGTAGCTTACGACGACGAATACATACTCTCCGGAAGGTAGGGGCCCCATCAAATCTGCTGCTAGATCTTGCCAAGGCTGACTGGGGGACTCAGTGCGTTTCAAGGGTTCCGGTGGTGTCGACAAACCAACCAACTGGCAGCCATGGCAGGTCTTGCATTTTGCTTCAACTTGTCTGTCATTTCCACTCCACCAGACCTTGCTGCGGAGTCTCTGTTTTGTCTTTGTCAACCCCTGATGTCCTTCGTTTGCCAGATCTACCACTCTGCAGCGTAATTATGCTGGGATAAGCAATTTTGTGCCTCTTAGGATTAACTTGCCTAGAATGGAAAGTTCATTTCTTACGGCTTTATACTGTGGGGGAGCATAGTCCCATTCTCCTTTTGTAATGCATTCTCTTAACTGTGATTTTTTTGGGTCGAGCCATGACTCTCCTTGAACCTCCTGTACAGACATAGCTGGTGGTGTCGACGTTTCTACCACAAACCGGATAAACTCTTCTGCATCATCATTCATGCATACCCCCTTTCCTTTTCCAAGACGTGAAAGTGGGTCAGCAATGTTTTGTTTACCAGGTATATACTGCACTTTGAACCTGTATGGTTGCAGTCTCAGGACCCAGCGTTCTATCCTTGCTGAATTGCGGGAATTAGTAGAGTAGATAACCTCAAGGGTCTTGTGGTTAGTCAGCAGGGTGAATTCCACTCCATATAGGTGCATGTGTAATGTCTCGCAACCCCAGACAAGTCCGAGTGCTTATTTTTCTGTCTGAGAGTACCTACGCTCAACATTTGTTACACTACGGCTAGCGTATGCGACTACTCGTTCGCATCCTCCTTGAACTTGTGTAAAGACTGCTCCTAACCCTACAGGGCTAGCATCTCTGATAAGTTTGGTTTCTTCTGCATTGCTGTCGAAATAAGCCAGGGTTTCTACATTTGCCACGCTATCTTTTAGAGCATCAAAAGCACCTTGTTGCTCTGTGCCCCACAGGGTTTGCTACCTTGTTAGCCTGTAAAGTGGTTCAGCAATGCTTGCTAAATTGGGAATATACCTGGCACTAAAGTTCACCAATCCCAGGAAACTTCGTACCTCATCTGCATTTTGAGGCTCTCTTGCATCAACGACTGCTTCTACACGCGACTCTAGATCTGTTGGCCCGATCCCTTGGTTGGACAGTAAATATCCCATGAAAGTCAATTTTGATATGCTGAACGCACACTTGTCCCTGTTCAAGGTAAGCCCGTTTTCTTGAATACGTTCGGAGTTCTTCCTTAACCTGACATCATGTTCCTTAACAGTACGACCATGGATAATGGTGTCTTCATGAATGTTGTAAGGACCTTCACACCCCTCTAATACTTGTTGGATAGTATGTTGGTAAAGTTCTGGTGCATAACTAATACCAAACATCAGGCGTTTCTACCTGAACAACCGCTTGTGGGTGATAAACGTGGGGATCTTTCTAAACTGTTCTTCTAACTCAATCTGATGAAAGCCCCATCTTAGGTCGAGCTTACTGAATACCGTGCTCCCATTGAGTTGGTACAGAACATCATCAACTGTGGGTATAGGGTGGCGCTCCCTTACTATAGCCTGGTTAGGTCTTCTCTTATCTACATAGAGCCTGATGTTTCCAGAAGGCTTAGGGACTATGACAACAGGGCTTACCCAAGGGATTGGCCCCTCAACTGGCTCAATGATGTCATGGCTTACAAGTTGTTCTAGTTTCTGCTCGATTTTCTCCCTTAATCCGAATGGCATGGGTCTCAACTTTTGGGCAATGGGCTGGACTGATTCATTTACATGAAGTTTGGCCTGAACGTCTCTGAGTTTTCCAACTCCAACAAAAATCCCCTCAAATCCCCTCAGCAAGTTCTCTTCACTGACAGTGTTTATCTCGATTTGCAAAATTGCTAACAGTTCAGAGGTCTGTCGGCTGAGTATTGGCCTTGCCTTCTCTTCCACAACAACGAAAAGTGCAACACACTGTCTATCGTTATAACACAATTCAGTTTCAAACTCACCGACAGTGTTGAGTGGTTTCTCCGAGCCATAAGAGTACAATTTCTTGTTTGTGACGTATATTGTACTGTCATCAGGTCTGCGTCTCCTGGGGCGTGGATAATATTACACCCCCAAAGTTGCAGTTTCTCCCCAAGTAGTTTTATGTGCCGTTGCTTGTTAGAGGAATTACGTAGAAATTCACGTCCTTCTTCAGCTTCAAAACCATGTCGCCATCAAAGTTTACTGATGGACCAGAAATGCCAGATCTTCTTTAGGCTCGGTTGTTTGCTCATTCTTCGTTCGAGTCCAGGTAGCGTCAGTCAGGACTTATTGGCTTTCCGTGGAAGGAGCGAGGAATCAAATAATGCTGGTTGATAACTGCACATCTCAAACTTGAAGAACGATTGGGGGTTGTGATACTGTCCTCCAAGCTAACAAGCAACGGCTCATAAAACTACTTGGGGAGAAACTGCAACTTTCGGGATGTAATACTATCCACGCCCCAGGAGACGCAGACCTGATGATAGTACAAATGGCCGTTCAGTCCGCCAAGTCAATCGCAACAGTACTTGTAGGAGATGACACAGACCTCCTAGTTTTGCTCTGTCATCATGCTGATACAAGCGCTCGTGATCTGTTTTTGATTCCTCAGCCAAAGCAAAAGTCCACGACGAGAAAGATTTGAAACATCAAGAAAATTAAGGCTGTACAGAGACCAGAAACTTACGCATATGTTCGTTTTGTTCACGCAATTCTAGGATGTGATATTAAGTCAGGAATACATGGGATTGGCAAGGGTTCGGCTCTTAGGAAGATTATGAAGGATGCACAATGTCAGGAGCAAGCTGAGGTTTTTAATAATAAAGATGCCACAAAGAGTGATATAATTGTAGCTGGAGAGAAGTCCCTTATTTGTTTATACAACGGCGGTCTGAAGAAAGTCTGGATTCGTTACCATATTCTAGATTCTGCCAGAAGATCACAACAGGGACTTCATTTGTACAGCCCGAATGTCTCCCCTCTACTTCTGCAGCCGCTGTCTACCACAGCCTCAGGGTTTACCACCAGGTACAGCAGTGGAGACGTGTTGCGTTAGATGGAAGACTCCTACCCATAACAACTGACCTACCAGCAGCTCACGCGTCTTTGTTAGAAATTGTTAGGTGCAATTGCAAATCTGATTGTGGCTCCCAGAGAAGTTCATGCAGAAAACATGGACCGGATTGTTCGGCTGCATGTGGTAACTGTAGAGGACAGAGTTGCACGAATTCTGCCTTACCAGACCTCGGCGAAAACGATGTATAAACATCACTAGCCCTCCTGAATATGCGACAAACGGGAAGATCAGCCATTATCCACCCCACACACGCACACACATTTCCATTGGAATCCGCGCTCAGCATCTAGTAGTTTAATCAGTTTAATTCGACCATCTATATGTAGAACTTACCGGATAAGCCAAGAAAATGATATGTATTCAGGGACTGTTTTTATGACCTGTTGAACTATGAACCTGTTGAAACCTGAGCCTGTTAAGTCAAACATCACTACCTACTTGAAACGTTACACAGTTTTTTTCAGATTCCCGAAACGTGTTATGCAAGTAATAGAAAAAAATACATTTGTGCTAGCTAGTAGCAATGTTAGAACCTTTCTTGCAATTTAACTTCAAGTTTTAACTTTAAAACATCTTTTCTCAAAGTGGTTGCCCTGTGATGGATGCTCGAAATATTCCACCACACGAATTTTGGGGAACGTTTAGTATGTTAATAAGTTGACCACTATCTATCATTTAGCAGTGACAGAAATTCTGTTGCAATTAGTTTGACTTCGACCATAAAAATTTCATTAGATAACTGGACTAGTACAAATATGGATTATTTTATATATACGTCACATCACTTCACTGCACGTGAAAATATGAACTCAATAAATTGACCTCGCTTCCAATGTGTCGCTTCATAGCCCAGTTGGTAGAGCATCGCACCGGTATCGCTGAGGTCACGGGTTCGAATCTTGTTAAAGCCCCTTTTTTCAGGCTTTTTCTTTCCAATTGCTTAAATTGGAACATTTACTGCGATGATCATTCTTCACTTTCATCTACAACCGCAGTACAAATATGGATTATTTCATATATACGTCACATCACTTCACTGCACGGGAAAATATGAACTCAATAAATTGACCTCGCTCCCAATGTGTGGCTTCATAGCTCAGCTGGTAGAGCATCGCACCAGTATCGCGGAGGTCACGGGTTCGAATCCCGTTGAAGCCGTGACTTTTTTTCAGTTGCTTAAATTGGAAAATTTACTCCGATGATCAATGTTCTTTCAATTTCTTGTTTGATTTCCATGGCTTACACTTGATTTTCTTCTTTTTGAGCACCTTCCATGCCTCCCTGTCAATGACATTGCAAGTGGATCCTGAATCAACGAGCACACCCTTCAGTTGTACCCCTGCAAGTTCAATGGGTACTGTTATTATGTCTCCGGCACCTAATTGAACTGTAAATGCAAAGTCGTCGTCCTCGGTGACATGACGAACGCTTCCTTTCTTGGTTTTATCTTCGCCCTTGGTCCTACAAAACTCTGTGAGGTGTCTAGTCTTCTTACATTTTTGGCAAGTAACAGATGGCCTTGCATTCCGGGTCTCGTGCAAAGTGGCCTTCCAACCCACATCGGTATCATTTTCCTCTCTTCCTTGTGACGTAATCAGCTTGTTTATCTTCCAACGCGTGTACACTGTCACCCTTGGAATCATGATTCTCTATCAATCTTGCTAGTCTTTCAACCGCTTCCGTTGCAATCTCTCGCGCATTTTGGAGTGTAAGCGTTCCGCTGGCTTTCAGCAATTTTTTGCGAAGGTTGTGTGACCTGCATTTGTCGATCAATTGATCACGGATATGTTCCTCCTTGGCTTCTCCAAATTCGCAGTTCTCCGACAGCTGAAACAATCTCAGCACGAATTGACCCGCTGTTTCTGACTCCTCCTGTTTTGCTTGACGAAACTGGTGCCTTTCAAAGGGAATGTTAACCTGATGTGCAAAATGTGCACCTAGCGACCTCATGGCTTTTGCGTACTCGGAGTCGTGTTCTGGAACCCGTCCTGGGTCGGTCAGGGTGTCGAAAATATCTTGTACGTCTTGACCGGCACAGGGAAGGAGTAGTGCCTTTCTCTGGGAATCCTTTTTGACGCCTTTAGCTTCAAGAAAGAACTGGAAGGAACGTTTCCAACGCCGCCATCTTGGACCAACGCTAGTTGGATTGCCTTTGCAGTCAAACGGACTAATGTTTACAAATTGATGTTTACCGCCATTTTCGGTACCTTCCGTGTAGGAGACTACTGGCCATTGGTTTTCGTTCTCGTCGCCAGTTGTAATACTCCTTTATTCGCATTGAAGCCAGTATAACCTTGCTTTTCCGCTTTTACGCGCACGTCTTCTCACAGCAACAACAAGACCTATCCCATAGTTTGTTACAGGCAGCCACAGGCATCCCAGTAGACACTAAAGTCATGGAAACTGCGCAATACAAATTCGTAATTTTTTGTTCATTATTATTAGTCCAGAGAAATCTGATCGCATTGTGGCCCATGAAAACGTGCACTTTTCCAATAGAAGTTACGAAAGTAGGTGCTTAAAGCTTGCGGATGAAAATGTGAAATGCTGAGTTTTGTATGAAAGAAGCTACAGTTATTTACTTATGGCTTTAACCCACTTGCAGCAAGATTGTTCGAATTAATTAGCGTCAAAGTTTGCGGGAAAGACGAGACTGCTCCCACTTGTTCAACGCCAGCACAGGAGCAAACTTACAACTGATTTCTCGTCGGGTGAGCGATGATACGAAATTGTTGAGGTACACTTTTCTGAGTTGACCGGAGATCGCTACTAAGCAAGCGATCGTTACTACACTGCATGTAAGTGTTGTTTGAGCATTTTTACAAAAAATAAAGCTTCTCATCATGAACAGAGACAGCTCAGTTGGTATTCTCTGCCGTTGTTTTACTTCGTAAGTATAATTCCTGCCTTTGTAATATATTATGATGTCTTTCATCGAAGAGTTCGCTACTCTGAGAATTTGTTTATTTATTTTCGTACAGTTTTTACACTACTGTTGCGTTAACAAGAGTCTCCGTAGGCCAAATTTACTGCTGACAAATAGTTCGTTTACATTGCTTTTGTCTGAGTCACGTACAGGGGATGTTTAATTTTTGTCCAATATATCAAAAATAAAGCAAAAATTTGAAAACCAACTTAATATCATCAACCCGTACTCTGTTCTCTGATAAAGCACGCTGTTTCAGCCAATCAGAGCGTGCGTTATATGAAAACTTTATTATAACTACTTATATAATTAGAATCGATATGATAGCTCAACTAACAGCAAAGAAGTGTAAGTGCAAGATGTTCTGTTGGTTGAGAAGTGACGCCTTTTAACTGCTAATTGAGATAATATGATCTGCAAAAAGTATTGATGGCTAAAAAATGACACTTCGAACTTCAACAACCAGTTGGATCCAGAACTGGTAATTGTATAGTGTCTATGTGCCAATGCCTCACACTCGAGTACATCTCATCATAATCTATACAATCAACTCTGCAGGACCAGGCTGACTAGACCTGACAGCAGCTTCCAAGTTTGAAAATGTCTCTAGGGAATGTTTTCCGCTTCTACTTACTTGAATAAGGTACCTGGTCAGATCAGAGCTCGAAAAGAGATAACAATCATAATTGTCTTCATGCGTAAGGTTAGCATTTATACTTATACCACGTTTTTTGTGATTTCATATATTTTAATTGTTTTTCTTTTGTTTCTTTCATCGATATCTCAGTTTGTACGCAGGCAAGTAATAGATACGGTTAAGATTATACTTCAATTCTGCTTCCCCCAATTCAGTTGACTTTAATTTTTTTCTCCTTAATTAAGAGCGACGAAATGTTATTACCTTGGTCTCCCTGGATCCTTTTCTTAAAGACTGGAATCATTTTGTCTTGATTGATGGTCCTAGCGCCTTGTCACGTGCCATAAAATAGCTTAAAACCGGCACACTACAAACATTACCCTTTCTGCCAGAATACAGACTACCAGTTTCGGGATAGAAATGGTTTTTTATGCCCCCTGCTCCGTCACTATGGACTGTGTTTCCCAATGTGCATTGCTAAGGCTAAGCTTGGTTTGCTGGGAAGAGAACTAGACTGACACCAATATTTGCCATAATTTGGCCACTAAGTGAAGTGGCCGTTTATTGTAAGATCACTTCAAAATACAAACGAACTGGAAATGAGTACCTTTTCCCAGCAAAGGTGAGGGCAAACACGCCGAAGCCCTGAACGCCTTAACGTGACAGAGCCACCCCACCCAAAGCCAAAGCAATGCACAGTGCCTGAACCTGTAAACTACGGCATAAAACATTTAACTTATGTTCAAAGTTAAGTGCAACGTCTAGGAAAACAATTGGCCCCTGCACAACTGTTCCCGATGAAGCAACTATATAACAGGACAAAAGCTCTGCAGGAACTATCCTTTAGTAACTGAAACTGTCTTAAGGAAATAAACCAAGTTGACCCAGCACACAAGGTTTGAAGCATAAATTGGTAACCTGCCTTTCAACATGCAAAATATCAACGTTAGTCTCAAGGTTTGTTGTACCTGTAAAGAAACGATTGGCCCCTACACAAAGGTTTCTTATCAGGCAGCTACAAATAACTTACCACCAATCAAATGTGTGTTGCACCGTTAGCCCCTGCGCAACAGCTCTGAATGAACCAAGTGGCCCCTGCACAAATAGACATTGGAAAATGAGATCATTCAAACAAAAGTTCCAGGTAACAATTGGCCCCTGCACAAACGTTCCAATCAAGCAACTCTACACGTATAATATAAATCTAGTACTGTTGGTTACCAGTAAGATACACACAATGCAGATACACTTGGCCCCTGCAAAAAATATCTGCACTGTCCTTAAGGAAAAATGCTATGTAGACAAATGTTATGACTTGCAAGCATGAGCATATGGCACTGGGTTAAGTTGGAACCGCCGAAATAATCCCCATTGTGGAAGGGCGTATATAACGTAGAAAAGCATTGGATTTCCAGCGCCCAAAGGCTCTAATCTGTGTGTCAGACATGCCCTTAGCAGGGGCCCAAGAAGCAGCTCCAATTCGAAAACTGTGCGTCTTATACTGAGCAACATTCAAATTGCAAAACTGAAGGTCTTCTGTTAAAGCAGCCACAAAGTAAGATCGAGATATTGGAGAGGCATCCAGCCAGCAGAAAAGAGGTCCCGGAGACTGACCCCGCAAACTTAAAAACTCTAATAGGAGAGAAACTGGGCAAACGGGCTTCTCTCGTTATATGATAATATCTACTGGATTTGAAGCGTCACTATGCATGTAATTCCTAAGTGTTGGCTTAATTGCACTGACAGCACTCCCTCGGATTTTCAAAAATACCATTTGACCGATGGCAATGAGATTTTGACGGGGTTGATGAGCTCGAGATGTAATTTCACCAACTCTTAGGGCAGCGAACAATGCAACAGCATACATTGCCTGAATTAATTTCCTACTATATAATGTGGATTTTGTGTGCTCACATGCTAAAATAATAACTTCAAGTATTGGCAACGTGATGGGTAACCTAGAATCTGCAGAAGGGTTAAGTTTACTATAGCTCCGGAGAGCGAGCTGAATCATTTCGGACTTAGTTGGGTCAAACAAAGAGGCTAATCTATGAGGATAACTAAGTGCTGATATATAACTGGCAACTGTAGAGGCTGCATACTTTTGCTCTGCTAGAAAGGCAATAAACAGGGCCAACGTATGAGTTGAAATTGGAAATAGAGGGGCTTGGAGCTTAAGCTTCTCTCTTTTAAATTGCTGCAGAATCTGCCAAGAACGACGGTACGTATTTACTAAAGTAATGAAGTGGCACTCAAACTCGCTTCTAATAACTGGGCTAGTCTATTACCCAGTTCTCTGGTAGAAGGTGTGCTGGCAGCGGGTCTGGTGTTGGATCCATACCCCGGGACAATGTGTGGAATTTGTCGACCTGTAAACGAGACAAACTATCAGCTAGCACCTTCATGAGCCCTGGAATATGGCGTGCCCTAAAGAAAATATTGTTCCTCAGCCACATAAGAACCATTGCGCGCAGTAACCCAAGCATCTTAGGATCTTTCGCAATTGCTTATTGATGACGTGAACTACGCTCTCGTTATCAGTCATAAAGAGTACCCTCTTGTTTCTCAGTTCACTACACCATGTACTGAGACCGACAACAATAGGAAAACCCCAGGAAGCAAATATTATTTGCTTTACATGCAACGGGCCATGTACCATAAGCCCAGTGCTTGCCAAAGAGAATGCCGTACCCGCTAGATTGTGCAGCATCTGTGTAAAACCTTAAGTTATAGGAGGTAGACCAGGCTTCCTCTAAGAAAAAGGACTTTCCATTGAAAGAGGCTAGGAAGGCTTCCCAGATTCTTAAATCCTTGTTAGTTTCTCTGGTAAGACGAATACTGTGGTGTGCACGTCTGACACCAATGGCGAGGTTTATCAGTCGCCGGATAAAAACTCTGCCAGGGGTAATGACCGAACAAGCAAAAATTTAAGAGACCTATAAGCGATTGGAGCTCTTTCAGTGGAACTCTTTTTCTGGGCAGCAGATTACGTATTGCCTTCAAGATTTGGTCAACTTTTTCCATTGGAAGCCTGGCCTCGAGATTTAAACAATCCAATTCTATACCTGCAAATGCCAATTCCTGATTAGGACCCTTCGTTTCTTCTGGGACCATGGGGACGCCAATATCTTCACAAAAATGCAAAAACCGTTGAAGACTAGCGGCGCTTGCCTCGTGGGATGTTCCCAAAATAAAAAAAGCATCTAAAATATGTATTATATTAGGAATCACTAATGTTTTTGCGTGCTACCCACCCCATTGCGGTGTTGAGGGCTAATTTAACCCATGAATAACCCACTGGGCGTTAGCCCTAGTAAAGGGAATAAGGGAACCACACGAGGTAAAGAAAATATCTTTTGACCTCGGTGGGAATCGAACCCACGACCTCCGGAATAGATCTACCGTTACTCTGCCGACTGAGCTACGAGGTCGGACAGAGAAAGTCGGGGTCGATTTAGATGGTGAATCGTGGCGAAGAGAAAGTAAGGGTACATATGAATGTTGTGCCGCGTAGCACTATGAACACAAATGATGTAACAGAGAATTAACTCTGAAGTGTAAATGTTGGTCCTAATTTAACCCATGAATAACCCACTGGGCGTTAGCCCTAGTAAAGGGTATCAGGGAACCACACGAGGTAAAGAAAAAATCTTATGACCTCGGTGGGAATCGAACCCACGACCTCCGGAATAGATCTACCGTTACTCTGCCGACTGAGCTACGAGGTCGGACAGAGAAAGTCGGGGTCGATTCCCACTGTGGTCATAAGGTTTTTGCTTTATCTCCTGTGGTTTCCTGATACCCTTTACTAGGGATAACGCCCTGTGGGTTATTCAGGGGTTAAATTAGCACTAAAATTGACACTTCAGAGTTAATTCTCTGTTACATCATTTGTGTTCATAGTGCTACGCGGCACAACATTCATATGTACTCCTGATAACCAGTTAAGTACACTTCTAGGCTCTTAGCCTTGACTGGGGTTGGGAGTGCTTCGGTTGGTAGGACTGTGGTTGGAAGTGGCATATTTGGAACCAGTTGGTTTAGTCCCTGAATTCTCAGCTGGTGGTTTGGAACCAGATTGCTGACATTTCGAAATTGAGTGGTTGTTCCCGCACCGGAAACGTTGGTGTTTGAGGGAACACCCGGGGCATGTGACTCCCTTATGAAATTGCCAATAACACCCCTTTGGAATGCGTTGCCCTGTTTGTTTACTTTTCCCAGCTTGGGGACTAAGTTTGGCACGAAAGGAATGAGATCTCAACCACAACTCAGCGTGAAGCTGGTCCCATGGTGTCCCTTGGGTACGCCTTATACTACGAAAGTTCTCGTCATAGAACTTCCAATTCGCTCCCAGGGTTGCCAACTCTCGTATTACTGCGCCATATTTCATGAGGGCTGGGGTATCTTGTGGGATTTTCTCTGAATAAATGGCAACAAAAACCTGAAAGGCTGATACCCACTGGTCTATGGATTGCACTGTCTGCCTTTAAGGATAAGGGGAAAGTGTTAAGGCTGGTTCCCCGTCTTCTCCTTTTTCCACCCTGAATGTGTAATGTTCGTCTGACTGAGTAAGGGTATTATTTAACAGGATTGCAAAGTCTACATACTCATTGGCCCATATTTGCTTTTTCACCTTAACCAGTACTAGGTCTGAACCTCCATTAATACTTGCACTAGCCCCAACAATGGGATCCGGTACAAACTGTATCACTGGTACTGGTGGTACAGATGGAGGAACCTGGACAACCTCCTGCAAGGCACGAGTTACTGCTCTTGCAATCGTACTGGTCAGGGTTGATAGCATCTCCTAAGATAATGCGAACTGCGTTGGCGCTGGTGCCCCCTGGTTGGATTCTGGAGACCCTGACGGAACAGGTTGCAGTAGGGATGGGTGAGGATGCCCCGGCCTGTAGCTGCAGGGCTGTGACCCACCACGCGACGTCTCTTTGCAGCTCTCTCAGCATAGCCTTGTGCCCTCCTGGATGGCATTCTAACAAGTAAATTAAAGTTTTGGGCATTATTTGTCATGTAAATATAAGAAAAAACCGACCTATTATACTGAGTGCTGCTGGGAACAATAGTGAACTGAGCACCCACGAGGAAAAAGCCAACATAAACTAAAGCCCCTGAACCAGAATGTTGAAAGTAAGGACCACTGATTAAAATGGCTTAACACTGCAACAAAATGTTGCAAACTTTACTATAACACCACACTGTTGTTATATAGGCATACAAATGATACAACAGCAGATCCGGTACATGAATGGCACAGAGCAGTATTCAGGGTTGATGCACTTTGAGTTTAGAATTTAAATCTTATTATGACTTGTTATGATTCCTAAAAGTTTCCACAATCGAACATTGACCCTTGTATCGTGCTCTTAAAATTAGGACACAACCAAACGTAGCTGCTGAACTTTTAAATTCCATGAATTTACAAGCCTGAAAACAGGAATTATAACCCCTGTTCTGTGCAAAACCTTTTACTGCTCCCGCCTAAGTATCATGACCAATGCTGACCAAAGCCAATGGTGTGTCCTTACAAAACCAATGGGTGGCGAAAATACAGCCACCCTTAACAAAGCTGGGGCTACAGCTAATAATTACTGTGCTGTAAACAATAATCATTATGGTCGTTAATGCAAGTGCGGCCGTAACACTACTTGAACAGAGACCTGAAAAATATTTCAGGCTCTGAGCGGGATTCGAACCCACGACCTCTGCGATGCCGGTGCAGTGCTCTCCTAACTGAGCTATCAAAGCCATATGAGAGCGGTCGTATATGGGTTAGCCCTTTATATTGGGACGTTTAGACTTAGCCCAAATACAGTAAAGATGAAAGTAATTTGTCCCATAGTAGCAATTGAGTGATAACGGTCATTAGTACAAGTGCATCAATGCAAGTTATTGCATCTAAACACAGGGTTCTCAGTACCAGTAGTTAAATTAATACAGCTCAATAACTGAAATGTCCCGAACTCAACAATGAGGAGGTTATCTAACAACAGAAAATTTTTAACACTGCTTGACTTGGGACAATGCCCATAAAGTGGCTTCCCTATAGCTACGGTAAAGGGCCTTATTTCCAATGTAGTTCAGGTGGATGCCATCAGGCGCGTAGACTGCATTATTTGTTGGATTAATCAAACCACGATGCTGCCAACACTTCGCTGCAGGTATGGCGTGCAATGACTCCCTCGGGTGGCTATTCAGAAGTGCAGCTCTCTCGTTATATCCGACGAAGGGCTCAATCTGACGAGCAGGAACTTCACATACCGCTATAAATCGTAAACTCAGTTCTGTAATTAACAGCTCTACTAGTGCGACTATTGAAGGGGCAATTGTTTTGGGGTCACTATCCTTGTCACATAAATCATTTAAAACAAGCTCGAGGACAACAATGTTGGGGGCGGGGCTGCGAATCTTATCGAGATCGTTTCTGATCATTTTGTCCACTGTTCGTCCCCCAATCCCGAGAAAGATGACGGAGCATACATTACTCAGTCCTAGGTTCAGATCATATGTTTCGTCTGAGTGATTTTGAGCCGCGAATTCTTTAAGTCTTCGCACAAACGAATGCCCTAATACAAGCACACGTGGTTTCTCGTTAGAGAAACCACGTGTGCTTGTTACAGCTGTTAGAAATACTAGACACAGCTTACTTAACTTGATCTCCGACGAATGTTTGGGAAAACCGTCTAGGACTTCTCTCCAGCCGTCTGCCAAATGAAGGGCACACCGTAATAGAAGTATTCAGCGAGATTACCGAGAAAAGAAACTTGCCCTTCCCCGAAGCTTCTAGGAAAGGGGCCTGTAACCCGATGCTCCAGTGCTTAAATCTAAATTTATTCGGGTCCCGCATGTTTCCCATCCGGGAAACTAAACACGGCCCAGGTCGCATAAAATTACTTACTCCTTTTGGTAATAAATGTCATTTATAGTTACGCTAGATCTTGCCAAGAAGGTGAGCTGTTAACTTTCACACAAACTATTAACACAGCGCTAACCCTCGTAAGTGCCTCCACTGTGCTACAAGCCGAGGGGTGTGGCTGGAACCTTTCCCTTGGGTTTTAATTCTCATAAGGACAGTGCTTACTTTTGCCAGTGCGCACAGGTTCTGCGCATCACCCAAGGCATGGTTGAACCACCACGCGCGTACTAGGGTTAGCATTGACGTAATCAATTACGTTACCAAGTACACGACTAAAATAATAGCAAAATTTCGCTCCTGTAGGAAATAACAGGATATCGCTAACCACTAACCATTAACGGCCTCCAGCTGAAGGAAAAATTAGCTTTTATCTGTGGAAAGTAATACTGAAATCCAACTGTAAACATGTAAGTAGCGCGGTGCAAGTGCAAAACAAGTGCGAGGGGCGAAAATATGTAATGGGAACCGTAAAACTTTTCAAAAAAGATGAATTTCTTTTAAAAGCACGTGGTTACCCCTACATTTTATCTTATGTAATAGAAGAGGCAAACTTTTTCAATACGTGGTTAGTTTCTGGTTGTAAGGAAACGACTGTATTTTAGCTGAACCTGGGTAAGACTTTTTTTTATGAAAACATTTTCCATGTAGTTTTACAAATGTAAGGATGTTTATAAATGTTTTTTTTTCCTGTTTGTAAAAGAGAATTATAAGGAAATATATAACGAAATATCCTTTCTTTCCTTTTTTCAGGAAAATACTGATGTCAGCAATTTTGCTGAGATCCGAGGTTAATTATCTTAAAACAATGCGAAGGTAGCCCCATTTTTCTTTGTGGATTCTAATGGCCATACAACGATCTACTCTTTCCGCATGGTCCTAATGTGGCGCAGAAACCTTTCCAATTAATAAACACTGTTCTTAAGGCAAAGCGGAATAAATTAATATTGAGTAGATAGCAATGTGCTTCTTCTGCAAGATGACCCAATCTTCTTTGGTTATGACTTCATACGACAACTAAATTTTGATGTGACTATTTTCCTCAAAAGTAGGTCAGGGAGTCGAAATGAAGAACAGGTGTTGATTTTAGGTGATTGACCGACCTTTTTCAGTTAAAATTCAACCTGGGATATCTTCAGACTGATTCTCATTAGAAACGCATTGGGGTATTACAGGGAATGGTCTTTATTTACTTTATTTCAGTTTTCTGTTGAGTTACACCTTACAAAGCAATATTATTGTGCGTCAGTGTCATAATTATAGCCATTGTTCATTATTCGTTTTATCAACTCGATAATATTATCCTGCTTGTACAGCCAACTTGATTAGGTTCGCGGAACGCACCTTTTACAGACTGAACACACGCACTCAGGTTTGCACTGCTCAGTATATCCATAATACACCGTACATTTTGGTTTTGATTAAAGGAATTTTCTTCTTTTTTCTCTGTGGTTGGCCAGAATTCCTTGTAGTCGGAAGTCGTCATAAATTGCCGTGTATTCTGTTTGGCTATATTCTGGACGATGGTTTTCCTCGTTCAGGATAATTTCGTCCTCTTCTGGATCGGTAGAAAAGAACCCTATCGCATGATGCTCGTCTCCAGACCTATTATTAGGCGCGCCAACGGAGGACGAAGCCCGAAGGAGGCAAAACGCAAAGAGAGCGATAACGTAAGGTAGAGAAAGACAAAGAGTACCTTAAGGATATACACTAACTTTATTTAATACGCATAACTTCTTATGCCACTGGTACAATAATGTACAAAAGATGAATGAAGGGGGTTCGTCATAATTTACTGGAAACTGGTAAGTGCATTGCAGAGTCAATAGGTCCCTTGAAAACTATTAAGCTTTAACTGCACGGAGAGTGAAAATAAGGCAATTGATCCTCCGGTTAAAGGGGTTTAATTAATACAGTGAAAGCTATTGTGCATCAAATTAGCCACTACAGCTGCGATTGAAAGGGACATTTTATACAATGACGCTTACAGGTTAATTATAATTAAAAACCAGACGTGCAGAGTTCAACTGTTCGTTCCGTAGTTAATTTGTTAATTTGGTGAGATCATGACAGTTAATGTAGTTTGAACGCCATCGATAGATTCATTAGTTTAACTAGGGTTGCCAGGGCCGGGTTGTTCGAAGCCCTATTAAGCTAACCCAGGGTTAACGAGAATTTTGATTTCAGTTTTGAAACGTTTTGGTGAGGTGTTCTGTTTATATTGTTTGCTCTTCAGTTTTGAGCTGAAGTAATCTCAAACTACACCAAACGTTAGAGGTGAAAAATATTTTTAAACAAGAAAACTGTATAATTCAGTCAACGTTTAACCCTGGGTTAACCTTAACCGGCTTTCGAACAACCCGGCCCAGGTCTTTCTTACGAAAATACACCGGAAGGGAACACTTGGGAATTATGCAGGCTTACTGGGAGATATTAAAAAATTTTCAAATTGATTCAACTTCCTGTTACCTGAATACTTTTCAAGTTCCTTGCTAATCGGGACTTTTTCCAGATACAGCTTGCCTTGTTTCCTCATTAAGAACGGTTGACTCTCACCGGTCAACGACGGAGCGTGTTCAAAATGGCGGCAAAATATAGGTCATTTTTAACAGCATAAAAATGCGTCTGGTACCTCCTTTTTCGATTATTTTACTTCACAGCCTTACAATAACATTATTGAACATATACCATGCCAAGTTTCATGCTCGAACTCGCATTATTTTCCTTTTGAGAAAAACGAAAATCTATGTCAATGTGTTGTGCGCATATAACTCAATATACTTTGAACAAATCAGTTTCAATGTAGCGAAAATAAAAAGCTATCACTAATTAAAATCCCGTCGATTCACTGTCAGCATAGAAACATAATGTCTACTATATAAAAACTGTTTTAGGACGTTTTCGAAACACTGAGCTAGCTTTACTTTGCTTAATTTCCTGTCCGCCATCATGTCTAGTTTCTCATCGCGTGGTATTCCCTTAATTCCCTACGCTCTGAATGGCTGTTGTCATGAAAATTTAAGCGCAAGAGATTTAATGGAACCTTAATGATTTCGATTCATCAAACGTTTTGACTTCGTTAAGACACAATAATGGGTCAACTGAGAAATTCCGCATGTATAAGCTTAAGTTATTTGCAAGAAGTGAAGCGGTCCGACCTCAGCAAATAAACAAATTATTAATACGACGAATTTAATCCAAAAATGTTAAGGAAGTATAAACGCCATCCGTTCCCCTCAATACTGTTCAACATTGCCTTAAAGAGCCCAAGCTTTCTGCTATAAGAATCAGAGGCTACATGAGTCTGTTTTTAAATAATAACGTAACGGCAATCGTGCGGCTTCGTGCTTCGTGGCTGATATTCGAGACTTAGTAAAAGTGTCATACAACTGTACGACCACCATAGTCACGCATTCACTTCTCTTGCGCAAGTGTTCATTTTGAAATTTATATCAACAGATTAAGGGGTTAAAGTGGTAATAGTAGATTGAAATGCGCTTTTTACAGTTGTCTTATCCTGGATCAATTATGACTTGTCCTTGAATAGCTCTTAGCTGTAGCTACAGTCGGAGGGGAGGGGGTACTCCTGGAATTTGGGATATCTGTATGCTGTAGAGGATTGAGCGGTCTCTCTTAACACCATCACTTAAACACCAGGCCCCGTTTGTTCGAAGGATGGATAACGCTATCACCGGATTAATCGCTATCCAATGGATAAAGGATAACAAAGCAAACCACGCTACCCAGTGGAGACTGATTTATCCGGTGGATCGCGTTATCTACCTTTTGAACAGCCCGGACCAGATAAGCCTGAAGTATCAAAGGGATCACCGAGCTAAATAATTTTCAGTTTAGCTCCGCTGATTCAATTACCTGTCGGTGCGCGTATTGGATTGACTGTGGATAAGTGGAAAAACAGTTAAATTGAGAAAAGTCTGTTGCCCATTGTAATTTAGCATTGCCCAACACCTAATCGGTCTGGCCTGGGTTGTTCGAAAGTTGGAGAACGCTATCCACAGGATTGGACTGGCTGTATAGCGATATATCCGGTATGGCGTTATCCAGCTTTTGAACAACCAGGGCCTGGTTGTAATGCTAATCGTATTTGATAGAATTTTAAGTTTTCTTTCGACACATAGTGGGAAGACACACACTTCGAAGGGTGTGTCCGAAAATTACGAGTCAAGTTTATCCACTCGCAAAGATTAACAGAAGAGCGATGGTGCGACACTAGTGGAGGGATTTCCTTACCTGTATTATGGTTTAGCTGCTTGGGGTCAAGCTGCTAAAACCCATCTACAAAAACTCCTTGTACTGCAAAAACGTGTCCTTCGTTTAATGTATTTTTCTGAGCCCAGAGCACACGCCGTGTCTTTGTTTAGCACCTCGAATATTCTCCCCATAAATATGCTCTATGTTGAAACTGTTTCTTCTTTAATGTATGAAGTATCACGTTTGTCTGCTCCGTCTAATATCAGTGATCTCTTTACTCAAGTTAATAAAATACATACGCACAAGACCAGGAGCTCCTCTTCAGGCAATTTTTATATTAAATCTTCGAGTTTGAGCCTAAACCAAAAGTCTTTTGCCAGATTTGGAGCTAAACTCTGGAATTCCTTCCAGTACAAATTTCGACAACTCTCTAAAAATGCCTTTAAAAAGCATGTACATGATTTGCTGCCTTCAATAATGGAGGCTGAGGATGATTATGTTGAAACGCCTATTCTTGTGTATAAAATTGCAAATTTTACCTAATACATGTATAAAATGCATAGTTTTTTGTTAGACGTTTTTAAACTTCATATCGTTCTCTTTTCGTTTTCATGCCATACTGTTTTTCTTTGATTCCCCTTAATTTAATATTGTTTTATTTAAGCCAATATTGTTTTATTTAATCTAATACTGTAACCACGGACTGCCTCCGCCCACCACGATTAGCCTTTGCTATTTGTGGGCGGAGACAGACTACATTGTACAGAATATAAGACTATAATAAATAAATAAATAAATAAAAAAATAAAGGATGGCAGATTGTCTTCACGCTTTGTCCTAATAGACCTCTGTGTTATTCTAATGAGCTGCAGTTACAATTATATATAGTAGTCAAGGGTTTCTTTTGCAATTCAGTCAGGCATCGCTTTTTTTTATTTCTGTGTTCTCTGAAGGGGGCTAGAGGTTATTTTCTAAAACCGTAGGGACACTGCGACCTCAACATCGGTGCCATTTTCAACAGGTGTGACCGAGGAAGCCTCTGCTGATGTTTCTGTGGGTAGCGGTCATGCAGCAGGGGTGTATTATTGTCAGCAAGGCAGCTGCATTAGTGTATTTTATAGGCTTTCTACTTTGATGAGGCACTTGTCCCTGAATTAAAATGTGCTCAGTCGGTAGAGAGACATTCCCCTATGGACTTAGCCAAAATGTGCTACAAACCCTGCTCGGAGCAAGCATTGGCGCGTTACTCAAAACCAAAATAGGGTCACCAAAAAGCTTTGTCAGTGATAAACAGCGGATCGTTTCTTATGGCAAAATTCCGCATAGGTCAAAAGACAGGCCGAACCCTTGACGCCAAAATGATTCCGCGGGAAATGCACAGAGCCCGGGATCCTGATGATACGCGTCTCTGAATTCTTTACAGCCGCCTCGCAGGTTGCTAGTTTTTCTCTCGCTAAAGTGCCGCAGTGCGCCAAAAGTGATTATGAGGAGATGCATGTTCAGGCATCTAAAGAAGACAGCAATTTTAGTGAGACAAAGGAAGCTGCAGAAATAATTCATCTCCAGCATAATTCATCTCCAGCTCGACCTCTGTGCCTTGGCGATGAAAGCTACGCTAAAGAACCTGAAACTGCATATGCTACAGTGAGGGTGCGATAACCTGAGACTAGATATACCTCTCCCACCCGAGCGCTGAAAGGCTCCGGCCATACTCGGCGCTTCGGAAGGACATTACTAACAACTGCACTTGACGAAAGTATCTTAGGAACTGTCAGTGTTTGGCTTCCCTGGTGCTTAGCAAACAAGGGTGAAGAGTCGTGAACGGAACGTCATATTTCTGTAGAGAGGGAGATGGAGACGAGGAGGAAGAAGATCCTTTGGAGGGAAAACTAATGGTCGATTCGTCACCCTTTCCAAAATCACTGCAGTGATTAGTTTACCTTTATCAGCCTAAAACTATATGATCTTAAGTACTTTGTTTCCCACACTACTCGCAAACGCAGCCCAACAGTTCCATTGGAAACTAATCACCTGAAAACATAGATTTCGCAAACAGGGAATTTTCTCCGTATAAAATATTTTTCCAAAAAGAAGCAGCTGACTTATTTATGATTCTTTTATACTGCTTTTTTGGAAAGGGAATGAATTAATCCCCTCCCATCCCCCACTCCACTCCACCCCCATCACCCAAAGAGAAAGAAAATTGGCGGTGTGCTCGCGTGACAGTTTTCACGATTCTCTAATGTCAACCTAGCAAAATTACACTTTGCATAATAATATGTATATAGTAACTACTGCCTTTAAATGGTTCAGGAATTGTTCTGTTATATTCTGGTCTAGCAGTAAGGTGGATCTACAGAATTTGGGTATGTCTTTAGTTATTCTAAGGACGATAATTGTAGCTCGCAATGAATGATCGTGAATTTGTTTGCAGTCGAACAATTACATTTTTTTCGTACACGATTATCTCTCGAGGAAGGTATTTGTTGGAAAGGTTATCTACGCTCTAGCACACTCTTTCGAGCATCTGCTAGATTTTAGCTAGAAGTATATTAGCGGAGTTCCGGCGGCCCGAAGGGCCGTCAAAACGAGCTCCATAACCATATAGGAAAAAGAAACCCATGTATTGATTTTCTCATAGTTATCATGGGCAGCGGTATTGCTCGAGAGTTGCGAGATTTTCTTGCCGATTTTTCACAGCGATGACATGGAATAAGACAGGGAAGAAAAACCAGGGCTCTTTTATGTACTTTTATGCTCTAAGTTAATGGAAATGGTGAAAAAAGTTAAAAGTTTGGAGGCGAAGACTTGAAATCAATAAATTCGTATTCGTATCCCCCATTTCCTTTCACCTTCATGATCAGCCATTTCTAGTGAATCTCGCCAACTGGTCAATCTTCCATTCGTGATGTCACTTCGTGGAAACTGTAAGCACATACGGCTGTTTACAATAAATAGATAAGCCAAGTTCTTGATTTTTAGCTTAGATATCAAATCGGTGATAAAAAAAATTAACCTGAAATAACAGATAGCAACTTAGAATTCTTGGTCACTGAATTGTACATAATCACTGCAAAAGCATTGCTGGTTTAAGGCCTATTTTTTTTCATTGTTTTAGTGTAAGTGGAGAAACATAGATTAACTTTTTTCACTACCTTTTAGTTCAAACTCATCATTATTTTCCGACAATGTATACACTGAATGTGTCAACAGCTTGTCACTAATGTATGCACCAAAGAGAATACCACTAAGGTAGAGATCACCCCCTGCATAAATGAGACATTATCACTGTAACAAATCCAACCACTCAAGTTATGTATATTCATATTTTCTGTTGATTTATAATGGCTTCAATCATCCATTCTACATACGTTGTATTATTGCATTATTATTGTAAGGTACCACTGGTGGTTCTAATCTAAAATAACCGATCACTGCTGTAGAGTCAAATACCTCTGGCTTCACATACTGTAGTTATAGTTTATGTATCCACAGATGTATGATTTAAAAAAAAGACAATTTTGCTGTTTATAATTACAGGGCTCACAAAGTCAGAAAGTATCTAGAAGGAGTTGACTGGAATTACCACCTTCAGCTTTCTGTTGCTACCAAGAGAACAGGTGAACAGATTTTCAGTCGAAAGAACAACCAACGTATACAACAATGGGACTGAAAATTGTCAAAGCTGACGAGGGGTGTGAGAAAATCTCTCTTACTGCCAAAATGTTTATTGCCTGGATGCCAGGATGCCAGGATGCCAGGATGCCAGCATGTTGATCTGTTTGCATGACATGGATCACTAAACGATAGTGATCCACGTTCGTAGGCACCAACTTTTGCTGCAAGCCACCATTTCACACAGCAGAGCTAATTAAGTGCTACAGCGGATTTGGTTTGCCATCAGAGAGCTCAGAGGAAACGAAAGCTTAAGTGGAATCTTCTCCCATGGAGCATTCATCAGGGAAAATACTTGCCTAAGAACTGTGATTTTAGAACCTTGCAGTCATATTTTATAGCTATATTCGTACAGTATTGTAAATTCGATTTAATGGTGGCGCGGTGCAAACAAGGATGGAATGGAGTAAATCTCTATTATTTTGGCTTGTACTGTATCTTTAGCACAAATATGAGTATTTACAAGAGATAATTTGTATAACGGACAGAAGAATCACTGCTTTCATCTAAACTACCTTTCCTTCACTACGGCCGAAGTAACACACTTGCGGAAGACTTCACTTTGTGAATACCTAAAGACTGTTCATTCTAAATATCTTGTCAACTAACACTGGATTTCTGTGCACATAGACACAGAGGATCATTTCAAACATGCAGCTTTTATTTGGTATTATTATACGGCTAGCTCCGCGAGCGGGAAAGATGAACCGAATCGCGCGATGTGATTGGCTATTCTTTATTGACCAAGTTCGGTTCGGTCAAGATGACTGGATATTGGCTACCCGAGCGGGTACAATGTCAAGTTTAGCAGCACCTAGATTGTTTTGTTTACAAAATTGTATTTGTAAAATAAAATACTAAAACGTTCTGAAAAACTCTTGTAACCGCATGCAGGTTAGTGAGGGATATTGCCTTCTTATTTGTAAAACCCATGCAAGATGGACATGCCCTTCTATTTTCCTTGCCTAAGTGCCAATGCCTGACCAAGATAAACAGTATGCAGCCTTGCAAAAAACGTCTCGTACAATTGCCTTTTCTATCATTACGACTTTCCCCTATATTTTGCACGCACAGCTCAAGCGCGTCCTGATCTAAACAGAGCTTAGCAAATCGATCATTTGTGATGCAGTCTGTCAGTCTACAACATTAATCTCCTATCTCTTGCCGCATTGATCTGCAATTCCCACACACGCACCAGTCAACTACATATTGGCGTCCAGAGGGACCTGGTTTAGTTGACATATGCACAGCTGTTGCTCCATCAGTGGAATTATATTCCAGAGACAACACATCCGGAAAAGGCTCAACATTCAGGTCATCTTGCATAATAAGGAATTAGTATGGATGTAATCCATACTCCCGACTCCTCTTCTAAGTTTCCGAACGGCCACTTTCCTTATCATATGGGCATCCAATGTATCCATAAATTCCTATTATAACATAGCTAGCAGAGCCACGCAATCAAATTCAGTATACGTTAGCGTGCTCCAAATCTCGACAGTGCTCGCTAATGGCGTCAGCAATACCTTCGCCAGAGATTTTTGTTTTCGCGCGAGCGGCCATTGTTAGCGGCCATTGTTTCGCGATAATAAAGGATATAAACAGAGACTCGGCCCACTAGTCCCAAAACGAAGACAAATTTCCGACCTTTTCTCTTGGGCTAGAGTTCTTAAATGAGGCAGAAAGAGACAAAACAACGGAAAAGGAGACTCGGCATCAGCACTTATGTCCAAGTTTGACCCTAATTACATGCACGGCAAATTTTGACATCTAACACGAAGTCTAAGCCTTTGCTACCTATTTCTAACAATAAGGTTAGGGTAACGGTTAGTGTTATTTTTATCTTAGGGTAAATGCAGCTGTTAATCCTTACTTGAGGAGCAGCATTTGGGGGACACTTTGTGACATTTTTTGTCTGTATTCCGAGAAACGAGTGATGTTAAAGTTGGGGAGAAGAGCAAGGGGACACTTCGTGAAATTCGCTTGCATCTAATTAGGGTCAAACCTGAAGATATCTTCGGCATCAGCGGGTAAAATGCAACCGAATTTTTATAGGAAGACACTCCGGTAAAACCAAACAAATGACAAACTGGTCTGTGTCAACCTTTAAAGGTAAGCTTAAACTTTTCCGTTTTAAAATTGTTAAATATAAAACTCGAGCTCTCAACAGAACAGCCAGTTCCTATTTTGCTTATTTCGCTTACCGCGAACAATCACTTCTGATGTTGGTGTCCGTTTTTCGCATCGGATTTGATGTACAATTCCACCGGCTATGTTATAAAACAATTGGTTCATGTTTTAGCTGTGCACTATCGAGTTATGGAGCACTTCGGAAGTTTGGAGAGCGCTCAAGAAGCTAGAGTTGCCCCCGGCTATCGCCTCGGGCAACTCTTACGCTTCTTTCGTACGTGCTCTCCAAACTTCCCGCGTGCTTCATAACTCGATAGTGCACGCTAAAGCATGAACCAATTGTTAATTAGATGAATAAAACAAAAAAAAAACAGATAAACAAAAAACCCTCTGTAAGACTCCCTGGCTCAGTATAGCTAACGAATACGGTGTGACCAGTGGTAGAATAGTACTCAAAGATTTTAACACTACCTTTACGTTGTTGCTTTGCTTCTTCGTTAGCACCGTTGTTGGCACTGGAAAGCTAAAAACCCTGATCGCTTCGAGCGCGCACATTTCTTACATGTGGTAAAGTAGCGTTTGTATCTTGCGGTTCCTAAAAGCACGGAAAGAACAGGAATAGTTTCAAACTTGGACTGACCTGAAAGACAAACGTCAGAAATAAAACTATAAATTGATTTGATTTATTCGCATTATAAACTTACCCTATTCTTGCAAGGCTTGTCTTTTCTGCCACATCGACAGTGGTGTCCACAGTGCACTTTACGGCCTTTATGTACTAGTCAAATCGAAGCTTCAACATCTTCCCTGGGCAGCCCCCCCCCCCCCGGGGGGTGGGGTCAAAAATCCCCCCTCCTCGCGCCGAAAAGCTTTTCAAATACCCCCACCCCTGAGAAAATTACCAGATTATTGTTCTAACTTTTCAGTAGCCTCTATTATGCTTCTGAAACTGTGTATGTAAACATGGTTTATTAGACAACACCCTTACATGCCACGAGATTCTGGGCATGCATACTTCATGTAGGCACATCAAGTCAAACATCGTCGATCATGAACTCGCTAGTTAATTCACTTGTAGTGGCCAAGATCACGAATTCATCGTAGGGTTTACGTTGTTTCATGCAACAACACTTGAATACATTCCATACATTCATTCCATTATTTATACACCTACATATGCATCGTCGCAAAATGTATTAAAATATTCATAAATACGGTCGGTCAAAGCAATAAAGTTTTCACGTCACGCAAGTAAGCTTAATTATCACGCAAGTGAAAAATAAAATCGCTTACCATTCAATAAATTGAGTCAAGAAATTGAAACATCGAAGAAGGGTAATAAATAAACAACGTCCCAAAGTTTCGGAGATGTGCGATATTCCGAATGCGAGTTATTCAGCAAAAGGTATCACTGAAAATTATAGTGTTTAGTATAGGGACGCCATGTTGGAGCCCGTCTGAGGGGCTCCAACATGGCGGCCGGAAACCAGTGGAAACATCTGGAGTTTACTTTGACTCTCTCAAAACGTTTATTCTCTCTTTTAAACTTGAAAACATTCGCATAGGCACTTCTCTCAACATAATGGTTACTCAGAACTCGAAAACATAAGGCGAATCGATAGTTTCGTGCACGTAACATGTTACCCAGAAACAATGCCGATGTCACGCATTGTGAAAAAACCGTGTTCTATTTTCAAAACAAAGTGCTCTACCAAGCTGAGGACAGGCCAACCGATATATGTTTAAAAATGACTTTTACCTGATAAAGGTGAAAACTTAACATTTTTCATTTTAGTTTTTTCTGACGTCACGTGAAAACCAAGAATAAATCGTATCACGCGACGTCGGTATTGCATTGAATTATTGTTTATATTTAATATATCTATATATTCAAAGATAAATATAAATCGTTCTCAAACACTTTCAAATGCGGAATAAAGCTTGTGTAGGCCTTTGGTGTTAACCAATCCGCCACGAATATGCAATATTATCCTTTGAATTCATCAAAGATTGTCTCGACTCGTAACATGAAATCGGGGCTAACGATCAAACTCCCCACCTCCTATGAGTGGTGATCAAATGCCTTCCCTCCCGGGCAGGAAAAGGCGTCAAATGTCCGGGGTATTCCCCGGGTATGCCAGGGGGGA
>CM042748.1:27242713-27245213 GCA_022496165.2 Catalaphyllia jardinei
GTTGAAGCTTCAATTTGACTGGTACATTACAACGGCAACCACGATTACTCGTACCTTTCCGCTTGGTGCTGCAAGACCTTTTGCATTTACAGCCTCCAGGTTGAATATTGGAATTTGCGGTTTCTGATTTAAACATTACTAATATAGCTCAAGTTTAAAATTTAGACTTACCGACGAATCCATACTGCGTGAGTGCTCCTAGAGGCAGATAGTCACGCATGCGCAGCTCTGTAACATCTGGTTCCTGCAATAGTGTATCTGTCACTCCTGAAGGGCGTTCGTCAACTTCACACCAACTATCATTATCTTTTTCTGTCTGGATTATGAACATTAGCAGTGAAAATATGGTTTTGACAATTTGTCACAGTTTCATTAGTTTGCCCATCAGCACTGGATGTGTTAGAGTTTTGAACAAATTCACTGCACTCTTCACGGGTGCTTGATTGTGAAGTTATGCCATCTACCCAGGCATTTTTTTACTTTTATTTCTTCAGCTTCAAATAATTCACTCGTGCCAATAAGATATTTCGCTGCATCTAATACTTTCTTAGGGTTGTCATTCTGAAACTGATAGCGTTGCTTGTAACCAAGTCGCCTTGTAAGTTTGATTGGAATGGTCTGTGATTCACTTTTTGGCCTCAGGGGACTATGAGGTCTGGAGGTCCAAATCGTCCTCCCTGCTACTGGATGGATTTGTCTTCGGGGGCCCCGAATTCAACTCCTCCACGCTTTGTAAATAGCCAACTGGTCAGTCTCCCACCAGTGGGGATTCTTAACTTGTTATGTTTAATTTGTATCATATTTGCTTGTTACCCGAATTTGGTCATATTCACATGGAATTTGCGCGATGTTAATGTTAATTATTATTATTATTATTATTATTGACATGACAATGTTTCCATAAATAGAAAATTGACCACCTCCAGGTAGTTCACAGTATATAAGGTGATATTAGTCGCTCTTTTAGTAATGTCAAATCCAATGCTCCAGGTTTTAAAACAGCGGGGTAACCTGACTTTTTTAGACTTGATTTGCAAGTTATGCAGATCCATTTAGTGTCATCGACACTTTTAAAACCAGTAAGACTGGACTCAACAATGTCTGGTGAACATGCCTTATATTTGGTTGGATTACACTCACTACAGAGCACTTGTACCACAAGTGGTCACAAGAGGGGCATACATGTGCATATTCTGGGCCACATGCAATGTTTTTGCGAAACAGAATTATCATAGAAATTGCATCAGAACTGTTTACTTGACTGTGGTCTCAACTCATGACTACTTCTTGTTAGTAGCGTTACACTTGCCAGAGCTATAGCCTTTTGTCTTTTTCTTACCGACTGTTGGTTTATTTGGCTAATGCGCTGCTAATTCTCTGCTTTCTATTTTCTGAAGGACTGTCCCTCAATTTGTCTGACATTTTCTGGGTACAATATTCTTTTTTTTAACAGGCTGGTGCTTCTTGTTCCTAGATGTTTGCAATTAATGTTGCTGCCTTGCACTCATTTTTCATTCTCATGTTTTTAAGTTATCATCAGCTCTTCTGTCTTTCATATATTCTCTCGTGTATTTTTTCTGTAAGCTTTACCTTTTCCACTGTCATTTACTGGTGTGTTTCATCTGCAGTTTTTGTTTGTTTGCTGTTGGCTCTTACCTCCATTGTTCTGTTTCTGCTATGGAAACATAATAAAATTCATCTATGTGTCCAGTGTAAATGTTTAGGGCATTTGTAACATTCACTGGTTCACCAACAGTAACTTCAGAAAAAGTGGGATGTGATATTGAGCAATAGGAAAAAAAAACATTGAATTGATAAACTAAGACAACTGGTAACAGCTTGAATTATGATAGCATAACAGCCCATGTTAATGTTCCTTGACATGACATTCTTTCCAAATAACCTTGCCAAGGATTACATGATTTTTCTAATGCTAGCTCCAGTTCCTTGTGGGGGCAAAGTCTGATCTATTTAATGGATTAATGAGGCCATTTTTGGCAGAGTGATCATTTCTTGCCCCCACAAGAGAATGGGACTAGGAAATATTTGCATCAGCAAAATGGCCTATGGTTTAGGGTGATTCACTAAATACTGAATGCCAACACTGCACAAATAGAAATGACTATTAGGATTTCCATAGAGTTGATGCAATACAGCCCTAAAAAAAGCAATCACCACCTCCTCCAACATCAAGTGCAGTTCTGCCTAACTGACACAATCTGAATTTTAATAAACAAACAGAATTTGTGGGTGATATAAAGGGTACTAATTTTCAATACTCATTTGACTCTATATATCCACTCAATGATATGATTCTGTTCGAAAGCTGATAAGTTTTCATTTGGAGCTGCCTTAATTATCTGGAAATATTACAATGTACCTTCAGCAATCGTACAACACAAAGACTAGTTCTTATGCTTCGAAGTCCTTGTTCAAAAAATACGCAAGCTTAAACTTAATGACATACTTCTTTGGGAAAAAAAAATGAACTTTGAACTTC
>CM042748.1:27250213-27263818 GCA_022496165.2 Catalaphyllia jardinei
ACTGTAACAATCATTATAATAAAGAGTCCAACATTCTCTCTTACTTGAATTGACTTCTCGTGAGATATTAGGCCTGGCCAAAGTTTGGTTAACAATTCATTTCAAGAAAGTCATTATAAATGTCTATGGTGCAGGGATACTATATACAGGTCTGAATAGGTCTGAATATCATGCATCTCAATATAAATCTACATCAGTAAATTGGGTATAACATCTAATGTGCAGTATATCCTATATTTAACCCCATATATCAAAATGTAGAGAATGGAAAAACTCACCAGCCATAGAAGATAATAAAGTATATTCAAATTCATTAATAAAACATCATTTTTTTTTGGGGGGGGGGGGTATTTAATGATAGTGCATGACATGGTAACAATCTAGGGATTGAAGGGCGAGAAAATAATTGTACTGGAATAAAGCAAAGCGGATAATCTCTGCCTGCTCAAGCTAAGGAATGAATAGAACACGAGGCCTGTGTTCGATGCCTTAAGGTGGTACCCTATATATGGACTTAAAAGTTTGATTAAATTTAGTGACAGAAGATCAATTGTGTACTATTGCACTCATGAACAGAAAATGAGTTGTGGAGGTTTTACTCAAAATTGTTGCTGTGGCAACCTGCCACAGCTTTTTGAAGTAGGGGTTTATAGGGTTAGCGCCAACACTTCCTGCTCTTTTACAAAACAAGATTTGATCGTCAATAAAACATATTATGTATGTCTCTGTTTTGTTCTGTGCAATGAACCTAAGTTTTGGCAGTTAATTCTTCTTTTCAGTGCATTTTTTAGGATATTTTTGGAAATAACCTCATTTTATACCACACCCATTGGACAAATCATTTCCTGTCACGTGACAGAAGATAAAATATTACATTTTTATTGATTTATTGCATTACAACAATATCGGTCTTTGTTTACTTCAAGTTTTAGGAATTTTACTTAAATAGCTTAGAAAGTAAAAATGTTGGCGTAAAGTCAGTCGGTACAAAAATATACATTTGAGAAAAATGTACTTAAAGTTTTTTTTTTAACAAGAAGTATTAAGCATTTAACGAGCCACAAATAACGGGGCGGAGGTAGTTTGGATCTCGGGGAAGGTGGGGAGAGGGGGGTAAATTGTTTGTTCTATTTTGTAAAAAGTTATCGCAGTTTTAGGAAATATTCGTTTTCATAAGGGAAATGAATGAGCCTGTGATGGTGTTTCGCGGCAAAACCTTTAACAACTAATTATGCCAATCGGGTTACGCATGTCTCCAAAGCTTGTCTCCAAAGCTTTTCTCCAAAGTTTTATTTATATATGTTAAAACTAATCTGTATTTTTGGCCACGTTCTTATGGTAAACATCCATTGCTATTGCCGTTCCTAGGTAAAAAAAAATAAAAAAAAAATAAAATAAATTTTAAAAAAAAACTTATACCACTGTGTACTTTCTTTAAATTTCACAGTCATCTAGACGAAAATTAGCAAGATCACCTCAAAATGTTTTCGACAAGTGTTCAAGGGTCTTAAATCTTGTGTTTTCAATAAATTGAGATTTTCATGAAAATCACCATATTTTAGGGTATCATACCACCTAAAACGTATTTATTTTGGCTTATTTGACACATACTTGCCCTCGTCTGGTGGTGGGAAGACATCATTAATCTGAAAACCCGTAAATCACTATGTCTAATTATCTGCGTTACGAAGTTTAGCAGATAATTGCTTTCTGCACGTTCTGTATGGAATGCGGTCCTCGTTAAGTACGCGTTCTGTTATGTCTCTTGTGTGTAAAGTTATTTGCATAGCGGTATATAAGTGTGTGGTTAATTTGTATTCATCCTTCGGGTAGTGAACGCCATCGCATACAGAACTTTAATTTTCAGTTCATCGACCGGAGTAGCTAACCTTCCCTTTCCTTGGACGCGGCAGACGTCGGTTTGGCCGTAATGGATCCAGCGATCAGCGAAGCGATTAAGTCTACTGTTGACGCGTCGGTCGATCGTCTAACGGATAGCCTTACTGAAGTGATCGAGGCAAGGCTCGGTAGCTTTGCTCAACGTTTCTCCGAAGAGAATGGCGCCACCGTCGAACAAGCTGTTAAAAAGGCCCGCCGTGAAAACTATACATGTAAAAGAAAGGGAAATCAGCAGCAACTTGATCACGAGCTTGAGGTGCTGGATAAAATTGATGCGGCAGCGAGTGCTCTGAAAAACAAGTCATACGACAAAGTGAAAACCGTCTTGGAGGAAGGTACTGGTATCGTATCCAAGCGCATAAAAGCCATTAAGTTAGCTGATAAAAGCGAGTTTGGTTGGCAAACCGTGAACGAGTACCTGTCAGACGAGCTGGCGTCAGACTCTGACGACGAAAAAAGGATGTATCGCGCGGAGAGGAGAGCGGAAAGGAAAATCAAGGATAAGCGTCGTCGTCAGCCTCGCCCTTTCACTCGTGGAAGCTCCCAGCCTACCGCTTCGAATGTTTCTTCGAATTCGCAAAAGCACTTTGCAGGAGATCATGCAGTCCGTAAGGATTCAAACCCTCCCCGACGCTTGGGTCCCTGTTTCAAGATAAGTATTTAAATATTTTTTGTTTGGTTCAGTTCACTCACGTGTCTTACTTCTTTGTTTTTTACTTCGGATTGATGGCGTTGCTCGCAGCCCACAATCCAATGTTCTCCATGATTTTTTGTGTCTTGTTATCATTTGGTTTTATTCGCTTAGGTTAGGGCAGAATCATATTTCAAAGAAGCGAAATGTGTTGTTGTTCGGAGATGGCTGAGACCGACTGTAGTCTCGGTGATCGACAACAACTGAGCCGGGCGATATAGGCTAGAAGTACTTCTCTTCCATAAAACGATACGGTCTTGAGTGGTGGCGTGTGTTAAGTTTGGAGATGAAGAGTTGCTTTTAGACTAAAAAATTCTGTTGGAGTCGGGTCGTTGACCTGTCCGCGTTGAACTTACTCAGGGATATCCCATAATAATATTCAATGCGTTGATATCTTGTTTCGATCGAAAGCCGTGATTGCTGTGTTACAGCGTGACTAGACAGTAGGAAACTTGGGCGAAAACTAACGCTAAAGGCTACAATAGTTTGCGCAGCCGTTTATGAAGCTCTTTGTTTGTTGATTTTTGGTGAAGCAATAGTAATTGCTGCGCAGCGAGCGTAGCGAGCGAGCAGCAACATAAACAGGATTTAAGAAGAACATATAAGAGGGAGTACGAATTCTCAAATTCATCACTTTTTACTAGAATGTATTGCGGCTTTTTACCAGAATGCATTGCAGATTTTTACCAGAATGCATTGCGGCTTTTTACCAGAATGCATTGCGCCCTCTACCAGTATGCACTGCGCCACGACTGCTCCTGACCACGAACAACACGAGGTTGTGACACCGTTGTGCTGGCGTCGTTATGCACGTGGATTGCAGTTGAGAAAGGTTAGTGGTTATGGTTTGCTATAATTTACCTGTAAAGACTATAAAGCTTTCACAACCCTTTCAGTTGTCGTTAATGCAGAACTATCTAAACGATTCGATTAATTGTCACACGATAATTTAAAACTTAGTGGGTCAATTTCTTAGCAGTCTCGCACCCTTCGTCAAATTCTTAATAAAGAGAAATCGCCAGGACTTAAGCTTGTAGAATAATGAAAACAAACGAGAACCGTAGAATACGCTAATTTATATCTGCTGCAATCGATTTGTTTCCATCCAAACATGAATTTAAGCTAAAACTTCAGCATTTTCACATATTGCCACGGACGCGTCCTCACAGCTGGTCCTTATCAGAGTCTGTCACATTCGATTCTAGAGACGTGTGCGTATCAGTTCAAAATTGATAGTCAGCTTTCTACTCTTACAACTTCCACATCTTTCGTTTATTTGGATTTGGTAAAGAGGAGGTTGATGTGTATCAATATTCATGTCCAAACAGTTAAGATCACCATGTGCTTTTGTCACGATCACCAGCGATGCGTCATATGTATTAATGTGTCGTTGTTGTTTTCTTGCAGACAATTTGGAAATCTGCGCCACGAACAACACGAGGGTGTCATACAGTCTTTTCGCGTGGACTCCACTGAAATTTTGTTTGTTTTACCTGTAAAGCGATGTGCAGGAGAACGTGATTGACTGCCACAACTCTTGCTTTTGTTTTTAGTGCAGTACATGAAAGTTTGTAAAAATCTAAACGCCCGGGTCTGGACGATTAATTGTAACATCTTATTTTAAACTTAGTATGTCATTTCTTAGCAGTCTCGCTCCGTGGTCGAATTCTTAAATCAGATGAAGAGAAATCGTCGTTACTAAAACTTGTAAAATAATTAAAACAAACGGAAACTGTAGAACACACTTATTTCATATATGCTACGATCTATTCCTTTTCATCCAAACATGAATTTAAACTTAAGTTTTAGCAGTTTCAAATATCGGGCGATCGACTAGCCTGCGAACGCAGACCTATTCCCGACTGTCACTGGTGCCGCCAGCAGATGTGTGTCCTGTGTGTATGTGTATGTGCTTTATTGTCTCGATCCCTTGTCACACCTCGCCATCAATTCGTCATGATGCATGAAGTTGATACATACAAGGACAGATTTTAAGTTACACACCACAACTTGACACGACTTAAAGAAATAAAGGTTATAATGTAAGACTTGGAACGCGCAAATAGATCAATGGCTACGTAAAATTTCATTATCAACAGAATGTGCCGCAGCATTGCTATCTTTTAGATACCCTAGTATATAGATTTAGGCCAGCCTAAAAGCGTAGCTCCTTGGCCGGGTCGTTCAGTGCCCGATTGAGCTAACCCGAGGAAAAGGTAGAGTGTTGACTTGAGTTTTGTAACTTTGCGGTGAGGTTTTCTGTTTGACTTTCTGTTTTGAGTTTTATAATCGCCATGTACTCAAAACAAAGCAGCAAAAAACATTTGTATAGAAGAAAAAGTTATAATTCGAATAAATTTTAATCCTGGACTAGCGTTAACAGGTTTCCGAACAATCCTGCCCTGTTTTCAACAAGTTAACCTAACATGAGCCCGCAATCCAATTGAAAACCAGCACTTGGTCAGCGTGACCTCGATAAGATGTACACTTGAGCCCGCGATATGGTCACGTGATACTAGTCAGCGGATACCGTGTTTTGACAAGTGTCAATTGATCATAACATGGATGTCCAATATCAAAGAAGTACACGGTTAACCAAGGCTGCATGTCTCTGTCAACCTATTATTTGGAGTATGACCGCCATCTTGGGCGACTCCGTCGCCGCCGTCGTCGTCGTGCGTACGCGCCCACGAGCAATGCCGCCAAGTTTTCGAGTTTTTGATCCAAGGGGCGTTACGACGGTTACGTGAATTGATTTCACATGACAGCTTGTCAAATTTGGTTCAATAACAATGGAAATTTACTTTGCTCTCAAGTCAATCACGCCCATTCCCCATCAGATCACCACTGGCTTTTTACCATGTTTACGAGCGCTTTAATTGCGAAATGAAAATTAATGGGAGGGTTATAAAATAAATAAACATCTTTCTGGCTTGCTGGTATGTCGGCTGATAATGTCCTTGGCTGAGAGATTGTCCTCAAAATTTCACATTTGCCCTCGAAGCTTCGCTTCTCGGCCAAATGTTCATGTTTCGGACAATCTCTCAGCCGCGGAAATTATCAGCCGACATACCAGCCGCCTGAAGGGGTTTATTTACTAAATATTCACTGAGCCTGAGGCGAATAATTGTTTTAGTATAATTTCAGAGCTGAACAACAGAGAATAACGGTTAAAACATAAATTAAAGACGCAATTGTTCGTTTGCATACAGGTATGTAGACTTGCAACATGTCGACCTCATGAATTTCAAGGTATAAGTATGCAGCCGTAGAGTTTAATAATAAGCTTACATGTACTTCAATATATCGATTGTGAATCAGTTTACTCATTGAGTGCAGCAGTAAAACAGGCAAGCGAAACATTACGAAAAAATAATCCGGTACCTTTACTTTATCTCTGTTGACTTCATTCATAGTTGTCATCATGGTCTCAAAAAGAGTAACTTTATCTTGGAGAAAAAAAGATTTCGGTCAATCGATCTGACCTGCTGGCGATCAACTAACCACTGCGTTTGCTATTCTTAACTGCCTTGAATACGAGTTCTTGAAAGGTTTTTCGGCCCAAGAGTGACCGGAGTCATTTTGAAAATTCTCTATCCTTTCAAATATCCTGGACTTACAGTGTTGTCTCCCAAATAAATCAAAAATTCATTCACAACTGTCCGCCATGTTTACTTGCCGAGATGGCAAAGGAGGGAAGCTCAGTAGCCAGGCCTCGAAAACGTTATGTAAACCGCCTGCAGCAGTTTATATAGCCTCATATAAGGAACTCCTCGCCCAATCAGATTGGGGTAAAATTTGTCGCTTTTTTGCCTTGACAAATATGCTGTTCTATTTTCCAAAAAACACCTTCAAAGTCATTTGTTTGGGTAATAAACATTAGTTTGATTCTTCTTTTATATATTCTGAGCTTTTCCCCCTTTGAAAGTTGCTTTAAATTATAATGTAAAAAAACCCCGAAAATCCAAGATGGCGGATCCAAGATGGCGGACAACCATTTCAAATTTTAAATTTTATTGCTTCCTACTGCTTTTTCTCGCTGTAAAAGTGTTTCCTTGTTACTAGTTCATAAGAAAGGATAACAGAAAAGATGAATTTACCAATAATATTATTGATATTTTACGTATCTAAGTAGAAAAATAGTATAAAACATTGAAAAATCGGAATATGACGTTACTGTGACGTCATCATTGGGCATAGCAAGTCAAAACTGGGTGTGGCGCTTCTTTATACGGAGGTTCGGTGGTTTCTAAAACAAACTTTATCCTTCTATTATTTTCGCCAGGCTAACCCCAAGCTGGCACAAGGTCTGACCATAGCCCTAACCCTAACCCTAACCCTAACCCTAACCCTAACCCTAACCTTAATCGTAACCCTAACTTTTAAGACTTTATTGACAGTGAAATAAAAGTCACCCTGATATTAACCTACATTGGCCTTCCATGCCATTTGAAAGTTAATAGAGACAGACTTGTTGATTAATCGTCGATAGAAGTGTAAAAAGGGCAAAGGCAAGTTTACTTTCGAAAATTGATCAACACGACGAGTTCACCCGCTGTGAAAGCTTTCGGAGACAGCAAAATCCGGACCGCGCTAAGAACCAATCAGATTGTAGGTTTTGTTACAGTGTCCTCTGGAAAAACAATGACGAATTTCTCGGCACTCTCATTTAAGAGTCGATACATATCACTCCTTTTTTTACAGGACCATGCTTATTTTTAAGGAAGACTGCGTGACGCCCGACCCCAAAGAGCGTCTGACTAGGAGGCTATGTTTAATTTATTAAGATATGTATGGGGAATGATGCAAGGGGATAGTTTCACGGCTCTACGCATGTATAAGCAGTAATATGAGCCAATTTGATTCCGGGAATTTTTTCTTTGAAAGTTTCACGGTCAGTCGCGTCCACGCTCCCATAGAGGTGATATTTCTGATCAGTATTGCTTTTGTATGTACCGACTGCCAAGCACTATACTCACACGATTGCTTGAGCATGAGCCGAACCGTGAAACGAACTAGTCAATAATTTGCATCGGTATTCTATCCTTTTTATAAGCGTCGCTGCTGGATTCTAGAACCGTTAACAACCTCGTCTTAAAAAATGGTCTCTCAACTCTGTTTGAATAATCAATGAAAGATTTCGTCTGGATAGCCTTGGGGAACATCTCAGTAGAAACATTATCGATTTTTATAACAATAACGCCGTTATTTCCTTTTTTTATGTGCTGATATATAGCCTGTTGTAGCTCGAAATTACACCAATGGCTTGAGAAGAAGGTCTTAGATATGACGGCAATTACTTTTTTACTCTTACGCACGCTCTCGGTCATATTTACTACAAACTCTTCTCCTGGCGCAAAATCTCGGTAGTGGACACAACACTTGTAATGAGACTCTTTCTCCAGGATTGGCAGAAGTGTTTCTTGTACCCACTTTTGGTCATTATGATTAAATATTATGAAGGCGTCGTAATCAGCATCATCTGCAAACATAGGATATTTGAATGCTGAGAAAAAAAATCACAGTCAAGAAACAAACTCTGATCACCGTACGGAGTGGCCACAGACAAAAAAAAACAAAACAAAACAAAACAAAAAAAAATAAAACAACCAAAAAAAAAAAAACCCAAACAAACAGACAGGCTGGGACTACAAATTGTATTCAATATTGTTTAGCTTCATCTTTCAAGTTAAATACTTCCCACCAAGTGCTATTATTATCCGATTACATGGGTTACACAGGTATGGTATGGTTTTGGTCATAAATAGGGTATCGATTTTGGTCATTTTGGCCATAAGAAATATAATAGGGTATGGTTTTTGCACTCTAGTCTTGAACTAGGTATGTTTTTTTTTCGCTTCTATTTTATCATTATCGATAGGCCATCAACAAAAAAAAACTCTTCATATTAAATTATGGTTAGGCAATTGCGCCAACCGCAACGGTCATAAATAGGTATCAAATCCTTTGTCAAGTCATAAATAAGAAAAAAAACAGGAGGGACAATATTTTGTCGGGATATCCAAACACCAAGAGGACAGTGTGGAGTATGGTATTCTTGACGAAATTCGAAGTGTTTGGATAACCAATGAAACACTGTCATGAGGGTTTGATATGTCTTCTCAATCGAGACAAAACCAAGGAGCAAGCAGAGAACTAAAATCGTCAAAATCTATGCTAATTAAGACCGGGTCTCCTAACCTCCGTCACGGTTGACGTTGTGACGTTTTTTGTTTTAAATTGATGGGCTATAAATGAGTTTGAGAAGGTAAAATAAAATATCGCAGATTTGGTCATAAATAGAGTACGGTTTATAGGAAGCGGGCTGCACTAGGGCTTTCCACAAGTTGCTCGGCAATTTTTAAGGAACTTCTGGTATTTTGAACAACTTTCTTCGTTTCAAGCAACTTTTTACATTCTGAGCAATTTCTAGTTTCTAGTATTCTAATAACTTGGAGCAGCTTTTAGTCCTGAAACTGGCCTTGCTTCCATATTTCACCATGTTTTGGTGAAATTTCCTGTGAAAAAGAAGCTAGATCCCCTCCCCGCTGCGGCAGATCATGTGTATAAGATGCACGCAGCCGGCTGCTAGGTCAGCGGTTGTTTTTAAAAAGTCAAAATGGCGGGCCAGGCCGAAGGACTCGAGTGTCTCACCTGAATGAAAAGATTAGCCCGATTTATACTTGAGACGGATCATCCGTCTAGGATGAGCTTGGGCAAAGAACGGTAGCTCATCTGATAATCTGTCTGTGTATAAATACGGGCAAGCAGATGGATCATCCATCCAGACGAGCTACCGCGATAGTCCGTCTTGTCTGAGGAATCATAGAAGGTTTCACGGTCGCCGACGCCATCTTGGTTGTGGGGCAAACACGGCAAAATTTACATTGAATCAGAATGTATGGAAAAAATCGTGATTTCTATGCTCGATAACTTGAGGAAGGTTTTTATGAATTACAAACTAAAAGTACTAGCTAAAAGGGTTAACCGAGCAAATTTGAGAATTGTACTCTTACAAAGAAAGCCGCAAATTTAAATTTTTAGTTTTCACATATTTTTCTGTAAAATGGAGCCGCCGTTCGCGGGAAATTTTAGAAGCATTTGTATGAAAAACTAAAGGGACGATTTCTCGCTTCTCATTTTTCATTGATACTCAAGTCATTGACAAGGCTTTGGCTTACTATTCCTTATAAACAAATGATCTATTACTGAAATAACCTTTTACACAATAGTCCCAAAAAATACATATATACACTTCTGAAGCAGGAGGATTCACATACAGTTACATTTCCCATTTATTAGCTAATTAATCTGTAAAACAAAAATCTTTTTCTTAGAAAGTGTATAAGAAAAAGTTGCTTTCCTTTATCCATTAACCTTGTTGTATAACTCTGACAAGAAATAATAGTGACCACAGGTAGAATATGCGGTTAACACAAAGAGACCCGTTTGTTTTTAACTACCCATAAATTTCAAATTAAAAGAGGTGAAAAAGTATAAACACATTCGTTCCCTTGATATCTTGTTCATGGTGAATAGCAATCAGAGGAAAGGGACGGAGATAGCTGCAAATTGCATATTGTGCATCTACTTGTTGCTAACCAATGCAGACAACTGTGCATGTGGGGAAGGGGGAACTTGTTTTGCCTTAACTGCAAATAACTTTTACATCATTCGATCTTAAAAAACTTTTCAACTCTCCCACTGTATGGGCCTTGACCAATCTCATCCATTGCGCCCACATAACTTTGTCCAGCAGAACTGGAAATGTATAAAATCTGGGCAATTAAAAAACCACAAGCAGGAATGTGTTGTGGTTTAATTCAATTGAGTGTATAGGTTAGACCTTTTGGAAAAATTAAGCCAATCAGATTTGGCTGCCTTTTTTAAGGGCTTTCAGCCTAACCCAGGGGTTAACTCCCTATTTTTTAGAATTCCTTGGACTTCCTGGCTCCACTCTTCTGACGTTGTTGGAAGGAAAACGAATCTGTCATACAAATTCTTCACTATGGCCTTGCAAACATCCAGGAAAATGCAGTGAGCAGTTGGAGCTGCAATGCCAAATAGATCTCCAACTGTCAAGAACGTACAGCCATGAGCAAGTCGACAGATGGCTAACTGGGTAGCTGGTGGGGTAGGATTGGGTTTTATTGGAGTAGGCTCTTTGGTGCTGCCGTTTTTAATTTCAGCCAGAATAAACCTAAACCTGTCCCGAGAAACCCTCACCCGTTTCTTGAAAGCCGCATCATCCCAGCTTCGATAACCTTGAGACCATCAGTTGTTGATTCTGATCTCATCAAGGCCTCTCTCGCCTGTCTTTGCTTTTTACTTAACAAGATAGTGGACAAAGCAGCTGCTTGAGCAACTTCTGTTTGAAAGCTTAATTCCTCCGTAAAACGCCTTTTGGACATTCATTATTTATTACCAGTAAAGAGTGTAGTCCTTCTTTGGCAGCTCTCCTTTTCCTCAAAAAAAGCTTCGCGAGTTGTGTCATTGCCGCCATTTGACATTTGCCGCCAATGCTGACTAAAATATTTGACTAGGGCCCAAGCCTGTCCGTCGTGCTTTCTCGGAACTTCGTTCAGAAAATTCGTTTACTATAACAACACCGGACGAGTCACACGACACACCGATAGTTCGTCTTATAGTCCTTCGTATTTATACTAGACGGATGATCCTTCTCAACGTATGATCTGTCTCCAGTACAAATCTGGCCATTAATATTAATCTTGATGCGTAGTCTTGTTTGACACATAGGCAAAGATATTTAGCAACGCTGGCTAGGCCGCAAAATTGCACAAAATGCTTAGAAATCTTACTTTTGTTGTATTTTTGCATCAGACACAGGAATGGAGCAACAACTTTTTTTGCAGCAACGTTTGAGCAACGTTTTAGCAACTTGCGTTAAAAAAAAGCAACTTTTGACTCTGTTCAAGCAACTTTTGAGCAACGTTTTGGGAACTCTCGAGCAACTTGTGGAAAGCCTAGGCTAAACACCCCCACCCGAATTTTCTGGGAGCACCCCATCCCCCCAGTTATTACTTAGATTATAGTCTCCTGTTCCCACCTAGTTTTATTTCAACCCAACTGTGGACGGAGTTTATTGTCAGTATTACCTGCCAAAGAAAATGAACTCGTTTTTGCTGATATAGAGTTGGTAACTTAAAGGGCGCTTCACTAACACAGACACAAACCTATTGACACGTCACGTTTATCCCTTTTTCTTTTCCAGAGATAAAGATAAGTCGCCGAGATAACAAATACCAGGACTACAGTGATGGTTATGACAGTCAGCAAAACTTCTGATAGAGAAACAAAAACAAAGAGAAATTGAGCCCAGAGTATTATCCGTTTATCTACAAAAGTAAATCATTATTTATACCATACCATAGAAAATCAGCCAATCAGAACACAGGAAAGTCGTTGTATATCCAGCAGTATTACACCCAACCTTCCCATTAGGCGCCAAGCGTCTGTTGACCACTATATTTTCTATGGCATGGTTTAAAATAGTTAAGTAACTCGATCTCTAGTGGTATACAAAAGGCTCGTGTGTGTGCTAGGAAACTACAAGGTAGTCGTGGGATATTCCGTGTTAAAAATCCATCAGATATTTTCGCAGCGCGATTGGTCTAAACACGTCACGTGACCAAATATTTCCCAGCCAAAACTGGGGAATCTCCGAAAGTATCCCCCAATTTTCAAAACTTTGTGTGTTGCGAAAAACATTTGAAGGATAATAAACACAACAGCCTCCATTTAGCGCAAAAATATCCAGGAATATTTGTCCTTGGACATTATCTGTTCCTTGAAGCTTACAGTTTTCCTCGAGCTACGGTTTCGAAAAACTGTTAGCTTCAACCGGGAACAGATAATGTCCAAGGACAAATATCCGTGCATATTTTCGCGTAAAATGGAGGCTATTGTTTATGTATGCCACTCAAAAGTGTTGCATCACTACAGCCTGTAGTAGAATTAACGATTACTCCATGAGCGCGCGTTGGATATGAGATGGTAAAGAGCCAACGCAGCCCGTAGGGCCGAGTTGGCTATAAACAATCTCATATCCAACAAGCGCGAATGGAATAATTGTTTCATTAAATTCGATACAGTTGTATACTTGGAAATTATAGCTAAATTTTATTGGTTTTTAATTTTACAAACGACAGGAAGTTAATGTGGCAAAAACAACAGCAAGTGGGAAGTCACATGGCATGCGCGCCGTTTTTAAACTTAGTTGAATGAAAATTTGAAAGAGAAGCCGGCGAGTCTGCTGAACGAAAATTACCATCATCTATAATTTAAGGAACGTCTACCAAACGAAGAATATTTAACTTTGGTTAGAAATTTTGTGAAACGTTCAAGCTTGAGTCATCGAGAAGAGTTTTAATTGAGCACTTGCACATAAGCTTAACAGTTGTAAAAGTACTTAGGAAAACTTTGATCGCCATGCGACAAACGTTGTGTCAAAATAATTCTTGACAAGAACTCTATAAGCGTCCCCTTGCTGTGGCTACCTTCAAATCAGTTCGAGCTGGATATGTGGAGATGATTGCTGGCCAGTTTCAGAGTCAGGGACAGAAAATATCTTAGCATCGGATTCATCTTCAGAATCACCGAGACCCTGATGGTGTTTCGTTGCTGGTAAAGATTCCAGCCGACGCTTCGGTTCACCTCATCAAAATACTCAACTCCTTGATAGACAGCAAGGACAGAATTGTGATGTATATATGAAATAATTCATATTTGAACTGCGGTTATAGATGCAAGTGAAGTATGATCCTCGCAGTAAATTTTCCAATTTAAGCAACTGGAAAGAAGAAGCCTGAAAAAATCAGGGCTTCAACGGGATTCGAACCCATGACCTCCGCGATACCGGTGCGATGCTCTACCAACTTAAGCAACTGGAAAGAAGAAGCCTGAAAAAATCAGGGCTTCAACGGGATTCGAACCCATGACCTCCGCGATACCGGTGCGGTGCGGTGTGTGGCTTCATAGCTCAGTTGGTAGAGCAT
>CM042748.1:27273458-27292941 GCA_022496165.2 Catalaphyllia jardinei
TGGTAATAACCGGGAGGGCACATTGTATACATAATTGTATATATATAATATATATATATATATATATATATATTATATATATATATATATAAGCGAACTCGCACGCTTAATTTCCTCTTGAGTGAAAATTAAGAATTAGTGATAAATTGGCCAACTCTCAACCAATCCCAACGAAGTAATATTTCAGTAATGTAATGAAATACGTTGACTAGATAGGTAATCGTACCAACTGAGAGTGTAATTAATGATTTACACGACGAGCGACATTTAAATTATCTCGGCAAAATTGCACAAAGCATTTTTACATAAGAGTGTAAGTCGTAAATTGCTTGAGCCTTCATATGATCGTCCTTATATAAAATGGCTGGGAAAGTTACTTAAGTGCTCGCATTAATCAGCATATTACAAATACGATAAATCTGCCTGCTCTCGGCCAATCACAGTTAATTAATTAATAACGTCGGTCATATTGTAAGATGTATAATTCATACAACTTAAAAATTAGATTTTTCAATCTGATCTTTCATGAAAGTATCCTTCTATGACTGACATTAAAATTAAACTACGCATTTGAAATTTGACAGATTGTATTGCTATATGATTAACTGAACAACTACAATTTATGTTTTGATTGGATGTGGCTTATGGCTGCATATTTAACAATTATCTTATGCACATGCGCACATACTTAGACATTTATTTAATTGCATTTAAAAAAGGCATCTCTATAGACTTATGTGATTAAAAACCATAGCTCAGAATATTTGATGATTGCCTTGAGAAACGTTTGGTTATCCATTAGCTTAAAATGAATAAACGGAGGGTGGTCAGAATTTATTTTTTTTATCGTTTTGCATAGCTCACCTTCGGTTACATTCGGTGTTGCGGTGACATACGGTGTTTCCGGTGAATCACGACGCCAAGGTAGGTCTAAAAAGGTAACAAAATGGTTTGCTTATTTCTTTGAATGAGAAGTAGTACAGTGAACCTCGTTTCGAAGCTCAGTGGCTTATCGTGCCGGCACTCTGCCCGTTCTCGTGCTCGTTCCCGTTCCCCTTCTTACCTCTATTGCCACAATTTTTGAGTTCAAGTTTCTGTTGTACATTTTGAGTGCTTTATCACAATCAGATACTTATGTCCCGCTGGAAACTAGCGCCCATCCCTAATATAGAGAACTATTTCTAACCCTAAAATTCATTTTAGCGTCATTGGCCCGAAATTAAGCAATTGCAGTTCTTAATGCAATTTTTGCAAGTTTATATCCCGATTCTTTCAAGAACTGCAATGTCCAGTGCAAAAGCGCCAATAATAGTTTGATAAAAATTTTGATTGTGGTAAAATTTGCCTAGAACCTTATAAAGTAAAACAAGGGCTAGTCATCTTTTGGTATTGATTTTTAATTCTCCATCGAAAATCGATAAAAACAGTCTTGGTCTTCATCGATCTCAAAGTGTTTTTCAAATTGCGTGAAAACATAATCTTTCTTTCTGTATGAAATATATAGGTGAGTAAGAAAAGAGCAGATTTATCACTTTTCTCACTTGTTACTCTTTAAAGTTGATAGATACAACTAATAATGCATGCAGCTTAGATAGCCCAAGAATACGCTGTATCGTAGAACGGACCAAAGGACAAGCTGCAAAAAAAAGGTTTACATAATTATCCTGTATGAATAGTAAATTCCTTTAGGCGTGCTTTCATGGACAACTCGTCTTTAGCTTTAAAACTACTGTATTAGCACAGGCTTACCATTATATGGCAAGACTTCTTTTTTGAGGCACGGAAGACCGATTACCTTTTGCAAAAAGAAGAAAAATACGGTCAGTAAAATAACTAAATAGATAAATAAATAAATAAATAAATAAATAATCAATCAATCAATCAATCATAAATACAATAATCATTGTCGCCAGAACAAGACTGATATCAAAGAAAGCAAATGAAATGATCAAATAATTCCAACTGACTGGAGGTTTAAAAACCGGGTCGGCAAACCTTATTTTTTTGATAACTTTTAACAACTTTTCCTGTGTAATATTACTTTGTTCACGGGTGATGTCGGCTTTTTTTGCTTGTTTTCTGGTTAGCGGTTTGTGTAGAACTGGATGTAGACAAAATTACCATCCCCCACCCCGTCCCTAGTTTTTTGTCCCTACCTTCAATTCTCTCTTTAACACAAGTGACAGTTATTTGAAATCAGAGCGCACCTAAAGCTGGTTTCGGTGCCGTTTAGCAGTTTACTTTAAGATATTGGTCACATTGAGAAAAGTTTCCCGGAGATCATCATGGAACAAAGTTATTATGATTGGCAGAGTATGCACCGTCCAATATCGTATCGTATTCCCGTTCATTTGGGTAAACTGATCCATGACCCTGATCCGGGCGGTGTCAGAAAGGTGCGATATTGCTCAGTGGCTTTTCTAAGGTGACCACTGAGTCTTTGGCCTCGGAAACAGGCTCTTAGGGGTCGAATGAATTATGTAAGAGCAACCTTGCAGGTGAACTTTGAGCCGGGCCAAGACTTAGTTTATTTTTTCCGGTGTGAAAACAAGGCTAATGTGGTCCCCGCCGACCGCGTGACTCTACATCCAGGAACGTGCATAAGACGAGTGTGAGAGAAGAGTCCAGAGGGGTTTTTTGCCAATAGGCTGAGTTTTTTCGAGTTATTCGATGATGCTTCGCTTATGTTGAACGTGAGAAGATTTCGCGTGGTTGTGTATAGTATTTCCAGTGCCGTATGGTGTTGACAGGTATGTGATCCGCTTTTTTCACTGCGGTTTCACCAAGATAGCCTGTGCCAGGCACTAATATTGTTTCATCGGTGTTTAGCTTAGCTGATCATACCTTGGAAAAAGAAACCCTCGAATCAGGAAAATTGGATCTAGGTCTAATTTTAGTGGGCTCTAATGGCATTGAACCATAAGCCAGTCTTTGTGTAGATAAGAAGGTGACAATTCGACGTGCACTATGTTTCACTTAGACTAGGCTTACACTAGAGCAGATTTTTCCGGATTCGTAAATGTTTCCGGATTTATCAATTTTAAAGTATTCGGATTAGTAGGCGTTTACACTAAAAAGATATTCGGATTCCTGACCGTTTACACTGGACGACAACTCCGGGAACATGCACGATAAAATGGTCAACAAGTTGTTTGTTTCCTCGACGACGAGAAACAAAATGTCACCAGAAAAAAGCCTAGAGGTACGTTAAGACAGTCTGAAGAATCCGGAACAATTTCCTCTAGTGTAAACCTAGTCTTAGTTTATTGTCTATTCCATGCGAAATCCTGTTGTTTATCGGACCGCGAAAAAAGGTAGTGTTTTGCTGACTATTTAGGTTGCTATGTAAGCCTTAACCAGGCGCTCTTTCGCTGCAGCTCACCCAGCTTAAAAATTTCTAGACTGAAATGGCACCGCTTTGAAACTTCGCCGGAAGTCAGGTTACTGAATAAATGTCCTAATATTTGCGTCATTTTAAAGTTCGACTCCTTGAAATGCTTTTAGGGACCATTAACTTACTGCCCGGCGTCAGATATAGGCCTTCAATCGGCCTTTGGACGAATTTTATTGTTTTTAACTGCCAAGTAGTAGAATGAGTCCGTATCTTTGCTAACCCTGTTTTAAAAAATCCAGGTATACATGTGTAAGTATACTGACTATGACAACATAATACTTACTATAAAATAAAAATCCATATCATAACTCCAACAAGACTCGTTTTCATTAAAAATTATGAACGTCTCGTTCTGAAATGAGAACATGAGGATATAGGGGTTTGAAAGGGGTTTGAAACATGTAACTACTGAACTTATGTAATGGAGCCTGCAACTCCCATAATAAGCCAATGCAACGGCATTTTTACAGACCAGTCTATTTTTTGGTATTGTTCTCGCAAAATAGGCCAGTTCTAGTCTACATGAGCACGCTTCGGTAAAGATAAAACAATGCGGCTTCACGTGAACATGTCGACATCATGTCGGCATGTCAACATTAGTCCGTGCATGTGATTGTAATTGGTCACTGAGGTTCCTGTGGGGATCTGAATACGAGATAAATTCAAACTAAAAATAGATCGGTCTGTGAAAACGCCCTGACAGGAATATGGGGTAGCTGCAGGCCCCTAGTGATGGTAATAGGGATCTGGGGAGATCTGGGGAGAGCTAACAAATGCACTGGTCAAGTCAAGAACCACTTAAACTGAGCTGTTCTCATTTCCTCTTCATCAAAAGCTTTCTGCAACAAAATTTGTACGATTAGGGCTTGTTGTCAACTCAGATCTACAGTCGAACCATCACCAACGCACCCCTCTCTACAACGTCCATTTTTTGGTCCATACATTTACTATAATTTTAACATTCCTATGGCCACCTCTCAAAAACAACAACATCGGCCACTAAAACGCGTTCTCGCTGCCAAGATCTTATGCAAGATAAAAAAAAACGTCACCAGACAAAAGGTTTAACGACCAAAACAATGGGTGTGCACGTGCATTATAATTCTTGGTACATTTCTTTGCTGTCCTCTGTAAAACAGCAACGTGAAATGGCCATATTCTGCGTTGTCTGGGGAACGTGCACTACAACGGCTAATTTTTCTTGTTCCTATTTAGTATTGAACGCATTCGTAGCATATTGAGCAGGGGCAAGTTTGAATACCGACATACACGCTGGATAGTTCCAAACAAATGCGACATTCCAAAATAACATAGCCGGAAACATATTTTTCACTAGGCGTCATCCTGGATATTGTATGTGAGTAAGGCACATGATAACCTTTCGACCACGGCCAGTTCTAGTAACTTACGACCGGTGCATGCAAAACCCCATTTTCTTATAATTGTAAAAGGGCAGCAAACTTAATTCATACTGCGTGTGGTTGGTCTCTGTTTCTGTTAAGTTTCTGTTTTTAATTTATTGATACGTTTTGATTTATATATGCTAAAAAGGAAATTTTTTGAAAAGAAAAATGGTTCACCCCCGATAAAACATATCTCGTATTACACCCTATCCTCTTCAACCAATTGGCGGATGGACTTTCAAATAGGAAATAAAAAGAAAGAGATTATTTGCTATGCGAATAGGAATTTTATGTCTTTCTCCCCGGGGTTTTGTGAATGTCAGTAGTGTCTCATTGGAGACACGTGCACGGACTTCTTATGTAACAGTTCTTGTCATGTAGTAGCATATGGCACATGCGGGGGCCTGGCAAGGGGTATTGTTGTCTCAATGTATTGATCCCCCGCTTGTAATGTGGTGTCGTGGCCTGGCAACTAAGCTGTTGTGCATTCATTCATTCTTGCTTCGCTGGATGACACGTTCGTTTCAACGTCCCTCCTCGCCGCATGGCTCTTATGTTATTTTAGTTAATTTTATTTCGGCGTTTTTACGCCCTCACCTTTACTGGGCTCAACACATTTTTTAGAGCCAACTGTTTTGTAAATAATTCAAGGAAGTTTTAATGATTAAATCGGCTTTGGGCCTTTGCCCTTAGCCATTTTACTCCACCCTTGATTGTCAGTCTTTATTCTAGCGCCCAGTAAACGAACTTGGGTATGCAGCCCACTAATTAACTTGTAAACCCCAAGCCTGGGGAGGGGAGAAAGGCATAAATAATAGTATCATATTTTTCGTTTCAGAAACGAATATGTTAGTGCTTAAAGCTTGGTGCTTGAATGTTTGCTCAATGCTTATAATTACTGTTTGGATGGAAGTTAGTGTTAGCATGGTCTCGTTTATCAATTAAACAGATGAAAAGCCTATCATTGGAGTGAAACCGCATTATCAAGCCAAGTAGAAACTACAGGAGCAGAACTTATCTAAGAAGAATTAACTTTATTTTAACGATAAACTTCTTACCTTTTGCATCTTTAGGTAGTGTCCATCAGGTCCCTCATCAGGTCTACACACGTATGAGATGCCGTATCCCGTAAAGTTCGTAGCATCTAACAAAGAAATTTTTTAACAAAGGATAAATATCATATCCGTGTAACCTCGGCTCTAACATGTACAAAATCAAGGGTTAAGTTACATGTAAGTGTCATACCTGCAAATACCCCCTCTAGTTAGTTAGGGTTCGAAATCTTCTTTACAGCTACGATGCGGCTTTACTGACTTCAGTTGAAAACTTGTGATGGCGTAGGGACCTTACGCCAGTAATTATTGCAACGGCTTTACTTGTAAATGGTCCACTGAATTTCCGAGAGTAAACTGGCCTTTTTGGCCTTTTTTGTGTGAGCCAACTTCTAATTGCTGCCGATAGGCAGCCTTCATATTCTTGAAGCCATCGAGAAATTTTGGTTCGACGGTTCAACCCATCGTTCGCATTAAGAAACAGCCAATCAGAAATCCTGTTATATGGGGCAGTCTAGCCAATCAGCAGCTGTCTTATAAGAAAAATTGACATGTGCTTGCTCAGCGGAAAATCGTGCTCGCTTAGCGGAAAATCGCGTGTGCTCGCAGCAAGTTATAAATACAGTTGATCAGAGTCAAGGTTTCGCTGTTTACAGGTGAGTTTTGGCACTTTTGCTGATCTATTATGATTACTTCTATTCGAGGAAGCATTCATCAAGGTCATGAGGCTTTCTGTGAGCCTTCTAGAGGTTATGTCACTTGCAGCTTTGCTTCTCAATCGATCGAATTCGGTCGATTTATGGAGACAAACAAATATCGATGACATCTTATGTCATGGAGATCGCATGTATCACGCACTAACCAATAAAAATGGTACCCGATGTTGAGTACTAATCGTTCTAAGAATCAGTTAAAAAGCCCTTATTATTACATATTGCGTTAGACAGTGTTATTCGTTACACCTTCCGTTTTCGTTAACCAATATATTTCTTTTCCACTTTTAGCAATTATTACAAGCATAATCCCAACAAAAAATCTTAAGCCACACCAATATTTACTTGTTAATGTTATACTCAAGGAACATACATGTAGCCATGTCATGTTGCAAATAAAATAAGTTATATTTTTGTCGAAGTTCTCATTGTCGTATTTGCATTCAAAAACACTTAACGGCAGCACTCACTTTTCAATGAGAACTGCTAGTAAATAATGTTATTTTTTTTTACGGTAACTAAAATTGGGTACGATTCTGGTCGCCTATAGATAACTTCCGGAGTTCCGCTTATGATATCATTGCCATAATATGTAACTCTATCGTTGTCTTACAGCACAAACAGCAAAAAATAAATTATTCAATGCAAGTAGCATCAGTAGAATCGGTAATCGTATGATATTGTAAGTAGTGCAAGTATTAGTATCGTAACTGGGAAAAGTAATCGTATTGTATGGATAAGCTGTGTAAGTTGCGAGCATCTGTAATCGTATCGTACTATATTGCAAGTGGAGTAAAAGAAATAATCGCATTGTATAACAAGTTTTGTTAGTAATGTAAGTATCCGTACCATTGTTCAGAAGTAGTGTGAATCACATTAAAATGTAAATACAACAACAAAAATGGCCTGGACAATGCCTCTTCTTCGCCAACAAATGGATAAAACGTTTATGGTATGTTTGTAGGCGACAAGTTATCATGTAAATATCATTTGAATTCAGCAAAAAATTAGCTCTTTGTAATCATTTGCACACTGCACCGATGATCACCTCCAGTGAGTTGAGAAATGAACGCTTCATTGTAATAATAATGAATGAATGTAAAATGATCGAAAAGCTTCCTGAAATTGCCGAAAATCAACAAAAATTGAATATTCAATAAAGAATCTATCACTGTGAAAGATAAGTTAGGATAAAAAATAAACACCTAGCTGATACAATCATATGAGAAATGCAAAGTTAATTAATATAGAAATGTAAGCATCCTACGGAAATTTAACTAATGGGGCACAGTTTCACTTTTTGAGTATTTCGAATCCGTTTTCGTAGTAACACAAGTCTTCACCACCGCGGCAGTCTTTGGATCGCGGTGCAAGTAGTTCAAGTATTCTATTGTAAGTAATGTGGAGTATTATTTAAAACATATAAAATCTTTGCCATTGACATTGTAAGAACTTCGATATATATTCTATGACACGATGACTTACCTGGTAAAGAATCCCATGATATGTTGAGATACCACTTGCTTGAGTTTTCATATTGGTTACGTTCTGGGGTTCTCAAAGTTGGAAAAGAGTTGTCGCCTTTTGTCTCATCTGGACAGGGAATAAGTTCTGACCGTGAAACACAAAAATGTAAAACCAAATTATCGTTATAAAATAAAAGTCAACACCGGCTCCGTTTTATAAACAAAATTTCATAGTAATGCCGTGGACAACGTTTTGACTACAACGGTTTTGTATTAAAAGGTGCATATTAAATCTTCTTACCTCCTGTGGAACGCTTCCCTCTCTTGAACGATGCAGTTAGATGAGGTGGATTAATACGCAGTTTTCCCGCATTCAAATCAGTAAAATCCCCCTCCTTGTTCTTTCCAAGGCACTTTTCAAAACAAGTCTGATGTCTTGATATCTGTTCAGAAAGAATGTAAAATCAAACTGCTGAACTGAAGAACATTATGTATTTTTTTGTGGTAGTCATTGCTCGAGCAATGAACACTGACTTCATAATTTTGTTTACTATTCAGTAAAACTGTTTGGAAAACGCTATCCCGCGGGACCGACCGCTAAAGGGATAACTCGACATGCTACACGAAAACAGCTTCCAATTTAACACAACAACAGCACCAACAATGAGCAAACGAACCCGACTTTCTCTGTCCGACCTCGTAGCTCAGTCGGCAGAGTAACGGTAGATCTAATCCGGCGGTCGTGGGTTCGATTCCCACCGATGTCAAAAGATTTTTTCTTTACGTGTGGTTCCCTGATTCCCTTCACTAGGGTTTAATTAGCACTTTAATTTACACTTCAGAGTTAGTTCTCTGTTCCACCATTTGTGTTCTTAGTGCTACGCGGCACAACATTCATATGTACCAAAACAGTGTAAAACGATCGAGCTACTCTCAAGAGTATCTTTCGTCGTGATGCTTACGAAAAAATGGCTCACTGTTTATAATAGGCTCGATTTCCGCCATAGTAAAAATGTTCTCAAAGCCATTGGTTTTCAATCAACGCTCTTCCTCCCTGTCTACTCTACGTGCTGCTTCACGTCTGGACCGTTCCGTTAGAACCCATTGTCCTGGCAGGTACATCTGAGTTGTCTGTTGTTGAATTATCAGGTTTTCCATTGGGCGTCTCGTCACTGTCGATTTCCCCTTCCTAGAAAGGGAGCCTTGACTTGACCACTGCTCCACGGACAAGCCCACTCGTGCCTGTGATGAGTCTTTCCACTGGGCCAAGCTTCCAGAGTCCTCTTCGAAAGCCATCCTCTTCAACAATAACAATGTGACCTGTGAGCCGCCCCACCACCCCCGCTTCGTGGATTGTTTTACTCTCGCTCCAGTTTAAGTGAACGCAGAACGCAGTAAAACAAAACGTCCATTGAACGGGAACGCGTGCTGTGCTAGCTTTGTTTTAGTGTTCCTCAATTAGTACTGTAATGTAAGCTACAATCCTTTTATGGCACTAAATAAAGTTTTCATCATCATTCATCATCATTCATCATTATCATCATCATCATCATCATCACCATCATCACGCAGGCTAGCATTGGACAAGCTCAATTCATCCGTTGTGGATGCAATAGAGTACCGGAGTGACGTTCGCAGATAGGAAAACTTATCGACGGAGTGAGCAATTGACTTGCGGAAGTTTTCTTCAAGTCGACCAAATAGACCAGACTTGGCTGAATTGAAGCATGATTGTTATCCATATGGCGCACCACGTGGATGTACACAGATTGACAGAGGTTAAATAAAGAGGTCTAGGAACGGGGCAAGCAAACAACCAAACCCGAAACAGCTTTTCTCGCCAAAAACTGAAAGCCAAATACTAAGATAGGAAAAGCCGTAAACAGCAAGAGACTAGCATCAAGCTACATTGCTAGCATTGGTGCATTAGTTCAAAAAGTTTGATTTCCCGTTTGAAACAATTAAGTGGTGAGAAGGAAGATCAAAGTTTGTCACTTCTTGTCAGACATAATTCTAATGTAATATGAATTTCCTTGAATGGCCTGCTTAAACCTTTTCAACTTCATTGCAAAAAGGAGCTCTTACAGTCACGGTTGAACGGTATGAAAAGTTGAGCCCAAATTTTTCAATTTCGGTGTTTGTAATCCGTGTCAATCTTCTCCGTCCTTATCCATCCTGGTTTCTTTGTGGTTTATTGTTATCTCTTTGGTGTTTTCTATCTTTTTTATAAAGTATTATTCTCAGACAAGAAAACAATGATGCAAGGCTGATACTACGTAGAAAGACAACGACATGATAGAGTCCGAACTGTTCAGTACTCTTGGGGCAGTATAGATGTATAGGTCTTTTTAGATCCGATATGCTCCTCATTTTTACATGGTTTGGTCATGATTTTTCTGCGGGACAGTTTTGTCCGTCCGCAGTCTCCTTTTCGCAACAACTACATAATATTCTGGATTTTTCCTGTTGTCGTTTGTCGCTCGTTTTGCATATGACATTGGCCAATCTGCAAATATTTGGATTTGAGTTTCATCTGAGGTCATCACCATTTGCATTCAGTGGATGATCAGGTGATCCACTGATTACTTCATTACTTGCTTGCGAGACCCAGCAAGGACGCGAAACAACTGTCCACGTCTATCATGTCGTTATGCCGTTAAGCTTTCAACGTAGTATCAGATGCAGCCACGCATCATTGTTTTCTAGTCTTTCTATTTTCGGCTGATCAGATCTTTTACAGATCCTACGTAAACCGGCAGCATTTTCGTCTGTGGTCCTTTGCACCATTATTTTCAGGTTTACTTCAATTAAACGGTACTTTTGTCGATGCTCAAAATAACTCATTATACTGACTGCCCTTTTTTGCGTTTTCCATACTCAAGACCAATACCAAGACCTATAAGATCCTGAATTGGTCAGTCTTTCCCTTTTCTTTTTTGGCCAACTAAAGGTTTACAGTTTCCGTTAAAACTTCCTCTAGAATTTGCGGCGTCACGGGAGACTTAGTCACTGAAACGGAAAATGTACGTGCGAGTGCCAAAAAGATCAGGTAAAACAATTCAACTCGTGGTGTGTACAGAAGAAAGAGAGAACAAAGTTAATTTGTCTTAATTTCTTGTATTTGTTTACATACAATGTGTAAAATACATCTCTCAATGGTCTTTCTGTGGACTGCACGTTTGCTTTAAATAATGACTTGATCTTAGAGAAAGTGAATTCAACAACCACGACTTTGAACCCCTAGTCCTAAATGACAAACCCCTTGAACTAGTCACCAGTGCCAAATTGCTAGGCATGATCATTAGCCACGATTTAAAGTGGAACATGCACACCTCTGAACTAAGTAGGAAATGTTCCTCTCGTCTCTACTTCTTGAGACAACTCAAGAGATCCGGAGTTGCACCAAGTGAACTTGTGCTTTTCTACGTGACATGCATTAGGCCTGGAATACGCAAGTCCTGTATTCCATCGTTCCCTACCAAACTACATTAGCGAAGATTTGGAACGGATCCAAAGGAGGGCTCTCAGAATCGTCTATCCTGACCTGTCATATAGAGTAGCACTAAAAACAGCTGGCCTACCGAAACTTCATGAGAGGAGAGAAAGGATTTCAACCAATTTGTTCGATGAGATAGTCAGCAATCCCACCCATAGTCTCCACAGCCTCCTCCCCCCAAGGAAGAGTTGTAAATACGCACTGAGATGCAAAAGAGACTTCACTCTCCCCAAATGCAAAACCGAGCGTCTGAAGAACAGTTTTATTTTTAGTCATGTTTATAATATGTAGGTAATTTCTTGTCTTTCGTAATGTTAGCTGTACATATTTTACCCTCTTCTATTATCAGTATTTGTAAATATTCCGTAATTCAGCCTATGGCTGCAAGGTATCTATAATAAAGTATCTATCTATCTATCTATCTATCTATCTGTCTGTCTGTCTGTCTGTCTGTCTGTCTGTCTGTCTGTCTGTCTATCTATCTATCTATCTATCTTTCTATCTATCTGAATTCGGTAAACTTTATGACTGAGCAAATCGGAGGACGCGAGCAGGAAAATCCATTAAATAGTTATGATTATTGTAGTCTTAAGGGAGCCTAAATTGTTTAGCCACAAGACATCTGCAGATGAATCTTGATAATGATTTGGACTCCTCTCGGGAGTCGAGGTTCAAATCTGAATCACTTCTGGGGTAGTCAATCGATAATATCGATAATCAATAACATTCGATAACAATCAATAAAAATCGATTAATTTTTTCGAAATTTGATAAAAATCGATAAAAGATTTCGTTGTGAGTAATCGATAATTATCGATTTTTGAATTAGGGCTATCGATTTTATCGATGAATGGCGAATTTATCGAAACTGAATTATCTTACCAATTTTCGAAACGGAAACACCAAAAGATATTAAAGAGCTCGCAGAGACACTAATAACTTCCCTTTTCGTTCATCCATAAAAATTGCTTCATCTTTTCTACAAACTTTTAGTAATTCTCAGCGTGTATTTGAAATCTGCTATAGATCCTTGGTTGTTATTCCACTGTTTTATTTATTTGCTTCTGTAACACAATTTAGACGACAACCTTGAAGTCAAGACAGTCAAGAAGCCGGAAAAGGAAAACTAATATACGTTTGTAATCGAACCAGGGTAATCGAACAATAAAATCAGGAAGAAAATCTTAATGCAGTCTCTTTGGTCTCTTGGACAGTGCTTGTCAACAAATCATTCCATAGACCGGTTTACGCTCTAAGGGGCATTATGGGTAATCAGGGCAAATTTACAAAGAAGCAATGCCGTAAAACAAATGCTTTTCTATATATTTCCGTTCTGATTTCACATCTGGTGACGAAACATATACAGCAGGCGGAGAAACCCCTATTCTAGGTTCACCAGGGTTTTTGAGTCGATCGAGTGAATGCTGTGGGCGCACGAATTCATCTTACAGTTAAAACCGAATGATTCGATCAAGTCTTAGCCGCTCGAGCCACAAAAATAACGTCTCCGTTACTATGAGAAGTAGGCTAATGCCCAGCTCAATCGACTCAAAAACGCTAGTAAATACAGAAAAGGGGTTTCTCTACTTACAGTATTAGTTTCCTCTCGAAAGTGAATCTCAAAATGGAAATATGAAGATAAACGTACATTTTTCCGCTTTGTTTCTTTGCAATCTTGCCCTCATTACCCATAATGCCCCTAAGAGCGTTAACCTCTCTATTACCGCCTTTGAAATCTACATTTAAGGTATCATGATAGGTGGATTTTTATCAAAAATGCGAAAAATCTTTCTTTCGCTTTTCAAATTGAGAAGACTGAGAAAAATAATTTGCAAAAAGATTAGAGAAAAAAGCTTTTTTACTTTTTACCATAAGAAGAAAAACTGTTTTTGAATCACATTAAACCTCTAACGGCGCGTATCACAGCATCGTAATCATCCATGGACCCAGTCTTCTCGAGTTTCCGTACGAGGCTAGCGAGTCTGCGTAGGCTTCCTTCTTTGTTGTTTGGTAAGGGGGCATGATTTCCCTTCCAAGGGAGACCGGTTTCGTACCACCTCTCTTCGCTCCTCCGCAGCTGTTCCTTAAACTCATCGTAGACCACACCCTGATCCCCTGATGGCGAGTCTGCCAACCCGAGAACATCTAACTTACAAAGTTCTTCATAGTCAACTCTTGACGTTTGTGTGAGGAGCGTGCTGGTGGTGTCGATTTCTTTACCAGGTGAAGGGATAGTCCAGCCTAACTTTGTGTAACTTGCTACAGGATCCCATTCTCTTCCCACACGCTGAGGCTCGGTGGTGCTGATTCTGGGGCATTCACTGTTTCCCAGGATGATTTGCACAGGGAGGCGGGGTCTCTCGTCGTTGTCATCTATAGTCACACCCTTTAGGTGAAGTTGTTTGTCTACGAACTTCTTGTAGCAAGGGTTGTCTAACATCATGAGGTGCGGTTTCCGTACTTAAGTGACTTCTGCTTCCATCTCAAAGTTTCCCTTCACTGAGTTAAGTTTGATTCGATAAACTTCCATCACCCAACAACGCAACCCAGAATGATAAGGTTTTGCGCCAATTCTCTCAAGAAGTTCTGCCGAAGCGTATGAACTTCCTGCGCCAGAATCCTGGAGGGCACGACTTCCACGACAACCACCGGGTACAACACCGGACCATCGCCAATTTGCGTACCTGTCATCGAGTTGCCTGAGTTTCCTCTGTCTTCGTTTGCAAAATAAACACGTTTTTGTGCTCTTGCATTCCGTCGCCCTGTGATCATCTCCAGCACAGTTAAAGCAGAGGCCCTTTCTCAGGAAAATCTCCTTTCTTTTGCTTGGATCGGCAACTTTAGTGCATTCGTGCGGCCTATGATCGGTGCTGTCGCAGTAACAGATCCACGAGGACGCGAGTCGCCTAATTGAGTGTTAAACGCATTTGAGTCACGCCAGGCCTTGTCACTTGATCTGATGGTTACAGGATTTCTTTCTGTCCATCCCTGGAGGGAGTAGACGAATTTCGGAAGTCCCATTCTTGCCAGTTTTCGTCTGTTCTGACCAAGTCCCCTCTAATCCCGGGTAATTTGGCGATTGACATCCGAATATAGCCATTTACTTCTTTAAGTTTGCCCAGCGTCTCAAGGGCTTGAACATTAAACGAGAGCGCTTCATAGAATTGATGGATCTTCGCTGGGTTCGCCCCACTGATTGCTGGTAATCCCACTATATTTTGGGCGTATGCATTCACTATTTCAGACGTTTTCACATACTTGGTCCTTAGATTGTTCTTCGCCCGTTCGTACCCCTTCGCTCGAGAAAGGGAGACCATCTATTCCCGGTCTGACTTTGGGTGCTAAAAGATCTTTAAGATAAGCGAATTTAGTTACCGCCGCCATGTTGCCACATTTTTCGATTTCAGCTTCGTAAATGTTCCAAAAACGGAGCCAATCCGTATGGGAACCACTGAATGTTGCAATAGTTAGCTTAGGTAGCTTAGTGCGCGCTCCCTCGCTGGCAGGGATGGCTTTAGCTTCGCTTGACTTCGTTGCGTGATCCTTCTTTGATTCTTTTATTTTCCGCTCATATTCTAGTTTGTGCTCAAGCTGTGCGCGTTTAAATTTAAGCTGATCTTCGCGCTCCTTTGCTTTAAGCTCCTTCTCGGTTTCTTGAGCTCTGAAATTTTCTTCTGATTTAAGGCTAGCCAACTGTTCATTTATTTGAGTTACGTTAATGCCAACTTGAGCGATCTGGTGTTCAATGTCTGTTCTCCACTTCGTGATATCCTCTTCGGAATCGCCCTCTTTAAACCTTTCTTCGACAATTTGAAGCTTTAGGATATTGATTTGGTTAACTATGGTACTCAGCGCCTCGCGATGACGGTTGATTGCGAGCACATTCCCCGACTCTAGTATGTCTTGTGTTTTACCCAATGCAAATACTAGAAGTTTAAGTTTACCTCCAATGTCTGCTTTGAGTTTCTCCATTTCGGCTTACTGGCTGATAGAAACGGTTTCCTTCGTCCCGTCGGAGGTGCCACTGTGTTGCGAATGCCAAGAAACACCAGGCTGTGCTTCGCAAACTTCACGGTTTAGTTTCTCTTAGTTACAGTATTCACTGATCACGTCCCGATACATCGATAGAAGTAGTACAAGTAATATTTTCGTAGTCGGGTTTCTTATATCACTGCCTGACCCTAAATCCTAGACTATGATGATATATGGACTAATTAATTGGTTCTGTTGTCTGCATTGAAATCACGGAAGATCCAGTAACACAAATCACTTATCTGACTAAATGTCACACAATACAACTAAAAATATCTCGACAACAGATACCTTCTTTTAGAGATTTTAGAGATTCCTCCTTTCATAGATTCCTCGTTTTGGAGATTGCCTAGACTGCTGGCAGTCTGTTTTTCTCTCGAAATTCTGCCGGGATTACGAGAGACTATTTAGCATTAATTAGCCTAAAGGAGAATGGGACGAGACACGGGCGCGGCACGCACGAGGAGAAAAACAGACTGCAAACTCTTCTCATGTTTTTTAGGACATTCACACTTGTCAAAAAAATTCTAATTGACTAATTGAAATCAATTTGCTTGCAGGAGTATCATGAACCATTGCTCGAATTTCGTGCGTTGCGTTTGCAAAATACCAAATGCTTTTATCGGGCGAATTTCGCAAGCAGAGCCTAAGAAGCTTGCTTCCGTAGTTAAACCAAAGATGCGTCGTGCTCTGGGAATTGCTGTTGACTTTGTAGTTGATAATTAAAGGGACAAAAAGGCGACAGAATTCAACACAATAGACAAATCCCCTCAACGGAAACAGGATAATTTTTATCGATTCAATAACGTTCGATGAATCCGATAAAATCGATAAAAAAATTAACTTTCGTCGGCATGCGAGTATCGATTTTAACGATTGAACGATAAAGTCGATGTCGTTTAAAATCAATTTATCGATAGCTATCGATTTATCGATTGATTTTCCGATATCAATTTTTATCGATTGACTACCCCGGGAATCACTGAACCGTCGAACAATTAACATTTTCGTCGACTTGGAACAGGGACTATAGTTCTGTTCACGAAAAATCCCATGCTTCAAATAATTGCACGTGTTTTTAGTAAAGGTCAAATACCACAAACATAAGATAACCAGGTGAAATGCTGACGCTTCCGTCCATTATGGCATTAGGATACGGCGAGAAAACGATCATGAGATAACATTTGGCCCTCCGTGGATTCCACGCTCCCAGGGAAATTAGACGTGTTTCATTTAACTGGTAGTACAGTCTATCGCGCGCAGGCTAGCTGTAATCGCAGAGTTAACCGTGATTAATCATGAATTAATCATTAAAATTTTCACAAGACACCAATTTGATGATCAGTGACAACCAAGCCTGAATATATTATTGCTCATCAATTCATTGATTTACAATGAAAGTCAAATAAGCACCGCCAAGTCGAAATCGACTCCTATAGCTGTATAAATTAGAAAAGAAAATTGCATAATTTGCGAGGCGTTTCTGCATACAGTTTTTTTCTATAACCTGCAGTTGAATGAGAAATATTCTTTTGAGATGTCAACTCATTGCGTCGGAAAACATCATATCATTCAATTTAGGTTCATACGCCTGGAACGAGACAAGCATTTGGTTACACTCTGCCGCAACAGACAGATCACGACAGGTATTCTTACAGGGAACACTTCATTGCAAAACACGTTAATTCCACCTCTCCACTTTGCAGTTGTCCGTACAGATTCCCCCGTCACCAATACAGAAATCAGTGTTAAAGAACTTGCAAACAAAACTAAAATCGTTCTTACCACAAAGCAACTTCGCAAACACCGTCGTATCAGGCTTGAGCGATTACTATGTTCGTTTAGGTGTCTTGTACTTTGACATTGTACAGGCTCAAAACAGTGCAAAGAACAAACCAGACAAAGAGTGACAATTGAAGTGTACAACATTGCTTCAAATTCTAGGACTGCTCCTCGTCACAGGACGTTGTAAATGTTCTGCTTTGCCCAGTGTATTCTAGCCTAGATATCAGCTTACGTGACAAGTCACGCCTATTTTAACACCAAATTACGCGCAAGCGACAATGCGCACAAAGAGAGAAAGATGGAATTAGACAATAGACGTCACAATTCATAAACTAGACTTTCTGAAAAGTCCTTCGTCTTGTTTATTCAGTACCCGCGACTTCGTCGCTCGCTCGGGATCTTCGCGGCCTAACATGTTTTACTTTGAAATTCATGAGGTCGACTTGTGGCAAGTGTATTCATAAACCTAGATTTTTCTTTGTCTTTAAACTCCAAGTTTTGGATTCCCAAACTTCAACAAACAGAAAAATTGCATTTCGCTTTAAAGCTAGAATTTTGATATGCTGAAACATCTTGCTGAGATTTCGTACCGAATTTGCATATTCGTAATGCCATGGGTGACATCATGGACTCCATCTTGGCCTGCAGCCAATCAACCTTCTCACAGTATTTAAATACATGGCAATAAGCTATTTTGGTGCACTGAGCGATGGGAAACGAGATATAAGTGCTATTGACGCAGATGATTACGTTGGTTGGTGGGTGAGAGAGACGAAGCCCAGACTGCTGGCATTTTTTTACACCAATCAGTGTTTTCTCTCTTTCTTTCTTTGTTTTATTTTGTATTTTTGTTTTTTGGAAACTTAACGCACTTTCATTAAAATTCAACCTCTTTACCCTCTAAATTTTCTGGCGAATGAAATACAGGGAACGAAACGATTAAATTAACTCAGGCAATATTTTGACAACCAAATGGTAATTTACAAATGTCAGTGCCGCCAAGCTCACATTAGTGAAACCAAAAGTTCAGGACGAATCCTCGTCAGACCGAAACCAAGAGACCATGACCTCGGCCGAAACTGATATAAAAACTTATACTCTCTGACAGCAATGAAAAGCTTTTCAGATCAGTAACTGATACTGAGTAATGAAGATCAAAAGCCGAAAAAATGATGATCCAAAGCAAAACAAAATTTCACATTCTCATTACAGCCCTTGCTTTCATTACCTACGTTTCGTTTATACACTAAAGAGAATTATTGCATTGCACTGCACTACTGCACCATTCTACCGTTTCGCTACGAACATTATCCGATATTAATATCTGAAGACCTGAGCTTTTTGGTGCACTGAAAAGATTAGACAAAGCAAGTAGCGATTGCTAATTATACAGCGTTGAGTTCAAGGTAGCTCAAGCAAAATCGTTGGATTTCTGACTTATTTATAATAGTAATTATGGTACTTCAAGTTAGTGATGGTGAATTTTGAAACTCGATAGCAACATCACTGAAGATGTGGGAAAAAATCAATATTTTAATCGTTACAAAAGCATTCTCCGGAAAATCCATTAAATAGTTATGATTACTGTAGTCTAAAGGGAGCCTAAATTATTTAGCCACAAGACATCTGCAGATGAATCTTGTTAATGATTTGGACTCCTCTCGTGAGTTGAGGTTCAAATCTGAATCACTGAACAGGGCTTATAGTTCCGTTCAAGAAAAATCCCATGCTTCAAATAATTGCATGTGTTTTCAGTAAAGGGCAAATACCACAAACATAAGATAGCCAGGTGTAATGCTGACGCTACCGTTCATTATGGCATTAAGATACGGCGAGAAAACGATCATGAGATAACATTTGGCCTTCCGTGGATTCCACGATCGCAGGGAAATTAGACGTGTTTCATTTAACTGGCAGCACAGTCTATCGCGCGCAGGCTAGCTGTAATCGCAGAATTAACCGTGATTAATCATGAATTAATCATTAACAGTTCCACAAGACACCAGTTTGATGATCCGTGACAACCAAACCTGAATATATTATTGTTCATCATTGATTTACAACAAAAGTCAAATAAGCACCGCCAATTAGTCCCCGAGTCGAAATCGATTCCGATAGCTGTATAAAATATTTTGCAAGGCG